>UESW01004099.1:95571-225079 GCA_900491605.1 Calamus simplicifolius
TGAATTTTGAAACATACCTTTGGCATTTGATTCAAAACACGTTTCTTTATACCTTTTGATTAATCAAACATTTTTAAGCCCTGAAACACTTGTTAAATTTATTAGTAACAAAATGAATATACTCATATCTTTTATTAATCATCAAAATCAATAATTGGGTCAACAATCCTCCATGATTCTAAAACCGAGTAGCGAAAACAATTCTCCAAAATTGAGGTGTCGACTCCACACAGTTTCAAAAAAATAAGAGAGTTTCAAAATCCGAAACTTCAAAAAATCAATAAATTTTGATAAAAATCTTTGGAATATGAAATCAAATTTCAAAATCTAGATAATTTCCTTAAAATTATGAAGAAATTTCAAGAATTGAATGAAATCTAGATAATCAACTTAAGGGTTTCAAAATCATTCCAAAGGATCACAAATCCCTAACTCCTCTAAGATAACAAAATCTCTCTTCACTCAAAGGTTTTGTAAATATGTCAGCTAATTGTTCTCAGTATTAACATATCAAGACAAATTCATTATTAGCTACATGTTCTCTAATAAAGTGATATCTAATTTCAATGTGCTTAGTTCTTGAATGTTGAATTGGATTTTTAGTTAAATTTATTGCACTAGTATTATCACATCTAATAGGAGTTTATCAAGTGTTATGCCATAATCTTCAAGTTGTCGCTTAATCCAAAGGATTTGAGCACAGCAACTTCCAGCTGCAACATATTCTGCTTCAGCAGTTGATAATGCAACCGAATTTTGCTTTTTGCTAAACCAAGAGATTAAGTTACTTCCTAAAATTGACATGCACCACTTGTACTTTTTATCTAGTTTACAACCAGCATAATCAGAATCAGAATAAGCAATCAAATTTAGTGTTGAGTCTCTAGAATACCATAATCCTACATTTTTAGTTCCACTTAGATATCTTAGATTCTTTTTACAGCAATTAAGTGAGATTCTTTAGGTTCAGATTGAAATCTAGCACATAGACAAACAGCAAACATGATATCTGGTCTACTTGCTGTTAAGTAAAGTAGAGATCCGATCATACCTCTATAATTTTGATCAACTTTCTTACCGTCTTCATCTTTGTCTAATTTGCATGAAGGACTCATTGGTGTTCCAAGGGGTTTGATTGATTCCATTCCAAACTTTTTGAGAATTTCCTTTGTGTACTTTGTTTGGTTGATGAAAATCCCTCTTTCTTTGTTTGATTTGAAGTCCTAGGAAGAAGTTGAGTTCTCCCATCATGCTCATCTCGAATTCACCCTGCATTAACTTAGCAAATTCTTGACACAAGAGATTGTTAGTAGCACCGAATACAATATCATCATATATTTGTACTACTAATAAATCCTTATCTTTTCTTTTCAAAAATAGTGTTTTATCAACATTTCCTCTAGAAAATCATTTTCAATTAGAAATTTGCTTAATCTATCATACCAAGCTCTAGGTGCTTGTTTTAAACCATAAAGTGCTTTGTGCAATTTAAAAACATGATTTGAAATTCATGATCTTCAAAACCAGGTGGTTGTTCAACAAAAACTTCCTCATTTATAAATCCATTTAAAATGCACTTTTAACATCCATTTGAAATAAATTGATATTCATATGACATGCAAATGCAAGTAATAATCTAATTGCTTCTAATCTAGCTACAGGTGCAAAAGTTTCATCAAAATCAATTCCTTCTTCTTGATTATATCCTTTTGCAACTAATCTAGCTTTTTCTAATTACTATGCCATTTTCATCTAATTTATTTCTAAATACCCATTTTGATCCTATAACTGAATGATCTTTAGGTCTATCTACAAGGGTCCAGACATTATTCCTAGTAAATTGATTTAATTCCTCTTGCATAGCTAACATCCAATTATTATCTTTTTCAGCTTCTTCAAGTTTTAGGTTCAATTTGAGATACAAATGCAAGATGATTATTGATGTTTCTCATTGATGATCTAGTTCTTACTCCTTGAGATGGATCACCTATAATTAATTCCTTTGGATGACCATAGGCATATCTCCAATCTCTAGGAAGATCTACATCATTATGATTAGCATCAACAACATCAACACTAGGAGAATCATCATCTTTAGCTTCTTGTTCATGATCTGAAGATACATCTATATTCAATTTTTCAATATCTTTCTAAAATTTGTATCTTCCTCATCATCAATCTTTTCCTGAACTCGATGCTAAAGATTCATCAAAAACTACATGAATAGATTCTTCTACAATTAAGTTTCTCTTGTTAAACACTCTATAGGCTTTACTAGATGTTGAATATCCTAAGAATATGCCTTCATCTGATTTTGCATCAAATTTTCAAGATTATCTTTACCATTATTATGAATGAAACATTTACAACCAAATGCATGAAAATAACTAATGTTTGGTTTTCTATTGTTCCATAGTTCATAAGGAGTTTTCTTAAGGATTGGCCTAATTAAAGCTCTATTAAGAATGTAACATGCCGTGTTTATAGCTTCCGCCCAAAGTACTTTGGTAGTTGGCTTTCACATAGCATGGTACGGGCCATGTCTTCTAAAGTTCTATTCTTTCTTTCTACAACTCCATTTTGTTGTGGTGTTCTAGGTGCAGAGAAATTATGATGGATGCCATTTTCAATGCAAAAGTTTTTCAAATAAATGATTTTCAAATTCTGTGCCATGATCACTTCTAAGAGACACTATGGTGTTGTTTTTCTCATTTGTGACCTTCTTGAAGAATTTCAGAAATATTGGAAAGGTCTCATCTTTATGAGCTAAAAATAATACCCAAGTGTATCTAGAATAATCATCTACATCACAAGACCATATTTCTTTCCTCCTAGACTAGTGGTTCTAGTAGGTCCAAAGAGATCCATGTGAAGTAGTTCAAGTGGCCTAGAAGTGGAAACAATGTTTTTAGTTTTGAAAGAGTTTCTAGTTTGTTTTCCAAATTGACATGCATCACAAATTTGTTATTTTCAAAATCTAGTTGTGGAAGGCCTTTTACTAAATCCATTCTAATTAATTTTGAAATTAGGTGTGTGCTTGCATGACCTAATCTACGATGCCACAGCCATCCAATCTCATTCATATTAGCATTATTAGCAACTAAGCAATGATTACTAGTAGACAAATTGTCTAAATCAATCAAGTATACATTGCCATTTATTTCCAATAAATACAATGCTATTATCAATGGGATTAGAAACAGTGCAAATAGAAGCTTCAAATGATACTTTGAAACCTTTATCACACAATTGGCTAATACTAATTAGATTATGCTTTAAACCATTAACATATAAGACATTTTCAATAAATGTGGAGGGAGTTATTTGAATTTTACCAAACCCATGATTTGGCCTTTGCCATTGTCACCAAACGTAACAACTCCTCCTCTTTTGCTTCAAGGGTGATGAATTGATCCTTGTCACCCGTCATGTGTCTTGAGCAGCCACTATCGAGATACCACTTTCGCTTTGATCTTTTGGCCGCAAGACACTCCTGCAAAATGATCAAGTTTATATTTAGGTACCCAAGCCTTCTTGGGTCCTTCATGGTTAGTAGCAAAAAGATTGTTCCTTTTGGAACCCATATTTTCTTTCCTTTAACATTTAATTTCTTGTTACTTTTCTTGCATTACATTCATAAGATTTATGGCCTTTTTGTTGCAATTGTAACATAAATTTTTTCTTAACAAAAGAAATTTTTACAAATTTTTGTTTCATGGGTCTATATCCTAATCCAGCCTTATCAAAAATAGCCTTTGATTACTTAATAAGTTTTTTTTCAGAACTATGTAAATTTATCAACTATATTTTTATATTTATCAACTCTTTCTTTAATTAAGGTTTTCATTGAAATTGATTCTTTTTCTTTTCAAATCTTCTTTTTCAATTTCAATCTTTAACTTCAAGTGTTAATTATTTTTCTCTTTAAGATTTAATTTTCATTTTTCAAAATTTGTTTTCTTTTTCAGAATTTTAAAATCATTGACTAATTCATTGAAAGCTCATATAATTCATCAAATGTAAATCATCATGAGGGTTTCGGTACTTACCTCTCGTCGTTTTTGCCATAAAGCAAATGTTTGCAACTTCCTTTTGTTCCTCCTCGGAAGAGGATTCTTCACTATCGCTCCATGTTGCAACATAAGCCTTCTTCTTCTTCTTGTAGGCTTTCTTCAATTGAGGACAGTCATATCTGAAATGCCCGGTTTCTTGCACTCATAACATATTAAGGGCTCTTTTTCTTTCTTTGTCCTTCTCTTTCTCTTTTTCTCCTTCCATTTTTGTTCCAGACTTTTTCTTGTGGAAGGGTCTCCTTCTTTGCATGAATTTTTAAATTTCTTAGCAAGGAGTGCAGTCTCCTCATCATCATCATCCTCACTGCAGCTTTCCTCACTTTCTGCAGCCTTAAGAGCAATAGTTTTCTTCTTCTTGACTTCTTCCTCTTGATGTTGTTTCATAGTCAGCTCATGGGTCATCAAGGATCCAAGTAGCTCCTCCAAAGGTAAAACATTTAAATCCTTGGCTTCTTGGATTGCAGTCACCTTCGCTTCCCATGATCTTGGAAGTGACCTAAGAATTTTACGCACAAGTTCAGAATTAGTATAAGTCTTACCAAGACTTTTCAACCATTTACAATATCAGTGAATCTTGTGTACATGCATGTAATTGTTTCAGTTTGTTCCATGCTAAATAGTTCATATTTATGCACCAAAATATTAATTTTTGATTCTTTTACTTGATTAGTACCCTCATGGGTAACTTCTAATCTATCCCAAATTTCTTTTGCGGAAATACATGTAGAAATTCGATTAAATTCATTTGCATCTAATGAACAATACAAAACATTCATGGCTTTAGCATTGAGCTGAGCCAACTTCTTATCATGTTCATCCCATTCCGTTTCGGGTTTAGGAATCATTGTCTCTCTAATTGTGGGTGTGTGTGGACCATTAACTGATTCCCCATAAGTCATAGTCAAGCTTGAATAAAAATTTCATCCTAGCTTTCCAATAACCATAATTAGTTCCATTAAATAAAGGAGGTCGATTAGTGGATTGACCTTCTAAATAAGATGAACTAGCTTGAGCTGCCATTTGGATCTTTGCTCTTGATCGTTAGACCAAATAAAATGAGCACTAGCTCTGATACCAATTGTTGGCCCAGATGGCAACCCAAGAGGGGGGGTGAATTGGGTTCTTAAAAATTTTAACTCTTTTAAAATAATCTTTGATATAAAGTTTAAGTGCAATGTATAATAAAGCTAAGCACAAATAAAGAGATAGAGAGAGACAAAACACGGCAAACACAAGATTTTATAGTGGTTCGGTGTATCCAACACCTACGTCCACTCCCAAGCCACTTGGGTCCACACTATAATCCACTTGATTACAGTCGAGTTGTTTTACAAGCTCACAACTCAAACTTATTGTTTTTCCCGGGATCACAACGAACCCAGCTGTTTTTCGGGCTCACCAGCACAAAACCCAACCAAGCTATCCTTAGCTTGTCCGAGGTATACTACCTCCACTAATTCAATCCCTGATTGAATTAGCAAACAACAATAAAAATAGAGTTTACAATACAAAAAGCTCCTCAAATGAGCAAATATGCAATTAAATAAACAAGGTAAGAAAAGCCTGTTTGAAGCGATTTGATGTGTGCTTTTCTTCTTTTCTTCTTTTCTTCTTCTCCTTTGAAAGATTGAATCAGGCCTCAGCTCAGATTCTTCACAAAAATCATGGTGGAGAAGTTGGAGAAAACAGGGCTTTTGCTTCTTCTTTTGCTTGGGAAATCCTTGATTTGAACTTTGAGTGCTTTGGATTTCTCTTTGAACTCTGGATTGATGGATTTGAGCTCTGAGTCTTTCCTCTTGATTTCTCTCTCTTTTTCACTAAGTATTTTCTCGATTTTTCTCTTGCTTTTTCAAACGGACGGTTCTCCCTTTTTATAGATCTCTTAATCCAAGTTTAGGTAAAAAATATAGCCGTTAGAGTAGTTGGATTGCTTCTGCACATACAAAAAATAGCCATTAGAGATTAGGTGGAAAAAATATTACCGTTGAGTCCGTTCTGACATTTGAAAATCCATTCCTGACAGGTTGGAGTCGGCTCCAACTTTTCAGGTGTCGGCTCCAACTTGGTGTCCAAAAATAGTAATAAGAAGTTCGTTGAGGAGTCGGCTCTGAAAAAGTTAAGTGTCGGCTCGGTGCTTTGGGAGTCGGCTCCAGATTTGAAGGTGTCGACTCTAACTATGTCCAAAAAATATGCTCTCTGTACTCAGGTTAGAGTCGGCTCCAAATTAGGTGTCGGCTCCGCAACTTTAGGTGTCGGCTCGAACTTCATGTCGACTGAAAATTGATGCAAAACCACTTCTCTGTATCTAGGTTGGAGTCGGCTCCGAAACTCTAGGTGTCGACTCCGACCATGCCAAAATTCTAGAAAAGTTCTGATACACCCTGGGGTCGGCTCCGGATAGTTGAGGTGTCGACTCTAAGTTCTGAACTTAAATAATTTCTATTAAAATTTGATTCAAAACTTATTTCCTTATACCTTTGACTGATTAAACATTCTCAATGCCTGAAACACTTCTTAAATTTATTAGAAACATAATGAATATACTCATGTCTTTTATTAATCATCAAAATCAATAATTGGGTCAACACTTTTGGACCTTTCTTTAATTGAGGACACTCTGGTCTGATGTGTCCAGACTTTTTGCACTCATAGCATATTGGAGGTTCACCCTTTTCTTTTTCTTTGTTATGATCTCTTTGTGAATTATTTTCTTTTTCCTCCAAACTTCTTTCTTCTCATGAATTTCTTAAATTTTCTAAGATAAGTGCTATTTCATCATCTTTCTTACTGTCACTAATGGTTTCTTCACTTTCATCATCTTGAATGGCACTCTTTAACGCCATTGTTCTTTTTTCTTTGATTCATCCTCATCAATGTGTTGTCGTTGCTGAAGCTCGTGAGTCATCAAAGAATCAACTAACTCTTTAAGTGATAGTATGTTGAGATCCTTTACTTCTTGAATTGCAGTTACCTTGGCTTCCCATGACCTAAGCAAGGATCTTAAGATTTTTCTAAGATCACTGTTAGTATAAGATTTTTCTAGACTTTTCAGTCCATTAATAATATCAGTAAATCTTGTAAATATATCAGTGATATTTTTAGCTAAATCCATCTTAAATAATTTATACTTATGAACAGGCATATTTATTTGGATTTCTTGACTTGATTAGTACCCTCATGGGTGACTTCAAGTCTATCCCAAATTTTTTACCAAACATGCAAGTAGAGATACGGTTAAACTTATTTGCATCAAGTGAACAGTAAAGAACATTCATAGCTTTTGCATTTAATTGAGCTAATTTCTTATCTTGCTCATCCATATCGATTCTGATTTTGGGATGTCAAGATTATCAATCTTGATGGTGGGTGTGTGTGGTCCATTAATTATGATTCTTCATAAATCATAATCAAGCGCTTGAATGAAAATTTTTATTCGTGCTTTTCAATATGTGTAATTTATTTCATTGAACAAAGGTGGTCTATTAGTTGACCGTCCTTCGTCAAAATAGATCACATTTGGATTGTTAATGATCATTGGCTCCAAGCTACTTAAAGTTGTAGAAATCAAGAGCACTGTGCTATGATACCACTTGTTGCCCAGATGTAGCAACCCAAGAGGGGAGTGAATTGGGTATTAAAATTTAATTTCTAGATATGTGCTTATCAGATTTTAATTGGTAGAGGTGTAGTGATGTGAACACAACAATATTACAGAGCTAAGGCAAACAAACAAACATAGAATTTTTATAATGGTTCAGTGTTAACCCAGCACCTATGTCCACTCCCCAAAAACCCTTTGAAAATTTTACTCCAATCGTAATACCAACGATTACAACCTCTAGCCTTACCCGGCTAATCCTCTTGTTTCATAGCACAAGGAAGCCAAGCCCCTAGCCTTACCCGGCTAGTCCACTTGTTTCACAGCACAAGAAAGCCAAACAATAACCAAGGGTTAAATCTAACCCTTTTACAAAAATAGGTTCAGGATATTTAAGAACAAACAGCTTCTAAATTGAGCATATATTCAAATAATACTTTACAATTTTTAGGGACAATCTTTAGAAATGAATGAAGCTCTTTGAGGTAGCTGAAGCTTTGAATGCTTATGGAGGCTTTAATGGATCTGCACGGATGAACAATAACTGATCTTCAAGCTTTCTTGATTTCAACACTCAAATCTTTCTTTTAACAATCAAAAAAATATGCAATAAAGAACTCTTTCTTCTTTGAATTTCTTCCTCTTTTTCGTCCTCATTTTCTTCTTGTAATCTCAGCTATTTAAAGCATTTCAACATCAAAAATATTCGTTAAACTAAATCAGAATAAATGGAAAATAAAACGGGAAGAAAATATAACCGTTGTAAACATTTTCCTTGAGCGTTGAATGCACTAGAATCCATTTGAGGAAGAAAGATCTCTGCCATCATCCAAGAGATTAAAAGTTAGTTTAGCTAAAAATAAAAATTAAAAAGAAAGAGAGAGAGTAAGTGAAACTCGTTTAAGGCTTGAAGAAAGAAGAGGTAGTTGGTTGGAAGTAACTCCCAGCTAACTCCTTCAATAAAGAGACCGGCCAGGGTGGAGAGCAGCTAGCTGAAAAGATCCTTCAGTTAGCTTGTCTTAGAAAGCACACGGCCAAGAGAGGAGATTTCAGTCCACAAGCTAACTAAAAAAGGATTTTAGTTGGCTAGATTCAAAAAGCATGCGGCCAAGAGAAGTCTTCATCCTTTCATCAGCTAGCTGAAGCTTTGCTTCAGTTAGCTCTTTCTTAAAAGTGCACGGTTGAAAGAAGCCTACAAGAAAAATGGTTAGCTGGATCAAAGGTCCAGTTAGCTTGTTCTAAGATGAGAACGACTGCAATAAGGCTTTCATGCAAGAGTAGTTAGCTGGAGGAAGGCTCCAGTTAACTAATTCCAAGATCCAATGGTTTTGAGGAGAGACCAGCCCAAAAAGTAGTTAGCTAAGCTTTGCTTCAGTTAACTCTTCTAGAAATCCATACGGCCAAGAAACATATCAGCAAATCCATAACTAGCTGGATATTAGTTCCAATTAGCTCATAGAGAGGAATAGCTAACTGAGGGACATATTCAGTTAGCTCAGAGAGAAAACATGCTAACTCGTCAGTTAGCTAAATATACCATGCGTTCGGCCAGGAAGAAAACACAAGCAACATAGCTAGCTGACAAAGCATCCCAGCTAGCTCAGAGAGAAAACAAGCTAGCTTGCCAGTTAGCTAAATTTATCATGTGTTCAGCCAAGCACAGAACAAGAGCAAAACAGCTAGCTGAAGAGGCAACTCAGCTAACTCATAGAGAGCATGGTTCGGTCAAGTGAGAGAGCAAGCAAGATCGTTAACTCCCTAGGTAACTTATGTCAAGGAGCATTCGACCAAGCAAGAATTCATGTCATCCCAGCTGACTATCTTCAAGAAACAGTTAGCTCTTTTATGGTGGAATTCGGCCAGGATGAGGCTCTTAGGCACTTTAGCTAGCTAGGAAAAATCTCAGTTAACTAAATTAAAAACTAAACGGCTGGGAGCATTCATCCTTGAAGTTTTGACTTGATGAGGCTCATTGTAAGGAAACTGTACTTTCCTACATTGATCTTTTTCTTCATAATAAACAAAATTAGTCCTTACTTAATTGTTTTGTAATCATCAAAATCAATCTAGGGCCAACAGCTATTAACCTATCCCACTTCACTCAGAACTCTCCTTACAAGGCATAAGATCAATTTAGGAAGGACTCTACTAATCTATATAGAAAGGACTCTATGGGTACCATATCATCAAAAGATTAAGTTCATTACAATCGTTCAATGCAAGAGTTTGACCCTAGCAAGAATACCTTTAGATGTCTATATAAGTAGCCTAAAATCTCACAAATAAATAAATTCTCAGCCTTAGCTTAGGTCCTAGGTAGCTCACCCTAAGAGTTCTAGGATCCCACTTTATCCACTTCAGCTACTTGAGCAAGATTTCTTTTAAGGAAAACTCTGAGCTTTCTTACACTCTTCTTTCCTTACATGAAGGTGGATAGCTTAGTTTGAAGTACTCTACAATTTGAGTGTAGATAGATCATTTATTATATGAGAAGATTAAATTTGAACATTAACAAATTGGCATCATTTGTATGAAATGATGAGTAAGAGCATCCAACCATACCTTTGAAGTAAAGAGAGTAAAAGATAAATAATATCCAAGCGGGCACAAGCCACATCCATATTCGTTCTCAAGATTCCATGGGAGATCCAACCAATTCTGCTTCAGCAATGCTTTCAATCTCAGCATCTTTCATCACTCAAAAGTAGTTTAATGCCCTATTTTAATGCATAGAGTTGCTAATGAATTTGGTTCAGAGCTTGATCCCTTAAGGATCTAGTTTCAAGGGCCAACCCAAAGCTGATCAAAAAGCTCGTTGGGAGTTGGCACTAATAGACCTCAACAGAAGCTTGGTGATCATTTGTGAAGCCTCAAAACTGAAGGGCCAAGTGTGTACATCCCCCAAGCTGACTTAAGGAACCTTAAGATTAGCTATCGGTATGAACGGGCATACCAATCTAAAGATGTTGGTCATTAGCTGACATCCAATAGATTGATAGTTTAAAAAGCTAATCAAATGATTGAATTAATTTTGCAGAGCAGTTGACATCAAATAGATCAATAGCTTAAAGATATGAATGATCAAATTAATTATACAGTACATCTGAAGTTCCAAGGGAGGGAGAAAGTCTCTCAAACTTCTTTACCACCCTAGTGAACCTTTATGCACTAAAGAGTAATGGCGAGTTTTTACCTTCTAAGTTTAAGATGATAAAGTTGGAGCTATACAATGGGACTTTAAATCCTATTGACCATATAGAGAGTGTCAAAGTTCTTATACTGTTACATGGCCTGCCTGACACCATCATGTGCTGAGCTTTATTGTAACTTTGAAGAAAGCAGCTCAAGTATAATATTTTAGTCTCACATCGACCTCTAACAGCTCTTTTAGACAATTAAGCCAATAATTTGTTTGCCACTTTTCTAGCAATAGAAAATGTAGTAAGACCTTTGTAAGCTTGATAATAGTCAAGCAAAGGAAAGATGAATTTTTGAGAGACTACATCCGACGGTTCGATTCCAAAGTATTAGAGGTTCAGAATTTGAATGCTTTTGTAGCCATAGCAACATTGATGGGTAGTCCAAAGAATTCCGAGTTTAGGTTTTTCTTAGCTAAATGCCCCTCAAAGGACCTTAGTGAGCTACTGAATCTAGCTAAAAATTATATAAAATTGAAGAAACTTTGATAGATCAGAAAGAGGATGAGAGGCAAATTAGAAAAAAGTGCTCACAAATGGATAGCAAAGTTTAAAAAATCTTAAAAGAAGCCCTAACAAGGGTAAGAAATGTCGTGCCAACCAAAGATCCCTCCTACATATTTGTGATATACATTCCCTTCAACACTCCTTTGAGTCAGATTTTGATGTAGATTAGCCCAACATTTATATTTGGTAGCCCAACAAAATAAAGACAAGCCTACCAAGCATGATTGGACAAGTAGTATACTAGCTTTATTGAAAGCATGACAATGATATTGAGGAATGTCAACATCTAAAGGATAAGATTGAGGACTTCATCTAAAAAAGTTACCTCAATTGTTATGTTCAAGGTCATCTACTTGTAAAATAAGCCCTCTGAGAAGAGTTACTACTTGAGGGAAAGTTAGACAACTGGCCTATCATTGGAGTTATTAGCGTAATCTGAGAGGGCCAATAGCAAGTGGAGAAAGCTCTTTAATAAGAAGCATATGCTTAGCAGATGCAAATTGAAAAGCCCACCACCAAAAGCTAAAGAGGATGAACCTAGCATTACCTTTTTAGGAGAGACCTAAGAGGAGTTTGAGTTCCTCATGATGATGCTTCAATCATTGTAGTAGGAGATGACCAAAGCGAATTACCAATTAAATAGGATATTGGTAGATAATGATAGTTGATAGATGAATTGTTTTATGAAGTTTTCTAGAAGTTGAGCATCAATGCAATCATCTAAGATCAATTGAGGTTCCATTAGTTAGATTCACAAGAGAGCTCGCAAGAATAAAAGGAATGATAACTCTATCAGTGGTGAATCACCTATAATGCTATATTTGATTGGCCCAACTTGTTTGCTCTTAAAGTCATTGTGTGAACCTACTACCTCCTCATAAAATTCCTTGCTGACTAAGCTATAGGAAAGCTTAGGAGGCACCAAGAAGTAACTCAACAATGCTAGGTGGTGACCTTGAAAAAGAGCTATAAGTCAGCTAAGGCCTTCGAAAGTAGCAAGCTAGCCGAGTCTTTGTTAAATGACAATCTAAACTTTTAGAATGAGTTTAAGGAACAATATACATATCTAGTAAAAATTTGGAGGTCATTTTATTGGAAGATGATGATGCCAAAGTAGTCTAAGTTGACTTCCCTTTGCTCGAGCAAGTCCAATAGGAAATACTCGGATTCCTTCATAGAAATATGGATGTATTTGCATGGTCAACTGCTAATATGCCAATGATCGACTCAAATGTCATCATTCATTGACTTAAAGCAAATCTGAACTAAAATCCATTCGATAGGAAAAGAGGAATTTTACTTCTGATTGGCAACAAGCAATCAAGGAGAAGGTTAATAAATTATTAGAAGTCAGATTTATCAATGAAATCTACTACCTTGATTAGATAGCTAACATAATTATGATAAAAATATCCAATTGAAAGTGGTGAATGTGTATTGTCTTTATTGACTTCAATAAAGCCTATTCAAAGTATCATTTTTCTCAGCCATAAATAGATCAGATTATTAATGCCACGAATAGCCATGAGCTACCTAATTTTATGGATATATTCTTTGGCTATAACCAAATCCCAATGCATCCCTAATATAAGAAAATAGCTTTTATTACTGAAAAGAGCCTTTATTATTATAAGGTAATGTTTTGCATCAAAGAATGCTAGGGCATCCTATTAAAAGCCGATGAATTAGATTTTCAAAAAATTACTCAATAAAGATATGAAAACTTACATGACATTTGGTGAAAAGTTTAAAAGTCAAACAATATATGGCTAACTTGAATAAGGCATTCCAAATATTGAGGTGCTACTTGATGAAGTCCAATTAGAGTGAATGTACTTTTAGTATGACTTAATGAAAGCTTTTCCTACATTTATAGAGAATCATTAAGGAATTGAGGCTAATCCAAAAAGATATGAACTATTCTTAACATAAATTTACCTAGATCAGCTAGAGATGTTTAGAGATCAGTTAGAGATGTTTAGCATCTTATTGTTGGGTAACTGCTTTAAGCTGGTTCATTTTTAGATTAGCTGAAAAGTATTTTTTTTTTTCAAAACACTATGTAATGAAAGAATTGTTAATGGACCAAAGAAATGCAATTATAAATGTAAATGAAAATAATGAAATAGATTCAAGTGAACCTAAAATATGATTGAATTGCAGATGTAGATGATAAAAACAAATATGAATATAGATCAAAATAAAGAAATTAATTTAAGTGAACAAAAACTATAATTTTTTAAAATTTCTAGGAATCGTGCTAAAGTTGGGAAACATAACCGAATGAATGGAGATGTGAAAAGATCTTGATCTGCATATTTGGATAAGTAAATGCGCATTATGAAATCCTTTTCCATAATTTTTTTATTATAATAGTCATAATTTAAGATATCCTTGGTCTTGCTAGGTGACAGAAGCTCTTACTGCTTTCTAGTGTTCTATTAGTTCTAACCAAAAAAATTTACACCACCGTTTACTTTGAAAGTATAATGTGACATGATGTGAATTCCATATCATATTGCCACTAGCCTAAGTTTTGTGGAGAAAGAAATAGCTAGGCCACTAGCATTGATCACAAGAAAATTAATAACTTCTTTGGTGTCTAAAAATAATATAATCTAGTTATCTTACTTAAAATAATCTTATTAATTTTTGAATATGAGTAATACATGAATATTTTTTAAAAATATTTATGATAAAAAATTTAATGCTTTGATAGTTCAATATATTTGAGATTTTAATGAAAATAAAACGAGCAAATATCATAATTTTGAGGTAAATACAATTATACTTTCTCATTTTCTAGATTGTATAAATAATCTAGTTATTAATAATTATCATAATGCTAGTGCTAAATTGATGACAATCCTTTCTATAGGGAGGAAATCAACTTAGAAAAGCATCTAATATTCAAATTTAGTATATCCTTTTAACTTTACTCATCTTCAAATACTCTTTTGTTTGTACCATCCTCACTTTATGATGCTCTTCTTCGAATATCTTTTGTGGGTGGTGCCCCCTCTTTGTACCATTCTTTTCATATCGTTAGCTTTGTAATATGGCTCTAAGAAGAAGCTTACATCAAAAGTTGGTATCCTCCAATATTGCAACCTATGTGCTAACTAAAAATTTTTAAAACAAGATCACTAAGCATAACCACAATTTACATAAATTAAATATGAAGGAGAAGACATAGATGAATAATATGAATGCATCATAAAAAGGATTATTCACTCTCCAATATATATATATATATATATATACTTTTACTGCATGTGTTTGGTTGATTTATGAGAGATTCTTTTTGATTTTCTTGATCTTTATTTGATGCCCATGGACAACTCTCCCATAGGTATTGTTCGTGTTTACCCAATAGTGTTTCTTCTTTTAAACAAAAATACACTGAAATTGTATGATAATTATTTGCTCCATATGTCAAAAATATGAATTGTATTTTTAAAAAAAATCTTAAAAAAGTCATTCATCTTATCAATGCTCGTTACAGGCATACAAATCCCATGATGTTTAAGAAACAATACATAGCACATGTATAGAAGCTTAAAGTGCATGACATTAGTTGATCTTGATATTATAAAATATTTACTTTTATTAGTATTTAAAGATGAGATCCATCAAAGGGTGTCATATGTTAGTCATGACTCATGATATAATCATACTGACTTATTAATTAGTTGAAAACAAATGACTTTGTTCATTGACTTTTTTCTTTGTAAATAGATACCATTTCTTCTTTTTAGCAAGAGAGAGCCTAAAATTCTCTTATATAAATACATTAATCTAGATGTGCACTACCGAGATTTATATGGTTCAGAGAAAAGCTTATCACAAGAAGCATGCCAGTTTCTAGGATCCTATAAGGCCAGTTGACAAATTTTATTAGTTGGAGATCAAGGCCCATCGCGAGAGGGTGGAGGCTCTTAACTAAAGTTTTTTTGTAGTCCAAAAAAAAAAAAAAGTAACATTAAATCTTTTATCTGAAAAATAGAACATTATATTGTATAATAATTTTGATAATTTTAGTAATTAAAAATGTAATTGTGCAACAATAGCTTCTATCGGGGCAAAATTTCATAAATGATTGGATACAAGTATTGCAAATATTACTTGCCTTTATTAAAAATTAAAATTAATTTTATTGGTCCAGTTTTTGATTCAAATGGATTGCTAAAAGTTAGTTTGATTAGGATTTAGAGTAAGCTTGGATCTGAATTTTGAAAAAAATAGATTTAAACTTGGCTCAAAGCCAAAATAAAAGAATTCTGATTTAACTTGGGTTAGGAGTTGGCCTGACTCATTTTCAGTCCTAACATTTATGTTGTTCATTATGAAAGATCTTGGCAGTTACAATGTAATTAAATCTGATTAAAATGAGATTATAAAGGTCCATGCCTATCTTGGTATTGTTGTCGCGTCACGTTCCTTCAACCCGAAAGATGAAGATCCTCCTCCTCGAATAAGCTCCTGCAAGAAAGTTCCTAGAGACCGGTTGCACCAATGGGGACCCTCAACCGGACCCTCTGACGCTCAAGTAAGCGACTTGGGATCCGTGAAGAAAAAGAGCTAGCAGAAGGAGCTAGAGAACTTGAGTTCAGATCCCTTCCTCGCTGTGAGTGTTGGTTCTTATACCTATTCGAAGATCCCCTTTCCCCGCTTTTAGAAGGTGGCTAATCCCGATGTGTTGTTGTCCGATAGCGGACAGGTGGCTAGGCTGACATGGACAGGTCGTAAACGACACTGGGCATGTCAGAGGCATCATGCACCATGAATCACCTGTTAAGTGCGGCGCCGTAGGTGGTAGGTGGGCCTAGTCGTGTAGGAATGCGCCATTATGGGCAACGGCCACGCGCAGTTGCAGATGGTTAGTGGGCCACGTGGCAGCTGCGGACGACTGGTGGACCACATGGTAGTGTCAGGTGGCTCAAGATAGGGGACATCTGAGGTTCAAGGCCAAGGGGACCTGAGGTCCAAGGGGACCCGAGGTCCAAGGGGACCCGCACCTGGGGGCCGAAGGGACGAAGCCTGAAGTCGAGAGGACATGAGGTCCGAGGCCGAGGGGACTCCAAGTCCGAGGCTGAGGGGACATGAGGTCCGAGGCCGAGGACATAAGATCTGAAGCTGAGGGGACTCCAGGTCCAAGGCCGAGAGGATATGAGATCCGAAGCCGAGGGGACATGAGGTCCGAGGCCGAGGGAACTCCAGGTCCGAGGCTGAAGAGACATGAGGTCCAAGGCCGAGGAAACTCCAGTCCAAGGCCGAGAAGACATGAGATTCGAAGCCGAGGGGACATGAGGTCCGAAGCCGAGGGGACATGAGGTCCGAGGTTGAGGGGACTCCAGGTCCAAGGCCGAGGGGACATGAGGTTTGAGGTCGAGGAGACTTCAGGTCCGAGGCCGAGAGGACATGAGATATGAGGGGGCCTCGGAGGCCAAGGATGAGGGGGCCTCGGAGGCTGAGGCAGGGGTTCCGTCAGTTGCTTCCTTTGTCATCCTTAACGTAGCTTGATCAGTCACATCAGATGCTCCCTCGCTCCTGAGACAAAGTGGGCCCACCCTTGCAAGGCGAAAGGGGCGTACGCTACCAAATGGCTGATCCCGATGTCCTACCAATCGCAAAGGGGCACGTGTCCCTGGGTGCAGCGATGCCCTTGTGCGGGCAACTTGGGCGCTGAAGCGTCACCGCCTGTGCCAACCATCAGATCTGCAGAGATCTGTCTCGAAACGGGAGTGTCCTCTTGGAACCCATGAAAAGCAATCACCATCCTCGCCATCATGATGCTGATGCCAACCAGCGATGCCTTGCGATTGGCTGAAGGTAGAGCGTCCCTCATGCGGGGCACCTGCCGAGACGACACTGCCTATGGCGGGGGTCCACGTGGCCGGTGAGGTTAGGCGGGACGATTTGAAACTGATAAGTCAGGGGAAAGATTTCGAGCCTTGTCATTCTATTCTTCTGAGAGAGCGTCTTCTTCCCTAAGCTCTTCTTTGTCTTCCTACCAAGAACCCGCTCCTGTTGCTCTCCCTTTCTGGTTCAGGTCAGTCCTTTGATCATTTCCAGCTTCATTTCCAACTTTCCAATGGCCTCTTCTCCATCCTGGTCCTCTTCTTCTACCCCCGAGGATCATATTTCCTCCTTCGGGCTTCGAGCCTCTCCATCGCCCGCACCTTCCTGGTCATCTTCCTCCACCCCTTTCGAGGACCATGTTCCTCTTGTTCAACGGTGAGTCGCCGGCCGAGCTCCTGCTAGGAGTCACTCGACGACCGCCGGCACCTCTTCGAGGGTGGGAGCGGAATCCCCGATGGGGACCACCTCCATGGTAATGAGCCAAGATATGGTTAACATATGGGCCCATTACCATATTCCTAGAGACATAGGACTGTTCCTCCCAACTCCCGATGATAGGGTAGTTTCCTCCCGACCTGGTATAATTGCCGTCTACGAGGTCTCCCTTAGGATAGGTCTCTGCCTACCTTACCAGCCCTTCTTCCTTAACCTTCTCGACAGGTACTCCTTGACCCCTGCCCAGTTGGTTCCAAACTCCGTTCGGACCATCTGTGGTTTCATAGTACTCTGCCACTTCCGCGGTACCGAGCCTAGGATCTCCCTCTTTCGATGCTTCTATACCCTCTGGCAATAGTCGGGCTGGTGGCTATTCCAGCCTCGGCCCGGTCGAGCCCTAAAACTTAGCCTACCCTCATCTGTTAAGGGATGAAAATCCTGTTTCTTTTTCGCCGATCTCGAGGGAGTGAAACTGAGGTGGGGGGATCTGGACCTAAGGCCGAACAAGGACTCATCGGTGGCCCCGAGGGACAGGGAGGCACTCGGGCAACTCCTGACAGCCAAAGTCCCCTGATGCAATCAGCTCCTATCAAGGGATAATCTCCGACTCGCGGGTGTTTCCTCTCAGAGTGGTGAGCAGCTGCAAATCCCTATCCCTTAGCCTGCTTTTCTGTTTTCTTTCTTCTCTTTTTTTTACTAACTCTGACCGATGACTTGTGCAATGATGAAGATCCCAGTCCATGCCATTAGAAAGGCTATGACGAAGAGGAAGAGGGTCCCCGAGGGCGCCGAGGGGCCGAGGAGAGGCAACGGGCCCTAGCCCCGAGCCGGCCCTCGGCACGGTCATCCCCACCCCAGGAGCACAAAGAGTCAGCATCCATCCCCGCCATTGACCTAATGGCCGACACTCCACTAGAAGGAGCAAGAGTCGAGGGGGCGATGGCAGAGCCCACCATCCCGGTCGCCGGGTCAGCGCAGACAGAGGTGGAGCCGAGCCTGGGCGAGGGCCCCTCGGCCACAGCAGGGCCACTGGTTGAGGAAGCACCAATGGCTCCCAGCCTAGCACCCGCAGTGCCCGAGCTAGTCGAGGCCGCCGAGGGAGGCAAGGTCAGGGTGATCCCCTCAAGGCCTTTAGTGATGAATCATGGCCGCAGGGCAGAGTGGCTCATCGCACAACTCGTTATGCCTGAGTTCCAGGAGGAACTTAGCTAGTTGGGGGCCTCGGCCTTCTTCAAGGAGGCCTTTGTGGCACTCGCCCAGGTAAGTACTTTGCATGACTTAGTTTTTGGTATCTGATTGGCCCTGTACTAACTTGCTTTTTGATGCAGTCGGCGAACTCCTTGGTGGCCACAAGGGAGGTCATCAACCATGGGGAGGCCATCCTCTGCGGGGCTCAGCGGGAGGCCACCGAGGCTCGAGCCCAAGCCGAGATGGCGAAGGAGGCCATGGAGGTAGCCGAACGCCGGGCAGCAGCCAAGGCCGAGCATGCTCGGGCAGCCCTGGACCAGCTGGGGGAGGCCATAGGGGCCGTCACCACCAGGGACAACCGTATTGACGCCTTTGCCACTGAAATAAAGGCGACCGAGGAGAGGGCGGAGAGGGCTGAGGAGGTAGCGAGGAGGTCGGACTCCCACGCCGCGGAGGGGGAGGCTAGGGTCCATGAGGCGGAAGCTGCTGCAGCCGCCGCCGAGGAGAGGGTAGCAGCCACCGAGAAGAAGGCTTTAGAAGCCGTGGACAACTTCCGCAAGTCCATCAGTTTCACGAACGAGCTAGCCGAAGCCTCTGTGGATATCTATCTCCAGGGATTCCAGGATTGCAGGGAGAAGGCGGCTAGAGTCCTCGGTCTCCCAAACATCATGGACCTCGAGCCGGACGAGGTGTCCGAGGAGGCGCCATCCAAAGGCGGGTCTGCATCAACCGACCCCTGATTCCCCTTTTATCTTTCCTTTTTCTGTATTGAAGTCTGACTTGGTCGGCATTTTGTAAACACTTTAAAGTAATGAAAATATCCTTTTTGAAATCGGCCTTTTGTTCACTTAGTGTAGTAACTTCCCTTTCAGCTCGCCGTCATAGGACCCTTAGGGGCTGCATCGGCACTGGGGGAGTGTCTCTGCTGATCACGAGAAAATCCACAACTTAGCTGCTATATAGGGCCAGACCCTAGTGGGGCGCTGAGGTTGGACTTAGAGCCTCCCTTGGTGAACCCGAGGTCGATGCATAGGTACGATCCTCACGGTGAGCCTGCAGTGCCAAGCGGCCGTCGGGACTCCAGAGTGGTCCAAAATTGTTCTTTAGCGTCAAGCCGACCATGTATTCCCCGTGCTGACCGAGACAAGGCCTTGGTGCCGATCTGGCCTCGGGCTTTTGGGTGCCGATGGTACATCGGTCTTGAAGTGTCGAGCTAGCCTCGGGCTTTCGGTGCCGACCGGAGTCGGGCTTGAGTGCCAATGGTACATCGGTCTTGAAGTACCGAGCTAGCCTCGGGCTTTCGGTGTCAATGGTACATCTGTATTAAAGTGCTGAGCTGGCCTTGGGCTTTCGGTGCCGACCAGAGCCGGGCTTGAGTGCCGATGGTATATCGGTCTTGAAGTGCCAAGTTGGCCTCGGGTTTTTGGTGCCGATCGGAGTCGAGCTTGAGTACTGATGGTACATCAGACTTGAAGTGCTGAGCTGGCCTCAGGCTTTCGGTGCCGATCGAAGTCGGACTTGAGTGCCGATGGTACATTGGTCTTGAAGTACCGAGCTGGCCTCAATTTTTTGGTGCTGATGGTACATCGGTCTTGAAGTGCCAAGCTGACCTCGAGCTTTTGGTACCGATGGTACATTGGTCTTGAGGTGCCGAGCTGGCCTCGGGCTTTCGGTGCTGACCGGAGTCGGGCTTGAGTGCCGATGGTCCGAGGCCGAGGCCGAGGGGACTCCAGGTTTGAGGCCGAGGGGACTCCAGGTCTGAGGCCGAGGGGACATAAGATCCGAAGCTTAAGGTACATGAGGTCCGAGGGGACATAAGGTCCGAGGCCGAGGGGACTCCAAGTTCGAGGCCGAGAGGACATGAGATCCGAAGCTGAAGGGACATGAGGTCCGAGGGGACATAAGGTCCGAGGCCGAGGGGACTCCAGGTCTGAGGCCGAGAGGACATGAGATCCGAAGCCGAAGGGACATGAGGTCCGAGGGGACATGAGGTTCGAGGCCGAGGGGACTCCAGGTCCAAAGGCTGAGAGGACATGAGATCCGAAGTCGAGGGAACATAAGGTCTGAAACCGAGGGGACATAAGGTTCGAGGCCAAGGGAACTCCATGTTCGAAGCCAAGGCGACATGAGGTCCGAGGCCGAGGGGACTTGAGATCCAAGGCTAAGAGGACATGAGATCCGAGGGAGCTCGAAGGCCAAGGCCGAGGGGGCCTCGAAGGCCGAGGCGGGAGTTTCATCAGTTGCTTCTTTCGTCATCCTTAACGTGGCTTGACCAGCCACATCAGGTATTATTGTCTGCTTGAGTGAGAGAGGCATGTGATTCGTTGATTTTTGCAACATTTGCTAGAAATATGTCAATTGCATGAAGATTGATCAAAGCCATGAAATTTCTCCGTATATGGCTGTCGTTTTAATAGGAATCTGGCAAATTTGGAAGGGCACGAAATTGAGGTCCATCGAAAGTGATATGACCTTATGATTCGGTCCACCATTTCTATCTTGGCATTGCCAAGATTGACTAAGAGAGATGCGTGACTTGTTAACTCTTTCAGAATTTCTTTGATTCCATATATATATATGGCTGGAACGAAATTTTTTTAAAAAACAAATTATTTTAATATACCAAATGTATTTAAAATGATTTAAAAATATTAAAAAATTTTAAAAATAAAGGTAGCCTTGGTTCATATTTGTACTAATTTATTAGTGAAAGTTAAATAAAAAAATAAAGATTATTAAAAGAAAAAGAAAAGGCCAAGGCCTAGATTGGATCGTACAGTTTAAACTTTAAAACCTTGGCTCTCCATCCAACTTGCTTCATTTTGAGCTACCATTTAATGCTTGTCAGTTTCTTAGGTTGCAGAAATTGATACGCCAAACAAGTAACTTAAATGCAATGAGACAAAAGAATTGATTTCATTCTTACACCTAACCATTAATAAAAGTTAGATACATAAGGTTAAGTTATAACTACAAACTACTTCTATCTACAATAAGTTATTAACTATTTTTATAGCACAAAAAACTATTATAGATATGAAGTGTCTAGATTAAATTCAAATCTTCACAAATGCGCTACAATTTCATATTTACGATACATTGGCTAATTCTAGATGGTGACCGTTTGAAACTTCAAGCAATTACTATTCAATTTTTAAAATCATTAAAATTTTGTTATCAATTTATGGTAACTCTTGTCAGCTTTATGTTTTAATTTTCTTTCGATAACATTGATTGATTAGTAGCTTATAGCCGTGTTGATTCAAAGACATCAACTTTCATCATTTTAGCAATCAATATCTCAATTGATTCATATAGCTACATGGATAACCTTTTGATAGCTACATGGAACTTTAAAAAAAGCCTATATATATATTAAAAAAAAAACATGTTTCCCATGGCATTGCTCTATTTGCTTATTTTAGCTAAACTAAAAGATATTATTAATTGGGCAAAGGACGAGTGGAGGACACACCAAATTGACCACAATTTACAAACTGGAGCCGTAAAGGCTCTCGGAATTCAACAGTCAAAAACGATACACGGTCAATTATATAACTAGCAAATGTCAGCGATCTTTCCGAGACCCAGGCGCGTTGGCGAAAGTTGGACTCGTGACCCAAAAGACTATGGACGTCTATCAAGCTTGCAGGGCTTGTTGACTCTCATAACCGATTGATGTCGTTTTGACCCACTTGGATCAACCACTTCATTGGTATTAAAAGTCAAATGTCAAACCGATCCGTTCTTCGATCTGATTTTTAAAACATTATGCATCTTTTCTTTTTTTGTTTTTTTGGTACAAATGGGAATCACATCACTCTAGGATGACTCAATCCCACACTATCAGAATACAAAAGTAAGTTCAGACCAGGAGGACACCAATCACCGGGCTTCCAGCACCAGAATCCAGAATGATCAGCCACTCTAGCGGCGATCCAGTCAGCCGCTGAGTTGGCTTCCCTGAAGATATGGCTGATCTGTATGCTATGAACTCCCTGTAGGAGAGAACGAATATCAAAGATCAAAGGGTTGGTAGGCGACTGCGCGCAATGATCCTGGCGAAGCCACCGAATCACCGTGAGGGCATCACCCTCAAAGATAATATAACGGGCATCGAGACTGCGAATAGCACGGGAAACTCCAGCCTAAGCAGCATAAAGCTCCGCAAGCGGCACCGACGAATCGAGGTGTCCAAATCCCCCAGCAGCAATCATAGTTCCGTCAGAACCCCGAATGACATAATCTGATCCGGCTGATCTGCCTTGAACACTCCCATCAAAGTTGATTTTGATAAACCCTGGAGGGGGGATTCCCAAGAAATAAAGATCGTTCTCCGGTGCGCTGCCGAGGCAGCATGGGAATCCCAGAGGCCAAGGCTATCAAAATTACAAACTAGACGATGGGATGTGTACTCAATAGATAAGGACAAGGCAGTCCGCACAACCCTGAAAGATGGAGTAGGCTCCTGAGTAAAGACGATTTGGTTCTGGGATAACCAGATTTGGTAAGCAATGTAAGCCCTCGTCAAGCCCTGCTTGCTGCTACCTCTCCTAACATCCTGCCTGATCAAGTCAAGGAAAGATAAAGAAAGAGAAGATGAAGCGACAGCCCAAGGCTTGACGCTAGCGATCTCCCAAATGTGATGAGCTCTGAGACAAGTGAAGATGGCGTGATCCACCGCCTCCTCCTCAATACCGCATATCGGACACGTAGGCTGAATCCCCAGGCCACGTCTAGAAAGAACCGAGCATGTAGGAAGACAATTCCGAGCAATCTTCCATAGAAAAAGATGAACCCTGGAATGAATGGGAAGACGCCAAATCCAAGCTATATCTGTCAACGGTCGGGATGAAACACGGTAAATCTGGTTGATGTCCCTGATGGGAGCGCTCGGAATACCGGACCGCCTCCAAACCCTGATGTCGGGGGAGTGACCTAGAGAAAGTGGGATAGCAGCTATACGCCGCATAAGCTCCTCGCCAAAGAAGCGGGATAACAGAGGAATAGACTAGGAAGAATGATCAGGCACCGTGAGATCACTAACTCGCATGTCAAGAGGAATATCAGTGCTGACAAAAGTAGGCCATCGAGACAGAGGAAGGTCAGCGATCCACGAATCATAAGCAACATCCACAGAAGCACCATTACCAAGAATCCAGGAGATACTATGAAGGATGGCCGGAGCATGAGTACAAACCTCTTTCCAGAAAAAAGAGTGACCCCGAACAGACTGCAGGTTAGTGGAGGGAGTCCAATCATCATACTTGCCACGCATAAAGGAACTCCACATACAGTGCGGATCAAGCAAAAAACGAGTAGCATGCCTAGCAATCAAGGCCTCCCTCCGAGCAGTCAAGGACTGGATCCCAAGGCCTCCCTCGGAAAGCGGCAGACAGACACAGTCCCAGGCTAAAAGATGAACACCATGACCATCCTGGGACGATCCCCAGAGAAAATCCCTGAAATAACGCTCAATCCTCCTTAGACAAGTCAAAGGGACAACAGCATTAGATAAGAGATAGATAGGAAGAGATGTGAGCACTGATCGAATAAGAGTGATCCTTGCCATCATAGATAGCCCAGTAACCTGCCACCCCTCCAGCCGATCACGAATCATCGACTCGAGCTTACTAAAATCCGAGATCTTAGGCCTTCTGCCAGTAATAGGAATACCCAGATAGGAGAGACACTCCGACTGCACAGAAATCCCCATGATCTGCTTGATAGTCCCCTTCCGAGAAGAAGTCACCCTCGGACTAAAACAAATAACAGACTTAGCATTATTAACTTTCTGACCAGAGGCAGAACAATAATTGTGAAGAATAGAAGCAAACGTGGCCGCATTGGCCACAGTAGCCCTGCCCAGGAAGATACACTCATCAGCAAAAAGCAGATGAGAGATCGAGGGACCTTGGGAACCAGCCTGGTAAGGGTGTAGAACATTATCCTGCTGAGCCTGATGAAGAGCCCGAGATAAAGAATCAGCCGCTATAACAAAGAGAAACGGGGAAAGAGGACAACCTTGTCTCAGCCCAACCTCAGAATGGAAGTAATCAGTCCGGTCTCCATTGATGAGGATGGAGAATGACGGACGCTGAATGCAGGCCATGATCCAATCAATAAACAGCTGCTGGAACCCAAACACCTGAAGAGAGTGACGCAAGAAATCCCAATTAACTCTGTCATAAGCTCTCTCCATATCAAGCTTAATGGCCATAAGCCCCTGACAGCCAGAAGCCCGTCGAAGGTCATGCATGAACTCCTGAGCTAATAAAGCATTATCAGTGATACTATGCCCTCTGAGGAAAGCCCCCTGCTCCGGAGAGATAAGGCGAGGAATAACCCAACACAACCTCATAACAAGGAGGCGAGCACAAACCTTATATAAGGTAGTGCATAAACTGATGGGCCGGAAGTGCTAAGGGCTGAAAGCGTCCGGCCTCTTAGGAACCAAGGTGATGAAAGTATGATTCTAGTCAGAGGGGATAGATTTACGATGAAAGACAAGCTGGATCGCCTGAGCTAAGTCCTCCCCAGAATATCCCAATACTGACGAAAGAAAAACGAAGGAAAGCCATCCGGCCTAGGGGCCTTATCAGCACCAAGCTCCCACAAAGCCAGCCGAATATCCTCCGAAGTGATAGGCCGAGTCAGAGAGTCATTCTCAGCAGTAGAAATAGTATTGGGAGACAGAATAGGGTGAACAGGGACTCCAAAACCAGCTTGCTCAGTCCACCTGCTATGAAAGAAGTTAAGAAGCTGAGCACGAATCACATGATCATCCACCTGGAGCTGACCCTCCTCATCAGTTATATGCCTAATGCGGTTCCTCGCCCTGCGTTTCTGAGTGGCTGATGAAAAAATCTTGTATTACAGTCCCCTTCCTGAATCCACTGAATACGGGACCGCTGTCTCCAAAAGGTCTCCTGCTGCAGCAGAAGAGAGTGGTGGAGCACCAAACTCGAACGCAGGGACGATAGGTCATCACAAGAAAGAGAACCCTCCAGGTCCTCTTTAGCCTGGAGAGAAGAGATAGTAGACTCAACCTGCTCCACCTGTCTGACAATATCCCCAACCTCCAGTCTATGCCATCTAGAGAGGCGACGTCTAGCAAGGGCAAGCCGTCTGGAGAGCCGATAAATGGCATTACCTCTAACTGGTAACTGCCAGACCTGAGAGATGATGGAACGAGCAGCAGGATAGGAGGTCCAAAACTTCTCGAATCTGAACTGCCTATGCCGCTGAGAGGTGATATCAGTAGAGATAAAGAGAGGACAGTGGTCAGAGGCAATTCTCGGCAAGTGAGTGACAGTAACAGAGGGATAAAGCTGGAGCCAGCTAGAAGAGGCCAAGGCCCTGTCCAATCTTTCCCAGACTCTAGCTGAACCCTGCTGGTTGTTGCACCATGTAAACTGTGAACCCTGATAACCCAAATCCAACAGACCAGCCATAGAAATAAAGTCCTGAACTCAGCTCGGCCCACAGAGCCATAGGAAACCCGGCCACCTTTCTTTTCTGTGGCACCCAAGATACAATTAAAGTCTCCAGCAATGAGGGAGGGGAATCCCTGGTCAAGAAGAGACTGAATCTCAGACCAAAGCACCCGACGCTCCCGGAAATCAGTACTGGCATAAACTCCCGAAAGGAGCCAGGGGCTGGCACTTCCCTCAGAAATGACCAGCGCAACCTGCTGCCCACAGCTGTGAAAAGCAACAACTCTGATATTCTCGTTCCTCCATAAAGAAACAATACCCCCCGAAAGACCAGTGGACTCAACAGCGTACGAAACCCAAGCTCGAGCGATCTGTCTCCGAAAACGGGCCAGACTAGCCCCAGAAAGCCGAGTTTCCAGCAAAATGCAAATGTCAAAAGAGTGAAGCTGCATAAGCCTCCCAAATGAGGAGCGAAACGATGGTTTCAATGCTCCTCGCACATTCCATATGAGAATTTTCATGGTAAGGTTGGATTGGAGGGCTCCCCAACCATCACCCCTGACATCTCCACGGAACAGTCCAAATCTCCCGGGCCTTTGCAGTTAATAGCCTGGTTTGATTCCATCAGGATCTCCGTATCGCCTGGGATCACCTTAGGATAATTCCGGGATCCCGTATCCGCACAATCAAGTATCTGGACTGAGTCCATCAAAACACCGATTCAGATACATGAATAGCCTCCTTCAGCTGATGAACAGCTGATAAGTGAGTGCAAGACTTTAAATGGGTCGGCATAGAAGACTCAGAAGCTGACCCCGAAGAGGCCCCTACCCGACCTCGAGCCTTCTTAGCCCCTGGGCCAAACTGGGCCGACGACTCCCGGCCAACCACCGAGGAAGCCGCAAACTTGAAGGCTACATTGTCCCCACCTCTACCAGTAAGAGTGGCCTTGCCTTTGGCTTTGGAAGAGCGGGATGACATTCTGGTGGACGATGACTCCACTGGACGGGCCCGCTTAGAAGGCCCCAAGACGGGGTCCTTACTGGTACTGACCACGAGGCCCAATTTCGGAAAATTAATAGCTTTATCACCTTCAGACAACATGGATTGCACCTTAGGAATTATAGACTGAATGCCACTTTCTTCTGAACTCTGAAACTGTGCTACAGTGCGAACCGGCACGCTCGAGCACAGCCTGGGATCTTCCTGGACGCCTTGACTGAGCAAAATAGGGACAGGAACCAGTGCGGAAGACGCTGACGGAGTCTTCAAACCAGGCTCCCGAGTCACCGTAGCAACCGACTCAGCCCCGGCCGACTCACCCCGTCCAGCCCCCATCCCAGGAGATGGCAAGGAGGAACCAACGGAAGGATGAAGCTGACGCCGGGCGATCTTCTTCGGCACTGACCAACCGTCCTTGGAAACAGTAGCAGAAGCAGGGCTCGACCGATCTCCCACCGGTAGGACCGGATGCTATGCCAGAAGTGGTCGTCGACGCCGGACTGCTCCCAACCAGGGACCAAACGATGGAGCAGATGGCGAAGAAGCCGTCTCACCCGCATGCTTGCATGGACCAGTGAGGTGCAGAGAAGCACAGCGGTTGCAAAGACCCTCCAAGTTCTCAAATGAAAACTGCTGCCAGAAGGGGGCGCCGATTCCACGAATCCTGGCTCCTGGCCGGAGGGGAAGACTCAGATCCACTCGGACGCAAGCCCGAGCAAACCCACCCCGCATCCGGGCTTTGGTAGGCTCGTCGGAGAACAAAAACTCCCCAGCCACCGAGAGAATGGAAGAGAGGGTGTCATCCGCCCAAAACTCCATGGGAAGCAGAGGAAGCCGGATCCAGACCAGAGCCTGCAGCAAGGAATCTTCCGCTGGGATGAATTCCGGCTTCCAATCCACCACCGCAAGAACCTGCCCGTTGATCACCCATGGCCGCTCAAGGATTCGGATTTTGGAATGAGGGTCAGAGAGCCGGATGAGGTAGTGCCTGTGAGCCAGGGGAACCACCTCGATTTCTCCCGGCAGCCCAGCTCGATGCAGTTCACGCACAATCGCCTCCGGCGGCACCCACCTAGAGAGAGAGCGAGCCAGCACCGCCTTCACGCCCCACGTACTGGCCTCGCACTCCAGGGAGCTGATCGGGACTTGGATTACCTCCGGGAAGAGCCGGATCAATTCCTCTACCTCCGCCGGAGAAGGGGAAGGAGCATCCCAACCATAGCGACCCAAGGGTGGTCAACTCCACTGACTTTCCGTCTTCGTCGAGCCCATGGGGTTTTCAGAACCTAAAGCTGGAGAGGACGTCATGCCAGCTTCAGCTTTCAAACTCGGCGACTCTCTTCCATGCCCGGAACCCACCTTCTTACTCTCGGAAGCCCTCCCATCAGTCACCCCATCGGAGGCCATAGGATAGGAGGGGACAGCAAAAGGATCAGACCAACCGGAAACACCGCCGGAGAAGACGCAGATCACCGGAGATCGAAGAAGACGAAACCGGACGCACGAATCTTAAAGACCACCCAAAAACAGAGTAGTTCCGCTCGGGATGCACGAATTTCAAAGCATGATCGAGAATAAATAAAAACCCACATTATGCATCCTTTTGTGCGGTAAGTGGAGGTGGGATTGTCGGAATAAACTCCAGAATAGCAGTAATAAAAAGCGAATAGCAATCTAAGAAAAAATCCGCAGAAGAAGAAGCCCTCGGATGCCGCGTGAAACAGAGACGCCGCCTGTTTAATATATAATATGAATAGCGTCACATTAATCATCACTGTAACGCCCGGAATAAATCCCTCCGCCCGGCTCAGTCTCTGTCACATATAACCATTCGAACCAATCGGTTGGACTAAAGGGCAGGCTGATTCGATTCTAACATAAAATTAAATATATAAATAATTTAAAATAATTTAATTAATTATTTTGATTCATTTATAAATTAATTAATTTTTATTATATATAATTTTAATTTTTTATTAAAAATTATTTTTATTAATATAAATATATTTTTATATTAAAATAATTAATTAATAATTCAATCAGTTATTTAATGATTGAATCAGTGATCCAAATCTTTGATCGGGTCAATATCCGGCCGAATCTGATAACTATGCCTGGTAACATAACGAGACCGGACGATACGAGCAGCGCCGCCGTGAAAAACGATGAAGACCATGAAAACGTGGCGCCCAATACCATCTCATCCCATCACCCCACGGCCTCTGCCACGGCTTACTTGAGCACTCGAGCGCCAAGCCCAACCGCACGCAATAATCACTAGGCCGAAGCAGTGGTCGTTGGGCCCAAATGGCCAGTGGTCCAGCTGACAGAAGGCCACATGGCACGGCACCACTGGACCAACCAGTACAAAAGGTACACGGTTGAGACGGGGTGGGCTGCGGCTGGGCCCTTTGGAGGGGAGCTCATAATTAGATATTAAATAAGACTCCCTTGGAGAATCCCATTTACTAGAGTTCTATAACGTATTATAAATTCTACGCTTTAAGAGGCTGTAACAAGGGACGGAGGAGGAGGTGGGAGAGCGGAGGAAAACGCGTTTGACCATGTAAAAAGCCGTCGGTCTCTCCTCCCGTCCACTTCAGACCAACCCCACGTCTTCCCCCCTCCGTAACTCCAGGAAACAAAACCAAAGAAAAGGAAAGAAGTTTCCCATCACACATCCTCTTCTGAACAAGGAAGAGGAAGAGAGAGGGGAAGGCAAAGGAGGGAAAATTTTCATCCGTTCCAGTTTACGACGCATTCGATCGATCAATCTCATCTCTATCGTATCATCAAACAAACACCTTGAAATGGTACGTTATCAATATGGTACGATGCGCTGAAATGGCATGATATATAGATTGGATTTTTTGATTGTTGCGGTGGAGATCGAGGATTCGAGGTGGAGGAGGAAAGATGATGGGAGACGGGGTGAAGCAGATCCTGACGAAGCCGATTCAGCTAGCGGACCAGGTGACCAAGTGGGCCGACGAGGCGCACTCGTTCAAGCAGGAGTGCATGGAGGTCAAGGCCAAGACGAGCGCCTCGCCGCGCTCCTCCGGCAGGCTGCCCGCGCCGAGCTCTACGAGCGGCCCGCCCGCCGCATCATGGACGACACCGAGCAAGTGCTCGACAAGGCGCTGGCGCTCGTCTCCAAGTGCCGAGCCCACGGTTTGATGAAGCGAGTCTTCACCATCATCCCCGCGGGGGCGTTCCGTAAGATGTGCATCCAGCTCGACAACTCCATCGGCGACGTCTCCTGGCTCATCGCGTCTCGACCGCCGCCGCCGACGACGATGACGGCCACCTCGGCCTCCCCCCAATCGCACAGAACGAGCCCATCCTCTTCCTTATCTGGGAACAGATCGCCACCATGATCACCGGCTCCCTTGACGCTCGCGCCGACGCCGCCGCCTCCCTCGTCTCCCTCGCCCGCGACAACGACCGCTACGGCAAACTCATCATCGAAGAAGACGGCGTCGGGCCTTTGCTTCGTTTAGTCAAAGAAGGCCGGGTGGAGGGCCAGGAGAACGCTGCGCTCGCCATCGGCCTCCTCGCCCGTGACCCAGAGAGCGTCGAACAGATGGTGCTCGCCGGCGTCTGTTCGGTGTTCGCCAAGGTTCTCAAAGAAGGAGCCATGAAAGTTCAAGCAATGGTGGCGTGGGCCGTGTCGGAGCTCACCGCCAACCACCCCAAGTGCCAGGACGTCTTCGCCCAGCACAATGTCATCCGCCTCCTCGTCAGCCACCTCGCCTTCGAGACCGTCCAGGAGCACTCCAAGTACACCATCCCCTCCAAGGGCATGTCCATCCACTCCGTCGTCATGGCCAACAACAATAACAATCCCAACAATGCAGCGAACAGCGATAGCAATATTTCTTTCTCTGTAGATGGCCTCGAGCAGGGCCAGGTGCGGCACCCCAATGGGAACCAGAGCCAGATGCACAACGTGATCGAGTCCACCATGGCCAAGTCCGGCAAGACACAGCCATTGGGCAATGCCGGCAACGCCAGCGGGATGGCGGGCCCCAAGCAGCAGCAGAATGCCTCGTTGAACGGGTCCAGCATCAAGGCGAGGGAGTTCGAGGACCCGGCCACCAAGGCCTACATGAAGGCCATGGCCGCCAAGGCCCTGTGGCACCTCGCCAAGGGCAATTCAGCCATTTGCAAGATCATCACCGAGTCAAAGGCACTCCTCTGCTTCGCCGTTCTTTTAGAGAAGGGAGCCGACGAGATCCTGTACAATTCAGCCATGGCACTGATGGAAATTTGCCGGGTGGCCGAGCAGGATCCTGACCTTAGAAGGTCTGCATTCAAGCCAACCTCCCCGGCGGCCCGGGCGGTCGTCGACCAGCTCTTGAGAATCGTCGAAAAGGCCGACTACGACGACCTCCTTGTGCCATGCATCGTGGCACTGGGCTGCTTGTCGAGGACTTTCCGGGCAACCGAGACCCGGATCATAGGGCCCTTGGTGCGGCTGCTCGACGAGAGGGAAGGGGTGGTCATGCGAGAGGCCACGATCGCCCTCACTAAATTTGCATGCACCGAGAATTACCTCCACGTAGATCACTCCAAGGCGATCATCAACGCCGGAGGCGCGAAGCACCTCGTCCAGCTCGTCTACTTCGGCGAAGAGGTTCAGATTCCAGCATTGATCCTGTCGTGCTACATTGCCACCCATGTGCCCGATAGCGAGGCCTTGGCCCAGGCCGAGGTCCTCACGGTGCTCGAGTGGTCATACAAGCAGGCTTACCTGGTGCAGGACGCGGCGATGGAGAACTTGTTGCATGAGGCGAAGAGCAGGTTGGAGCTCTACCAGTCCAGAAGTTCCAGGGGTTACCATTGATTCAGTGAAGGACGTCGCTCTCACGGGGGAAGAAGGGTAAGGAAGAAGTGAAACCCGGTTCTGCTTTCCAATCTAGAGGGTCCAGTAGTGTATATACATCCGGTTACACCTGCTGCTTAAATTGTTGAGGTTGCAGCAGATTGATCCCCAAAACTAGTATGATCATCATAGTGGTCGCTTGTTTGGTTTATGTTGGTAATTCTTGGGCTTTTGGTAGGAACATGGTGATGTTTGTTTCTTTCTCAGGCGAGTTTTGTAGGCTGTAGAGTTTCTATTGTTATTCATGGTGAAGTTATATATAAAGGTCAGCAATTTCTTCTTCTCTCAAGCTTCGATATATAGTGTATCTCCTTTCTTCTCCTTCTTCAGTCAATTGCCATCAGGACGGTGGTTCTGAGTGCTTGCAGTGTTGCCGTGGAGCAGATAATTGTAAGCAGCATGCAATTGATTGTTGCCATGTAATCCCCTTGGGTTGTTGGACAAAGTAAGCTGGGTCTACTGCAGAATAGAATATTAATTAAAGGTTGACAGCAACAGGAATGATGTATAATATTTTGCTTACCACTCCTCATTGTTTATAATATTACCTGTGCTAGCTTTATCTGGCCACTGAAATCAGTTTAGGAAACCTTTCTCTGGTCTTTTGCCCCTCCCTCCCTTTGCCACCATTTTTTTCCAACATCTCTCAATATCAATGGTTCTGACATGGCTAATATAGCCCCAAGGATAATTTTGGTAGAATCAAAGCATGGTGCACCCCGACGTCTTAGATCCATCGAATCGGCTCCGACTTTTCTGGTCGGCCCTTCTTGGTCCCGGCGTCTCAAGCCCGCCGAGTTGGTCCCAGCTTTTTCTGGTCGGCCCTTCTCGGCCCCGGCGTCTTCAGATCCGCTGAGTCGGCCCCGGCCTTTCCTGATCGGCCCTTCTCGGCCCCGGCGTCCCAGGCCCCGAGTCGGCCCCGACCTTTCCTGATCGGCCCTTCTCGGCCCCGGCGTCTCCGAGCCCGCCGAGTCGGCCCCGACTTTTCCTGGTCGGCCCCTGGGCGTCTCCAGGATCGTCGAACCGGCCCCGCCCCGGCACGTCCTATTCGGCAAGGTCGGCCCCGGCCACCCTTGGCCGACCCAGATAAGCTTCGGCTCCCCCAAGAGAGTCGAGACTTCCCGGTTTCCTCCAAACCTGACCCAACACGGCCCCGGTAGCTCAGGACGCTACCTCTCTGACCCGCGCCGCCTGACAACGCCAGATCCAACTACCCGCTGGCCACGTTGCTGATGGAACTGGACCCAACTACCCAACAATCCCGCTGGCTGATGGGACGTAGCCCACCAACCGCGCTTTCTCCCTTTCCGATGAGACAGGACCCACCAACAGCATAGATTCACGCAACTCCCAAGGACTCCGCGGACATTTCCTCACGGAATCCCACGTGATCGTGCCAGGGTCAACCCCATAAAAGGTGAATCCACTCAGTAAACAGGTATGCGCGATAATCCCCAAAAAATCGCTATCTTGAGACCCAGAGAGATCTATCTTCTCCTCTGGAGCACCCTTTCATCTAAAAGGAGCTCATTCGAGCTCCTCTTCGGCTGTGACCTCAATTGCTAACTTGGGCGTGGAGGGTCCCACCGGAGAATCCTCTCGGTCTGGGACTTCCTTGCAGGTAACCTGGTGAAGAGGATCCTGGAGAATCCATCTGTTCCCGACGTGCAGGATCAGTGATTGGGCGTCATCAGATTGGCGCGCCAGGAAGGGGGTGAAAAGTTGGTGTAGAACGCACAAATATCCCAGGGCTTCCCTGTGCTACATCTGGCCAAATTTTACTCCCCCCTGTCTTCTATCTTTGGAATCATGGTGGTGACACGAGCTCAGGACGCTTCCGTCAGCTGTCCATGGGGCTTTCCCCGCCGGTTAGGCAGCAGGAGGTCAACCCCCCTGTCGCCGATCCTCCAGTCACCTGCCCACCACAAACGCAGCCGCCCAAACGGCGGAGCAATTGGCGACCCTCTCCCAACAAGTCCAAACGCTCACTGCTATGGTCCACGGCTCCAACAGCAGCAGTCTGTGGCCACCCAGCACCAAACCGCTCCCCCCGCCAGTCAGCAGTCGGCGAGGGGAGGTTCTCCAAGGCGAGATGCCGGTCGGCGGGAGGCTGGCTGTCGGGAAGCCAGTCCGCGGGAGGCCGGTCGGCGGGAGGCCGGTCATCACCCAGCTTCCCCGAGGAAATCTGGCCCGAGCCCTCCAAGCGGCCGCGGTCTCCTGATCATGGTCCCAGCAAAGTCCCTTCGGGGCCACATCATCAAGAGGAGCCAAGGCGGAAGCCCCGACTTCCGTCTCCCTCTCTGTCTTCTTCATCTTCTTCTTCCTCCTCCGAGCCATCTTGGAGACCCCAACAATCAACCGACAGGCGAGGAACGCCTGGAGGAGTACAACCGGCGACTGGACGAGCTCGCCAAAAAATCAACCATCAGCCGGAGGAGGAGTTCGACACCCGTCCTCCTTACACCCGCGAATATTAGAGGAGCCTGTCCCTCCAGGTTTCGGTTCCCCCAGGTGGACCCGTACGATGGTACGACAGATCCTCTTGACCATCTCGAGAGTTATAAGCAATGATGCAGGTTCAAGGCGCTTCAGACGCCCTTCTCTGCAAGGCCTTTCCCGCTACTCTGTAGAAAGCCGCCCGCGCGTGGCACTCGCGCTTGCCCCCTCACAGCATCGACTCCTTCCAAGAGCTGGAGAAGGCTTTTCTGGTGCATTTCGATGCCTGCCGACGAATTCAAGGGTGCGGACAGCCTCTTCTCCATACATCAGAAGGAGGAAGAGTCGCTGCGGGACTTCGTGTCCCAGTTCAAAGCTGCCGCCCTCGAGGTCTACCATCTCGACGATACGGTAGCGACGCTGGCGCTGAAGTGAGGACTCCTCCCGTCTCGCTTCACCTTTTCTTTGGATAAGAAGCCCCCGGGCTCTTTTTCCGATCTCCTCCTCCGGGCTCAAAAGTATATCCGTGCGGATGAAGCTGACTTCACCCGCCGAGAATCCTCAAGGAGCTCCGGCCACAAGCCTGCTCGCCCTGAACCAAGCGGACCTCCCGACACCGGCGAGCTGACCCGCCTCGCCGACCCGACAACAAGCGTAGAAGCCCTGTCCCCAACGAGAGCAAGCTCATACCTCTCCTTGCCCCTCGATCTCACATTCTGATGGAGATCGAAGGCGAGCCTTACCTCCAGCGCCCTCCTCCCATGAAGAAAGGTCCCTCCCATGACAAAAGCCGCTACTGCCGATTCCACTGGGACTATGGCCATGACACTGACAGCTGCTACAGCTTGAAACGGGCCATCGAGAAGCTCATTCAGCGGGGCTACCTCGGCAAATATGTGCAGAAGGCGCAACAGCCGCTGCCAACCCTCATGGGGCCTCCGCCTGTTCAGGCCCCGGTCGACAATGCCCCCACGGAGCGGACGGTCGGAATGGTGTCCTGGGGATCAACCTCCGCATCTAAGCGGCTGAGGGGAGAGGAGGCGCCGAGTAATGTAATTTGGGGGGGATCTGCTGTCATAGATAATGTAAACAATGAAGGCGTCGTCGTTTCTATGACGATCGCCAGGCATCCTGTAAAGAGGATATTAGTTGATAGTGGCAGCTCAGTTGACATCCTTACCTACGATGCTTTTGTTCGGATGGGGTTATCTTTGGACTCCCTTCAGCCTGTGGCGACCCCTTTGGTGGTTTTACTGGAGACTCCGTGAGGGTTGAAGGCGAAATACCTTTGCCTGTGACAGCCGGGATGCCGCCATGTCAGAGCACAGTAATAATGAAATTCCTGGTTGTGAGGGTTCCCTTGGCGTAAAACGCCATTCTGGGCGCCCAGGTTTGAACCTTTTGGACGCAGTTATTTCCATCCGGTGCCTGTTAGTGCAATTCCCCACAGGCGGAGGAGTCGGGGAGATGCGCGGTGAGGTCAGCCCAGTCCTGCCCTGTTATCACGCGGCATCAAGCCCTCTGGAAGCTGAACCAACCTTTGAGGCGTCGACCCCAGAGACTCTAACAAAGGAGGAGAGCCAGCTGAACATCTTTTGACCTTCCCTCTTGGAGATGACCCGGCAAGAACCGTCCGTGTCGGTGGACTCCTTCCTCCAGAGGACCGGGAGCATCTCTTAGCCTTTTTGTGGGCTAATTCGGACGTCTTCGCCTGGTCGGCGTCTGATATGCCCGGCATCCCTCCGGAAGTGATCACCCACAAGCTCAACATTGACCCGCGGCACCGTCCAATCTGCCAGAAGAAGAGAAGCTTTGCTCCTGATCGACAAAAGGCTATTGACGAGGAAGTCAACAAGCTGCTCAGTGCCAGCCACATCCGGGAGGCACACTACCCCAGTTGGTTGGCCAATGTGGTCATGGTGCGTAAGGCAAATGGGAGCTGGAGAATTTGCATAGATTTCACCGACCTCAACAAGGCGTGTCCAAAAGACAGCTTTCCCCTGCCAAGGATTGATCAGCTGGTAGATTCCACCTCCGGGCATGAACTCCTCAGCTTCATGGACGCCTTCTCAGGATACAATCAGATAAGGATGGACCCCAGAGACGAAGAGCACACCTCCTTCGTGACGGAAAAGGGCATTTATTGTTACAAAGTGATGCCTTTAGGCCTCAAGAACGCGGGGGCGACTTACCAAAGGTTGATGAACAGGGTGTTCCAGGACCAGCTAGGCCGGAACATGGAAGTCTACATAGACGACATGCTGACAAAGAGCACCCGCGCTTCTGATCACGTCTCCGATTTAGAGGAGACCTTCAACAACCTCCGTCGTTTCCAAGTTAAGCTGAACCCCAAGAAATGCGCTTTTGGGGTCACGACAGGCAAGTTCTTGGGCTTCATAGTGACCCAGCGGGGGATCGAGGCGAACCCGGAGAAGATCAGCGCCATACTTGACATGAGGCCACCATCCAGCAAAAGGGAAGTGCAGCGATTAACTGGGAGGATAGCGGCTCTAAGTCGTTTCCTCTCCAAATCGGCCGAGAGATGCTTGCCCTTCTTCAAAGCCTTGCGGAAGATGAATAGCTTCGAGTGGACTGACGATTGCCAGAGGGCCTTTGACGGGTTGAAGGCGTTTCTGTCCTCTCCTCCACTCCTATCCAAGCCAAGAGACGGAGAAAGTCTTTTTCTCTACCTAGCTGCTTCTTCGGAAGCCGTTAGTTCGGTTTTGGTGTCTCGATACTAATGGAACCCAAAGGCCTGTCTACTATGTGAGTAAGGTCCTCCACGACGCAGAAGTCAGGTACTCCAAAGCGAAAAAGGTCATCCTCGCCCTGATAGTCTCGCTCGGCGTCTCCGCCCGTATTTTCAAGCCCATCCTATTGTGGTGCTTACGGATCAACCCCTGTGAGCCATCCTGGCTCGTCCGATACCTCAGGACGCTCGCCAAGTGGGCCATCAAGCTGGAAGAATTCGACCTCTCTTTCCAGGCTCGACCGGCTCTGAAGTCTCAAGTTCTGGCCGACTTCCTAGTTGAATGCACCTGGCAGAGGAGATGGCTGAAGAGATTGCCAAGGAGCGGTGCGAGCCAGAGCCAGGCGAAGATGGGAAACTTGGATCCTTCATGTGGATGGCGCATCGAACTCTCAAGGAAGTGGCGCCGGCCTCATTCTTGCCAGACCAGGCGGAGAGAGAACAGAATACGCCATGTGTTTCTATTCGAAGCCACCAACAATCGGGCTGAGTACGAGGCCTGCTGGCCGGGTTAAGGCTAGCCCAAGAGTTCAGAATAAAGCGTCTCAGAGCTTTCACGGACTCACAACTCGTCTTTGGGCAAATCAATAGGGAGTACGAGGTGTGACCCTGCTATGACTCAATACTTGGGCAAGGTTCGGCTCCTGACCTCCTCGCTGGCTTACTTCAATATCAGTTACATTCCGCGAAGTGAAAATGCCAAGGCCGACATCCTCTCTCGTCTGGCCACCTCTGCCGGCGTATGGCCAGGGATGCTTACATTGAGTATTTGGAAAGACCCAGCATAGAGGGTAGCGAGGAAATCCTTCGCTCACCCAAGAGCCCACATGGATGGATGCCTACGTTCGTTATCTCACTGACGCACACTCCCTGATGACCGCAACGAAGCCAAGTTGCTCAAATGGAAAGCCTCCAAATTCATCCTTCTCGATGGGCGTTTATACAGAAGGTCATTCTCCTATCCTCTGCTCAAGTGCGTGGGACCCGCCGATGCCGACTACATCCTCAGAGAAATCCACGAGGGCATCTGTGGAAACCATCTGGGGGGCAGATCCTTAGCCCAAAAGGCCCTCCGTCAGGGATATTTTGGCTCACTATGAGGGAGGATGCGGCTAAGTTAGTTCAGAAATGCGACGGTTGCCAGCGCCATGCACACATCCAACATCAACCGTCTACCCCGATGAACCGCTCTCGGCTCCATGGCCCTTCGCCCAATGGGGAATGGACATTCTTGGGCCATTCCCACCAGCTTCTGGGCAACGGAAGTTCTTGCTAGTCGCCATTGATTACTTCACCAAATGGGTCGAGGTCGAAGCGTTAGCCAAGATCACGGAAGGCAAAGTCAAAGCTTGCTTTTGGAAGTCAATCATATGCCGCTTTGGCCTGCCTCACACCCTTGTCACGGACAACGGCCGCCAATTCAACAACGAAGCATTCAAAGCCTTCTGTGGTGAGCTGGGCATTCATCACCGATTCACTTCCGTTGGCCACCCTCAAACCAACGGAGAGGCAGAGGTTATGAACCGCACCATCCTTAGAGGACTCAGGACCAGGTTGGACGGGTCCAAAGGTCGTTGGGTGGAGGAGCTCCCCAGCATGATATGGGCCTATCACACGACCCCCAGAGCCCCGATGGGTGAGACTCCTTTCAGTCTTGCCTTCGGATCCGAGGCCGTCATTCCCGTCGAGATTGGACTACCCAGTCCACGGTGGAGTCCTTCAGTGAATAAAACAACTCCGTGCTGATTCGGGCTAATTTGAACTTCATCGACGAGGCGCATGATCGGGCAAGACTACGCATGGCAACTTTTCGTCAGCAAGCGGCTAGGTACTACAATGCTCGAGTTTGCCTTAAGGATTTCCGCCGCGGAGATTTGGTTTTGAGGAAGGCTGAGGTTTCAAAGCCTACTGAGGGGGGAAAACTATCCCCAACTGGGAGGGCCCTTATCGCATCGCCGAGGCACTCCACCGGGGGGCGTACAAATTAGAACAGCTTTACGGACAACCCATTCCACGCACCTGGAATGCGGATAACCTTCGTCAATATTATCAATAATGTATTCCCCTAGGGCGTGAGCAATAAAGGGAGGTCCCTTCCGACATTACGGCCTACTCCCCAGGGATCAAATCTCTCAAAAGGAGCTCGCCGGTATCGCGGCTAACGGGACACCACTCGGCCTCGGCACGCGGTGCTCCCGAGTCGGTTAAGACCCTAGCAGCTCCGTACCCGGTTGAGTCATCCTTCAGGTGGCACACAAACCCCTGAAGTAGTTCAAAAGGAGCTCGCCGGCATCGCGGCTAACGGGACACCACTCGGCCCCGGCACGGCGGTGCCCCCGAGTCGGTTAAGACCCTAGCAGCTCCGTACCCGATTGAGTCGCCCTTCAGGCGGCACACAAACCTCTGAAGTGGTTCAAAAGGAGCTCACCGGCATCGCGGCTAACGGGACACCACTCGGCCCCGGCACGGCGGTGCCCCCGAGTCGGTTAAGACCCTAGCAGCTCTGTACCCGATCGAGTCGCCCTTCAGGCGGCACACAAACCCTGAAGCGGTTCAAAAGGAGCTCGCCGGCATCGCGGCTAACGGGACACCACTCGGCCCCGGCACGGCGGTGCCCCCGAGTCAGTTAAGACCCTAGCAGCTCCGTACCCGATCGAGTCGCCCTTCAGGCGGCACATAAACCCCTGAAGCGGTTCAAAAGGAGCTCGCCGGCATCGCGGCTAACGGGACACCACTCGGCCCCGGCACGGTGGTGCCCCCGAGTCGGTTAAGACCCTAGCAGCTCTGTACCCGGTCGAGTCACCCTTCAGGCGGCACACAAACCCCCAAGCGGTTCAAAAGGAGCTCACCGGCATCGCGGCTAATGGGACACCACTCGGCCCAGCATGGCCCCGAGTCGGTTAAGACCCTAGCAGCTCCGTACCCGGTCGAGTCGCCCTTCAGGCGGCACACAAACCCCTGAAGCGGTTCAAAAGGAGCTCGTCGGCATCGCGGCTAACGGGACACCACTCGGCCCCGGCACGGCGTGCCCCCAAGTCGGTTAAGACCCTAGCAGCTCCGTACCCGATCGAGTCGCCCTTCAGGCGGCACACAAACCCCTGAAGCGGTTCAAAAGGAGCTCGCCGGCATCGCAGCTAATGGGACACCACTCGGCCCCAGCACGGCGGTGCCCCGAGTCGGTTAAGACCCTAGCAGCTCCGTACCCGGAGTCATCCTTCAGGCGGCACACAAACCCCTGAAGTGGTTCAAAAGGAGCTCGCCAGCACCGCAGCTAACGAGGCACCACTCGGCCCCGGCACGGTGGTGCCTCCGAGTCGGTTAAGGCCCTAGCAGCTCCGTACCCGATCGAGCTACCCCTTAGGCAACACGCAAACCCCTTACGATGGCAGAATCAACCTCAACCGTCTCTGGTCAATCCAACGCCTCAAAAGTTAGGCTTGGCGTCAAGCCGCCCGGAAATCTTTTCAAGCCTTTGAGGACTCATGCATAAGCAAGCCTTCTTGCGAACAGCCTGCAACAACGTGAAACATCTTAAGTGACTATTCATATGGCCGGCCTACATCCTAGAGACGCATTCGAATATTGGCTAAGTTTGGAGTCATGGAGCATCTTAAAAGAAGGAGGAAGACGGGATGAATCGAAACACAAAGAAGTTTGGGAAAAAAGTCTTTTTTCATTGACTATTGAAGAAGGATACAAAATTGGGCCTAAGGCCGATTACATACGGTAAAGTAAAGAAAAAAATATATATAGCCTAAGGCTTGCCGGGCCGGGCTTCCCTTCGTCCTTTCTCTCCGCAGGCTCATCGTCAGGATCCCCAGGCCGGATATCTTCGAGTTCAGCAATGTCGATCTTGAGGGCCGCGATACTCTGACTTTGCACATTTCGAAGCCCTGAACATAGGCATCGAGGCTGGCCTCGACGACTTCTTGCTTGAACTCCGGCGAGGCCTTGTAGTTGGGGACGGCCTGCCCCCCTCGGCTTCGGCCCGATGCCCTGGCCTCAGCCTCCCAGGCCTTGCTCTCGGCCTCTGTGGCACGGGCGCTGGCCTCGTCAGCACAGGCCACCGCCCCGGCCTTCTCCAAGCCCGCCTCCGTCGCTGCCTTCTCCGCAGCAGCCGCTCTCTCTGCAGCCTCCGTTGCCGCCTTCTCCGCAGCGGCCGCTCTCTCTGCAGCCTCCGCCGCCACCTTCTCCGCGGCGGCCGCTCTCTCCACCGCGATCCGAGTTTCCTCCTCAGCACGTTGGAGCCGCTGAGTCAACTCTTCATTCTGCGCCGCGGCGGCCCTCGATCTTTCTGAGGCCAGCTCCATCTTGGCCTCGGCTGCGGAGGCCGGCCGCTTTCGACTTCGACCCGGCTCTCCATCTCCCTCATGCGACCGGCCCAATTCTCCTCGCGGGCCAAGGTTTCCTGGTGCAGGCGAGCAAGGTTTTCAGCCTGCACCATGCTCTCCTTCTTATACTTATCCGCCCGCGCCAGGGCCCTGAGATTGTGGTAGAAGAGTGGGCCAGCGCCTCGCGAAGGCCCAACGCTCCAGTGACCAACTGTAGCAGAGGAAACATGTCAGCTACAAGAAAAAGAAGAAACATGGAAAATTACAAGTGCTCAAAATTTACCTGGACAACAGAAACCATTACCATGTCCAGGAGCGCGGAGTGACTCATCCCCCGCGTCTCCTCTTCGAGCTCGGCGGTTCGGACCCCTGACAGGAGGCAGAAGGCCTATGCGCCATCCGCCATTGAACTGATCGGGGGAACCAGCCTCGTCTGTCCCACCTGTGGGCCTTCGGCTTGGGGGCGGGCTGGCGTTGGCCGGTTGGTGGGAGGAGCTCCCCAACTCCCCCCTTTGCTCCTCGGTCGCCTCGCCCTATTCCGAGCCTCCCTGGCGACCCGCTCCCCCTCCCTGGGTTGGGGGAGCACTTTCTCTCTCGGCTCGACAGCGGCCGGAGGGCCAACAGCAACGGTGACCCGCCCCGCCTCGGCACATCGGCGACGGCGGGAGCTTCCTCTTCTCCATCCAAAACCACCACCATTGCTTTGGTGGTGGCCAGGATCTCCCCTTCTTCGATCTCGGCCCTCGCAGACTTTCGGGCCGCCCTTACAACCGGCTTCTTCTCAGCCGGCTCCCCCGCGGGTGTCAGGGTTGTGGGGGCTGCGGTCGGCCTCGCCGGCTCCCTTCCTCGGGGTTTCTTTGCCGGCCTGGATGACTCTCCAGTCGCCTGCCTCTTTTGCCTCAAAACGGCCTCAAAGTCGCTGGCAGAAACCCTCATTGCTGCACAAAAGAGTAACGAGCATCAGTAGTGGCATGCAATAAATCGAAGGACAGACAAGATTCAGGCGCCAAGCTCACCGGTCGACGGGGCTAACTCGGCTTCTACCAGGTTCTTCTCGGATAGGAGTTCCTTGTAATTGGGAATTTGACAATTGGATAATAGGGTGAATATCTCCTTATCCCTATCCCCTACTGTGAAATCTTCATTGGAGCTGGTATCGGGCTCCCTCCAAGCGGCCCTAACCCCCTTGACATGGGCAAAGAGAAATCTAGGTTTCCACCCCCTAATTTTGGATGGGAGACCCAGTGGAAAGGCTCTACCCGGCCTGGCAGTAAATGCCCACCAGGCACCCTCACCTTGGCGGCGGAGCTTATAGAAAGCTCGGAACAAGGACAGCCCTGGGGGGCCCCCTCGAAGTGGCAGAGGATTACAAAGGCGCAAATGATCCGAATCGAGTTCGGAGTCAACTGCGCTGGCACTAACCTATATCTATCTAAAAGATTAAGGAAAGAAGGATGGAAAGGAAGGCGCAGCCCGCACCGGAAGAACTCCTCGTACAGAGCGACCCGACCCAGATGGTCAGAGGTCACCCTGTCCTCGAGCCCCGGCACGGATAGGTCAATAAAGTCAGGGACATTGTATTTAGCCCTAAGGGTCTCTATATCCTTAGAGGTCATGATGGAAGCCACCCCAGCTGGACCCGCTAGATCGGAACTCACCGCCGAAGGAAGCGCCGGACAGCGAGAGGACAATGGAACTACCCTAATAGGAGGACCGGAGGTGACCGGGGGTCCTGCTGCCCCCGATTCACCACGGATGACTACACCGCCCACCGACGGAGGCATTCGACTTCTAGCTACAGGGGCCTGGTCCTCACTGCTAGACTGGGAAGACTCTTCTATGGGTCTCTTGCCCTCCCTAATAGCACGGCGGTCATAGGTAAAAAAGGGGATGAAACTAACCTGGGATTTGGAAAGACTCAGGTCGCAGGAGAACTCAAAGAAGAAGAAAGTGGAAGAAGAAAGCAATGGCAGCGTAAAGGTTTCTGCAGGCCCTTGGGGGGTTTTTATAGCCCCCCGTCTCCAGCTAACGCCACCCCAGATCCCGCCATCTGGCGCGCGCCCATTACGTTGCAGGCTGCCAGCCGAAAGCCACGCCTGCGCCCGAGGCGTGCCGCCTCGATCCACTCCAGAAGATGTGATCCCCGGCCAATCGCGGGCCATAGAAAATGGAGCGGTAATGATGCCTTCGCCTTTTTTCCTGTCACCCAATGGGCTCCTTCTCCGGAGCGTCCGGCACCAACGTCATCGCCACCTAACGCATGATTACGGAAGATCTTCGAAGCGACCCTGCCTCGAAAAAAGCGCCAGCACATTAGCCCATTTAAAGCGCACTAAAGGAGGCAATCATTCTTTTTGAATTTTGCGCCCCTTTCACCCAAAGGAATGCAGACGCGTGGCCCTTAGCGCTCAGGGGCGGAGGGGCAACTGATGTGGCTAATATAGCCCCAAGGGCAATTTGGCAGAATCAAAGCATGGGTGTGCCCCGACGTCTCCAGGTCCGCCGAGTCGGCTCCGACTTTCCTGGTCGGCCCTCCTCGGCCCCGGCGTCTCCAAGCTCGCCGAGTCGGCCCTGGCCTTTCCTGTCGACCCTTCTCGGCCCAACGTCTCCAAGCCCGCCGAGTCGGCCCCGGCCTTTCCTGGTCGCCCTCCTCCCCCCGGCATCTCTAGGCCCGCCGAGTCGGCCCCGGCCTTTCCTGGTCGGTGGCGTCTCTAGGCCCGCCGAGTCGGCCCCGGCCTTTCCTGGTCGGCCCTTCTCGCCCCGGCGTCTCCAGCCCGCCGAGTCGCCCCGACCTTTCCTGGTCGGCCCTTCTCGGCCCCGGCGTCTCCAGGCCCGCCGAGTCGGCCCCGACCTTTCTGGTCGGCCTTCTCGGCCCCGGTGTCTCCAGGCCCGCCGAGTCGGCCCCAACCTTTCCTAGTCGGCCCTTCTCGGCCCCGGCGTCTCCAGGTCCGTCGAGTCGGCCCCGACCTTTCGTGGTCGGCCCTTCTCGGCCCCGGCGTCTCCGGGCCCGCCGAGTCGGCCCCAACTTTTCCTGGTCGGCCCTGCTCGGCCCCTGGCGTCTCCAGGATCATCGAACCGGCCCGGCCCCGGCACGTCCTATTCGGCAAGGTCGGCCCCGGCCACCCTTGGCCGACCCAGATAAGCTTCGACTCCCCCAAGAGAGTCGAGACTTCCCGGTTTCCTCCAAACCTGACCCAACACGGCCCCGGTAGCTTAGGACGCTACCTCTCTGACCCGCGCCGCTTAACAACACCAGATCCAACTACCCGCTGGCCACGTTGCTGATGGGACTGGACCCAACTACCCAACAACCCCGCTGGCTGATGGCACGTAGCCCACCAACCGCCGCTTTCTCCTTTTCCATAAGACAGGACCCACCAACCAGCGCAGATTCATGCAACTCCCAAGGACTCTGCGACATTCCCTCCTCACGGAATCCCACGTGATCGTGCCAGGGTTAACCCCTATAAAAAGGTGAATCCACTTAGTAAACAGGTATGCACGATAATCCCCGAAAAATCGCTATCTTGAGACCCAGAGAGAACTCTCTTCTCCTCTGGAGCACCCTTTCATCTAAAAGGAGCTCATTCGAGTTCCTCTTCGGCTGTAACCTCAATTGCTAAATTGGGCATCGGAGGGTCCCACCGGAGAATCCTCTCGGTCCTGGGACTTCCTTGCAGGTAACCTGGTGAAAAGGAGCCTGGAGAATCCATCTGTTCCTGACGTGCAGGATTAGTGATTGGGCATCATCAGGTTCAATGCCCACTGAGGCCGTACTAATTTACTTCCTAGTTGATGCTGCTTAATTTCCAACATCATAGATGTGCTATATTATCTTGTAAGCATAATTAGTGGGACTTCAACGTATAAACAACTAGTTACTTCCTTATTTCAAGGGGCCGACTAATCATTCACTGAATTCTTTGATATGGACTGCGCCTATAACATGCTGTTGATATATCCATCTGGCAATTTGTATCTTTGCCTACTCTGTTGAACTTATATGCTAGGTATGTCCCTCATTAATATTAAGCCACCAACAACCTAATTAAATAGCTCGTGCTTTCATGATTTGATCCACTTAAACAGGTCCAAGATTTCATCATTGTGCTTGTGTAGGATTCAAAAGGATCTATTTCTATTAGTACAGTTACTCCGGATGACGATCATATTCTTTGAGTTCTGAGGAAATTTTCTAGGATATCTGGATCAAATTTCTGCTCCGTTCTCTTTGGAAGAGATTCATCTTTTTTTACTTGTTCAATTTTCATCACAATGTTCTCTTTACCCGACAATAGATACAAACAAACAAGTGACAAAGCTCCTTTATGCGGTGGATTTGTTTTTTTTAAAAAAAAAAAACCCGCACTTTCATGTTGGGTTCAAGTAGTCCAGCTTAATTTAAGCACGGATGGTTGGTGAGACAAGAAGCTATCTAACATTATCTAGTCTAAATTTCGTGGTTCCATTTCTCATTGGATTCTAAGATCTTGAATCCCGGAAAAAGGGAAGGCCACTTATCTACCAGATGACAGTGGATGCCTTATCCAACAAGAAGAAATGAGAAGAACCTTAGACATTCTGCTGCTATATAGTATGATTCTGCTGACTGTGAGCCTTAAAAATGCACAAAAGCTGTAGTTGGTAGACTCACAACAGATGGATTTGAAACTCCATAACCGAGAGATCAAGTCAGGAGAAATAAACAAGTCCTTCAATCACCATTTTGTTGTGGATTTTTGAAACTCCATAACCGAGAGAGCAAGTCATGAGGAGAAATAAACAAGTCCTTCAATCACCATTATCTGAAGACATTTAGCACCTAGAATTAACACCGGTTGTTTGCTTCTAGGAGAAGGACGATGATATGGAGTTACACCAGCAAGCAGCGCATTCACTGCTAACACCAAATTCTTGCCTACCATGTCACTGTTCTTGCTGCTAATTTAATGAGGCAAAAACGAAGGACAGCATATGCTCGCCTGCTCTTCTGGGCCACACCACCATGGCCCTGCACGTGAAGAAGCTAATTCGACCACTTCAATGCACAACATATTCCATTTGTACAACATGCATCCCATTTGTGCAACATTAGATTCCCTGAGGCCTGTGATATGACCACAATCCACACCTGATGCCATAACTTCCATTAACATCATTACAAGGCCAAAAAGATCTATGAAACACTAGTCATGGCACCCAGAATCTGGTGAAGCCTAAAGGCTATACAGGAATGTGATGGAGCATGCACCAAGGAATTCAACCTTTAATTCTCAAGCAGCTTTTGAAGCCCAGCATTGTGAATTATATATTTTGGATGATTGTGATGCACTCATTCAATGTCCAGTCATTGGTCCAAAATCTCCAGGACTAATCTGTCGCTGCTGATCATAGGTACCACCAAGGATTTTGGGACAACACACTGGACCATCATACTTTCAAAAAGTTCTGGTTGTTAGCTGTGACAATGAGTGTCCGATGGGTAAGCACATTGAATACGGTGGTCTTCATAGTTAATCATCACACAGCATCTGAGGCCATGCTTTGCAAATATAAAAAACACGTATCAATATAGCATAGGACTGGAGTGCAGAAAATTTGGACAGGATGTCAGTAGGGACGGTTGCTATAATGTCATTTGACTGTTGGTATGAAGGTTGTGTTACTATCTTTTAAAGATCTCAACAGTTCACAAGATCAGAGTACGTACTAATTGTCTTAGCGCGACTTGCTTACAACCTAGAATTATTTCAACATAGATTGTGATAACTTGACAATGAAAAATGTGAAATAATCGATACCACTGACATTTCTGATAATTGACCTGCCAACTTGCAGAAAGATATATCATGTCACGCTTTAAATGATAATAATTTTTTTCTAAATATCATCAAATTTTTGGCCACTGATCAATATTAAAATATCAAGTACTGTAGTATATCTATCAGAGAAAATGTAACCCATGTTGCTCTGGGGAAGAGGAAAAGAACAAAAAAAAAAAGACAGAATATGATATCAACAAGATATATCTCTCCACTGAGGAAAAAAAAAAAAAAAAAAAATGAAAGAAAAGGTGAAGATCCAAGTTTCAGTTTTCTTTCAATAACCTCTCGATTTTCCAAAATGTTTGTGCTTGGTTTCCAACTAAATTTCAACAGCAGCATCTGGTCAAAATATAGGTTCCATGAGCTTTGAGCTATGACAATGTACCATTTAAAAAAAGAAGAAAAAAAATCCCATTACCATCAGAATGCAAAGGACACGGCGGATTTTCTCGTTTGCATCTCCATGTCCATCTTCCACCATACCCAAGAAACTCTGGCCCCTTTCAATACCAAGGCAGTTGCAGAAAGCAAATTACTTCTGATTCACATTGTTATGTTGGTCATGGAACTGTATCCTTCGAGAGTAAGATACATAATGATCATCACTAGCTTCATTGGTTCTAGTATATCACAGCTAGTCCATTGATCTCACAGTTTGCTGCTAGGTATCTTGTCAGATTGTTGCTTGTCATTAGGCTTCCAGGTCTGAAGAAATTAATAATGCCATAACTGGACCTGACCCTGAAGAAATTAATACTGCCATAACTGGACCTGACCCTGAATTAAAGGTGTCTCTAATAACTTCAGCTTTTAATTAAAAATCAATTATGTTCATTGTCTGGCTGCGGCAGTGCAGCATGTTCAGTTATTATTTTTTTCTTTTTTTTCTTTTGTGAAGAAGATAAGTACACTTTTGGTCTTTACATAAGGATTAACTGAATAATTGATTAACAGTTTAATAATGTCCACATATAAGAATTCGCTGGGATTAATCTAATGATGAAATAAATTAAGATATCTTATTTTTCATTTATTTTAGGCTTATAACTAGATATAAGGAAAAGAGTTAATCCTAATGATTATATATCACATAATAATAACCAAATGGCAGTTTACTGCATAAGAGTTTAAGAATTTAAAAGGACCAACAATGACCGGCTGAAACCATATGATTGGTACTTGTTCTTCACACAGCCTGACCCTCTTCAGCTCCAAGATCAGCACCTTATCTTCCCATGAATTCTGGTAATCATTTATCCTGAATCAAAAAAAAAAAAAAAAAAATTCAATTGAACTGTTTTCTTGCGTCTCAAATGAGAGACCTAGTAAAGTTTTGGTACTGAAACGTTGCAGTGAAGCACCCTTAGAGGCATCTATCCAAATTTCAAAGAGAAGGATCTTACTTTAAAAAAGAAGAAGAAAAAATAAATAAATAGAGGATGAAAGAAACATAACAAAAGAAGTCCCAAGACAAGAGTGACATACAACTTGAGTTTGATTAGATATAGTTAAGATAAAAACCCAAGTGAACAACCATTCATTTATTCTCCATGGCAAACTAGCCATAGAGCAACAGCCTGAATGGAAGCCTGAAATAAAATTTGGATATTCAAAGTTTTTTTTTCCCATTTTGACAAAAGTAGATTTCCTCACACATTCATTTCACTGGTCTCCCAAGGAATGCGAAAAAACACAATTACTAACAATGAGCTGTCGTGGAGTTCAGAGTACCAATTTTAGCAGAACCAATTTTTACTGCGTTTTAAGTCCCTACCGTCATCAGGTTGCACTTAATCCAATGAGATGCCACTCAGAGTTAATGGTGGAACGGAAGTTAAAAGGAGTGTCATTTGGTAATGGTTCGACATTCAAATCTAGTGACTTTTGCTTCTTAGGTGTAGTCAAGAGGGTTTCAATTGGGAACAAGATGAAATTGTTCTGTGTGGTGTTGATAGTTGCAATTGCTTGTTAAATGCTTTCTGTTTTTGCTTATTTGATAGAATACTGGGAGTCTTACTCGGTCTCTAATGCTTAAATACTTGATTGTTTGTGAGACACAAAAGCACATGGATGGAACTTAGGTGCAACGACCGTGGCGATTCTCTCTCTATCTTTCTCTTTTTTTTCGATCATCATCAGATGAGGTTTATATGAAAGCTGAGGTGGCTTGAAAAAGAAAATGATAGCACGGACTACAGCGCTCGCATTTAAAATATTATACTTAAGTTTCATCCAGCGTCTGTTTGGATGGAGAGAAAAGTAGGAAGTAAAGAAAACTAGAGAAGAAAATAAGAGAGAAAATGAAATTTACCTAATGAAGAGAAAAGTAGGGAGAAAAGAAAACTAGAGGAAAAAAAGTGGTGGGCCTCACATAAAAGTTTTTTATTGAAAAATTTCGGAGAGAAAACTCAAAAGTGATCTTTCATTTTTTTTTTCATTCCGATATTGATCCTTCCCAAAAAAACTGATACATTTTTTAATCATTTACAATAAGGACATTATTATCATTGTAAATTATTAACTTTTCTCTCTTCTCTATTTTCCTTCCACTTATCCAAACAGAAGGAGAAAAAATATTTTTTCTTCACTTTTCTTCTCTTTATTTTTTGTTCCTCTTTTTCTTTCCTCTCACTTTTTCTTCATCCAAACAGAGCCCAAAGTATATTTGTGCTGATTAACAACAGGATAAATACCGTAGTAGCAATATTTTTCCTCATGGATAGGATGTGCTCCGTGGTTTTTTTTTCTTTTCTTTTTTTTATTTTTGGTTGTAGCAGCCAAACCAGTTATTCATAAAGCATCATTGTTTTACAGCACAATGAAGGTGCTAGTAGAATTTTGTCACTGCTTTCAGTATATTGAAGAATCATAGGGATCTTGGACCGCAGGTTGGTTCGACAGAAGAATGTTGTAAGTGTTGTCAAAAAGCAGTAAATTTGTGCATGTGGCATTCAATGGTCGGGAGATTGTAATTATTGCCCAGACATTAAAAGCTGTCACTTTTGCTTGAATTGACGTTTTACCTAGCATTGCTAAGCTGAAGCGCAATTCCAGGGGACACCTTATAATTGAGTTGAAGGGCATGAGTGATGAGGTGCATTTGTTGTTAAGTGTGTGGACTGGAAACAAAAGAAATGCTTTCAGCTATGTAAATCAAAACAGAATTAAAAGAAATCACTTTTTCAAGGCATTTTCTTGCAGTAGATTGTTGATGGGAGGCATTATTTCAAAAATTACGAGCATAATAAATGTTGTAAGAATCTACACAGCAAGGAGCCAAATAGGATTAGCTCCATTATCTGTGGCCACTTATTGCAGAATGCTGTAAACTCCAAACCTATAAACTTGATACATATGTAGCACTTATTTGATTTTCTCCATCTCACATGCATAGCATGCTTGATAAGCCTTCAAGGAAGATATTTTATTCCTTCTGAATAGCAGTGGGAAAGAAAGGTCCGATCTAAAATTTGAGAGTGTGGACGTGGATCCTGGTATTCTAATAGCAAAGCTTTCCCTTCTGCAGTCACTTCTATGAAGATTAACTACAATTTGGCTGTGACACTGTCAGATGGCAACTGCCATTGCAGTAATTGCCAGCAAACCAGACTTTCCTGGTCCCAGGGTGTGCATGTGGATCCTGGTATTCTATCTAATAGCAAGCTTTCCCATCGGTAGTCACTTCTCTGAAGACTTAACTGCAACTTGGCCGTGACACTGTCAGATGGCAACTGACATTGTAGTAATTGCAAGCAAGCCAGACTTCCCTAGATCCTCCTTTATTGGATTTTCAAAGTATGCTTCACCTAAAAAACAACTAACTCATCATCAAGAATGATGCAAGATACCAAGAGAGCCTATTGTTCATGAGAACATCCTAGATTTATGCCTCCTCTTTTGTCTAATTTCCGAATCTTTCCATTACCAACAAGATGGATGGTTAATGAAGGTTTACCTTTTTGGAGACCAAAATCGCTAATATGAAGTATTTGAGATCCCTATGAACTGCCACCAATTATCAGAGGGAATTGTTAGTCTCGGTGCAATGAGCTTTCTAGTTCTAACATTTCTTGTCAAAGTAGTATTGTGGTTCCTCTTGATATGTTAGGCTTTGTCTTAAAAGTTCACAACCCTAATAAAAATATTACTCTTAATATATGCCAAATAAGATCATGACCTCAATAAGGAATCCACCTTTTATCTTTGTAAAATATGGGTTCTAATTTTAATAGGACTTTCTTTATATAAATATATGTAACTATTTATGAAAAAAAGCTTGAAAAGAAAGACGAAGAGTTTAAAAGAGATGTTCTAATTATACTAAGTATACGTAGGCCTAAAGTTTATATAAAGAGTCTTATAATCTCTATTATTTTCTTGACAATAAAATTTTCTGCCTTTTTTTGCCAATGAAGACAGGCCGATGGTCGAATTATACTAATTCTATATGTTTTATATTATTTTTTCTCATTTTTTTATATTCATTTGTATTGTGTTATTCAGGTTTTGCCATACCAAAAAAAAACCGGCCAAAAGTCCATATTTTCGTAGATTTTTTTTTCTAGATTGGTATTTAAAATAAAAGGCAGCTGGATTTATGAGTAACCAAAACATCCTGCTGTGTTCAGATCGTATCCCTTTGAGAATTACAAATTATCTACTTCGACCATGATTAGTTGAGAACTTCCTCAGGGAGCTAAAGGCACAAGTAAACAGCAGAGTAAAGAACCTGGTGACACAACTAAACAAACTACATAACTGCTGAAAAGTTTTCTTTAATCAAACACCTTTCTCTATCTATCATAAATTTTTAACAAGCTCTAGCTTTCTGCAGAGATTTCTGTTATGCAGAATCTCTTGTTTATTATTCAGCCTCTTTTGTTGTGAACAAGTTCACTTCTCCAAATGACTTCATACTGCTCCTTTAAAACCTGTTTAAAGTACGTGAGTTCCCACAAACCTGTTCTCGTTCCTTTTTCTTCGTGCTAACCTTTTTTTTTTTTTTGGTGATGAAAACATCATAGAGGTCACATTAACTAAAGGCCTATCCAATCTTCTAGCTGTTTAGTATATCCAGGACCTTCAGTTTCTACTTTTGAACTCCCTTTTTAATGTGTTGAGATGTTCTTCAGGTGGGATGGCTCCATTGTAAGCTCAGGTATGGCACATCCAAAGTACAGGTGAGTCACATAGGTTTGAGAGCTTAGGCTACATAAGTTTTCAGATTCCTAAGTCATTTGTATCGGCTTGTGACCCAAGAATAAAGAGCATGTGAGTTATGGGTGTACATGGGCTCGGATCTAAGTGCTTTCTTGCATGGCTTAGAAGGAAGTTTTTTGAAAGAATATTTAATAACCTAATTGTAGGTTATGGACTGGATCCATGGGGATTAGGCTCAGGTTTTCTGGATAGACTTCCATATTTTAGGGAGTTTGTTAGGGAGTTGGTTATGAGCTGGTGCGGAGAAGTTTTATCATCCAAGATGGATAATTATTTAAGGCTCTTCTAGATGTAACCGGAAAGACGGAAGACTAAGAAATAAAGACATTCTCTTGTTCTTCTATATCCATCTATTCTTCTTCTTCTCTATCTTCCCTCATGCGCCTAATCTCAGCGGAAGCTGCCCCAAAGGAAAGAGCATGAGGCAACTAACCACTGCGACAATTTGATTGGTTGCAACAAATAAGGAAGGCCAAGCATCTTATCCAAGGAGAGGCTGCAGTAGGGAATTTCAATCAGGATTTCGCCTTTAGGTATTTTTCTAAATTCATATATCCGTGATTGCTGTTTGTAGCCTGATCAACCATGAGTAGTGGAAACAAAGTTGAGTTTGAATAATTTAATGAAAAAGAAAGTTTTTCCATATGGAAGGTGAGGGTTGAAGATTTACTAGTGCAGAATTTTCTTGATGTTGCTTTAGAATCAAAGCCTGAGAAGATGTCAGAAGGGGATTGGTTGTCTCTTGAGAAGAGGGCATGTGCAGCGATAAGAGGGTGTCTTGCTAATTCGGCTTTGTATAGTATCCTAAATGAGAAGAAACCAAAGGGTCTTTGGACCAAGTTGTATTCCTTGTACATAGACAAAAATATGTAATAAACTTATGTTGAATAAACAATTATATAGTCTTCGGATGTAGGAAGGCGGAGATATTGTTCTTCATATTCAGAAGTATGATAGGGCATGCAATGATTTGATGACTCTTAGTGTTAAAATGAAGGAAGAAGATAAATCTCTTCTCTTATTTTGTTCATTGCCTATGTCTTATAATCCTCTTGTTACTACACTGCATTATGGAAAGAAAACATTGATTTATGAAGATATTATGTCTGTGTTGAGATCCAATGAGCAGTGGGAAAAGATGACAGGAAAGGTGTACCTCAGGAGGGCCTCACGATGGGAGAGAGAACCGGCAAAGGCAAGAAGGTCAGCAAGCACAGGGGCCGATCCAGGTCCAAGTCAAAGAAAGGCAAAGGTAAGTTCAGGTATTACAAGCATAATGGGGTTGGACACAAAGAAAAATTATCCTCTTTGGAAGAAACCTCAAGAAAAGAAGAAAGAGAAGGAATCTTTGTAAAAAGAAATAACCTCCAAGGCATGCACATTTTAAAATTTTGATAACGATTACCAATGCAGAAGCTTAAAGATTAAATATTAATCTATCCAATATGCATCAAGATCATATCTTTGCCTTATACTATAGGATCGTTTGATCTAAATTATGCATATAAATAAAATCATCAAGATCATATCTTGATCTTCAAGATAAGAAGTCATACTACTTGTCTTGAAGCCTGCCTTAAGATTTAGGGATCAAATCACTTACCTTAAGAACAATAGGAAAATTCATTGTGCTCTTTATCCGTTCAATCGTCCGGCCTCTAGAATCGTCTATGCGAAGTCCCCAAATGATCGGATTCCCGGGAGTACTAGCTCACGGAAAACCAACTTTGCTGATCTTGAATCCTCCTACTTGAATCTTCCTCCAAGATCCATCTAACTTTTGCTAACACTAGAATCATACCAGGATTTTCTGTTCTAACCCTTAGAACTATATCATTTTGTTCCGACTCTTTAGAATTTCAATCCATAATATATCGTGATTTAGTAAAGAATGTCCTCTATTTTATAGGCTCAATTCAGCCTTTAGCCCATTGAATTCTAACACTTAGAATTCCGTTTGGTGAAAACCAAAGATATAAATTCTAACACTTAGAATTCCAACGTTTGGTTAATTCCGACGTTTGGTAAAAACCTATGAATTCTAACACTTAGAATTCCGACGTTCCGTGAAAACCAAAGAGATGTGAATTCACTTAGAATTCTGTTAATTCAAAGAGGTACATTAATTTCACATGAATTCTAACACTTAGAATTCTAACAAACCATTTGGAGAAGATTAAGGTTATACATTAAATTCTGCATGAGAATTTAATCTCTCATGAGATGAGATTTTAGTTATCTCATCATGTGAGATCCTCATGCAAGAAAACTCTTTTCACACATGGGTTTTGAGTTTGGGTTTTGGTTTAAGCTGATTTGAATTTATTGGATTGAACCTACATAGATCATGATCCTAGCCCAAATCAAATTTGGCTAGTCCTAAATCTATTTAAATCCAAATCAAGTCTAATTTCAAATCAATATTTGAAATTGATTAATCCTTCTAATAGACTTAAACCTAATTGAATTTTATTCACTTGTACTTAACCCAATTGAGATAATTCAATCAATCAAATTGATTAATTAAATCATATATGATTTTCAATCATTGATCAGCACATATCATCCTGGGAAACTTCATTGCATGTGACTCTCTAGGTTCGAACCTAAGCTGGTAGCATAGGAAACAACTTTCTATACTAATCGATGTGCCCATCTAGCAATGAACCGACGTCCGAATAGGTCGAAGATTTGCCGAGCAAACTCCAAGAACCCTAAGAAATAGTTACCGTATAATTCATCCTTTTGACCATAAATGCTAAGGATGGCTTAAGAGCTTGTCAACTCTAAAGCAAATATATAAAGTGATTTCAACTTTAGTGATCATGTGACTTCACATGAAGTGCCTTGGCCAAGGTCTTGCTAAATTGAAACACAAGCATTTCTCTTTTAATAGGATAGGTCAAATTCCATCTTGATCCACAACTGACTACCATAAGTACTTGACTGCACCCAGTAACCTTTCATAGCTGGATTAAAAATCCAGGTGGTCCAGCACCTAAGTACAATGAGTTGCTTGTAAGTCACCGGTTGTGATCTTCAGGTCTGAAGGATACTTATACTCATATCTTCTCGGATTAACTCTTGACAGCAGAGTATCCAAAAATGAGTCACGTTCGGTGAAATGTACTCCTACACTTTCACCTGTATGTCATACCAGTGTCTCTACACTCCTTGGTTAAGAGGACAACCAACAAATATGATATACAACGTCCTATAATTGATAGTACTATGGCCCTGTCATAGTATATCATTTGGTCACGAACTCTTTTGAGGACCTTCAAAGATAAATCCTCCTTTATCGTGAAGAAGATCCTAGGGCTTCATTACTATTAGGAGTTTTAAGAAGATGTTCTTGTAATGAATAAACTGCCAAATAACTTTTATTAATATATCAATTTATATACAATTTACATCAGCACAATCATCAAATGATTGGCTTTAGGATACAATTCCCAACAAACTCCCACTTAGCCTAAAGCCACTCATTACAGTATCTAATACCCATCTTCAACTTATAGTCGTCAAACTCCTTGATGCTGAGTGCTTTAGTAAATGGGTCACCTAGGTTTTTCTTTCCATCAATCTTCTGAAGATTTATGTCACCTCGTTCTACAATCTCTCGAATAAGATGAAACGATGCAGTATGTGCTTGGCTGATGTGCTCGTGGTTCCTTTGCTTGAGCTATGGCACCAGTGCTGTCACTGTACAACAGGACTGGTCCATCTATGGAAGGTGTCACTCCAAGCTCGGAGATAAACTTTCGCAGCCACACAGCTTCTTTCGCAGCATCTGATGCAGCGATGTACTCTGCCTCGCACACTGAATCTGCCACTGTATGTTGCTTGAACTTTTCAGCAAACAGCTCCACCATTCAGGATAAACACGAAACCCGATACACTTTTGCTATCATCATGATCTGATTGAAAACTGGAATCAGTATATCCAACAAGTTTCAAATCAGACTCTCCATAGACTAACCACTGGTCCTTAGTATTTCTCAAATACTTAAGATTGTCTTAACAACTTGCCAGTGTTTTTCTTCTGGATCAGATTGGTATCTACTCACTACTCCTAGTGAGTATGCCACATCTGGTCTTGTACATGTCATGGTGTACATAATCGATCCCACTGCCGAAGCATATGGAATTTGACTCATACGTTCTCTTTCATTAGGAGTTGTCGGACAATCCTTCTTAGAAAGATGAATTCCATGGCCTATCGGAAGATAGCCTTTCTTGGAATTCTCCATGCTAAACCTCTTTAGCACTGGTATCAATGTACGTAGATTGGGATAAACCAAGCATCCTCTTAGATCTATCTCTATAGATCTTCATCCCTAGGATGTATGATGCTTCTTCCCAGATCTTTCATGGAGAATTGTGATGATAACCATGTCTTTATTCCTTGTAATGCAGGGATATCATTCCCGATTAAGAGATATCATCCACATATAATACAAGAAATACAATAACGAAACTGTTAGCCCATTTATAAATGCAAGGTTCTTCTTTATTCTTAATAAAGCCATAAGATTTGATCACATTATCAAATCGTATGTTCCAACTCCTAGATGCTTGCTTAAGTCCATAAATGAACTTCTATAGCCTGCACACTTTAGACTCGTCTTCAGATATAAAACCTTCAGGCTGTATCATATACACCTGTTCTTCTAAATTACCATTTAGAAAAGCGTTTTAACATCCATCTGCCAAATCTCATAATCTAAGTGTGCTGCTATAGCTAGCATAATCCGAATGGATTTCAGCATTGCCACAGGAGAAAATTCATCATAGTCAATACCATAACGTTGACGATACCCCTTGGCAACCAGACGTGCTTTATAGGTCTCTACCTTTCCGTCTGCGCCTCTTTTCCTCTTGAAAACCCACTTACACCCTATGGGTTTTATCCCTTCGGGTGGGTCAACTAATGTCCATACATTATTGTCCTTCATGGAATCAAGTTCGGATTTCATGGCATCAAGCCATTTATTAGAGTCAGTCCTTTGCATAGCATCCATATAGGTGATCGGATCCTCGTTGTTCTCATCGAGTCAATAGGATCCTCATTCTGGACCAAGAAACCTAAGTATCTGTCCGGTTGATGTGGTACTCTACAGATCGCCTTAATGGTGCATCTAAAATGGGTTTTGAGTTTGATCTAATCAACTCAGATTCTAAGGGTTCACTGGTTTGTGTTGTTCCTTCTACTTGATGAACTTCCTCAAGTTCAACATTAGAGCTATTTGTTCCTTCACTAAGGAACTCCTTTAAAAAAAACTGCTCTATTACTAATGAACAACTTTTGTTCTTCAGTATTGTAGAAGTAATATCCTTTGGTTTCTTTCGGATAGCCGATAAAAAAATATTTGTCAAATTTGGGTTCAAGTTTGTCTGATTTTGCACGTTTCACATAAGCCGGACACCCCGGACTCTCAGATAGGTGATAACCGGTTTATGTCCATACCACATCTCATGTGGAGTTTTAGAAACAGACTTACTTGGAACCTTATTGAGAATATGACAAGCTGATTCTAATGCATATCCCCAAAATGATATTGGCAAGCTTGCAAAACCCATCATGGACCGAACCATGTCTAACAGGGTTCGATTCCTTCTTTCCGACACACCGTTATGCTGCGGTGTTCCTAGAGGAGTCCATTGGGAGAGAATCTCATTCTCCTTAATATGTCACAAAGTCATTTGAAAGGTATTCGCCTCCTCGATCTGATCGAAGGGTCTTAATACATTTTTCTGTTTGTTTTTCTACTTCTTTATGATATAGTTTGAACATTTCAAATGACTCAGATTTATGTCTCATAAGATAGACATAACCGAACCTAGAAAGGTCGTCTGTAAAAGTAATGAAGTAGTAATATCCACCTTTGGCACAAGTGCTCATTGGTCCACATACATCAGTATGTACTAGACCCAATAGCTCTTTGGCTCTTTCACCTTTTCCAGTAAAAGATGACTTGGTCATTTTACCAAGAAGACATGATTCATAGGTAGTTAATGATTCACAATCATCAACTCGAAGGATGCCCTCCTGAGTTAACCTGTTTAATCTGTTCTTGTTGATATGACCCAGCCGATGGTGCCAAAGATAAATATCTGTGACATCAGTTATTCTAGGTGCTTACTTGATTTGTACACTACATTCACAGGCTGTGATAATATATAAATGCCATTAGATAAATGCCAGTCATTACAGTGACTCCATTCATAATGATATTCAAAGTAACATCCTTTATTGAAATTTCATAATGACTTTTGGCCAGAAGGCCTACAGAAATTATGTTCAACAAGAACGTTGGGCAAAAATGACAATCATTTAGTATAATGACATTTCTATTGAAAACTATTTCAAGAACTCCTAATGCCAGAACTGGAACTAATCTTCCATCGCCGACATTAAGGAATCTTTCATTGTCCTCAAATCTTCTAGTGACCTGTAGTCCCTGCAATGAATTGCAAATGTTAAAAGGACTCCGGTATCCAATACCCAGGTCTGATTATCATATATAGAAAAATTACAAGGTGTTATCATATAAATACCTTGTTGAGCAACATCTTGCCCCTTTTTCTTCTTTGGCCTGTTTGGATCAAGTGTGCAATGTAAAGAGGACAGTTCCTCTTCCAGTGCCCTTGCATCTTGCAATGAAAGCATTCAGCTTGACTTTTATCAACTTTCTTCTTCTGCATCTGACCCCTTATAGATGTCCTAGCATGTTGCACCTTTTTCTTATTCTTTTTCCCAAAGGGTGACGCCCTACCTTAGATCCTTCAACCACATTAACCAAACCCTTAGAGAGCTGGTTATCCTTCTCAAAGTTCTGTAACAACCCAACAAACCATGGTAGTTGACTGCAGGCTTTGTCATTCGATAATGAGTAAGGAAAGGTCGGAAGGATGAGGCAAGGAATTCAGGATCGCATCTTTTCCAACTGCTCATGTAGGGGAAAGCCGAGCTTGCTTAGGAGTTCTATCTTCTCGATCATATAAATACATGATCAGTGATAGGAGATCCATCCCTCATTCGAGCATTAAAAATAGCACAACTAGTCTTGTGCCTTTCAACATCGTCGGGTGTGCCGAAAGATTCATTCAATGCTTGAATGATTTCTTTCGGCTGAGCATTCTCGAACCGGCGACCGAATTCATCGTTCATTGCTGCTAGCATGATGCAATGCACGCTAGTTCTATCACTGAGCCACTTCTGATAAGTGTCTCTCAGAACTTTGGGTGTTTGCATTAGGTATCTCTAGGTGCAGGATTATTCAGAATATATAGAATCCTCTCATGCTCAAAGACGATCTTAAGTTTTCTAAACCAGCTATTGAAATTTAAACCATTCAACTTGTCACTATCCAATAGGGACCTTAATGATAAATTAGTGGCCATTTTTTTGCATAAGAAAAAACTAAACTTTATTAGTGATGACGCTCGATCACTGGTCCTGAACGTCGAGAGAAGGAGGCAGATTGATTAACGGATCCTTGTCTTGCCGGGCTACCTATAAAAAGTCCCAAGATCAGAGGGATGCTCGGTGGGGACCCTCTGACGCTCAAGTTAGCAACCAAGGTCACAGCTGAGGAAGAGCTCGAATGAGCTCTTTTTAGATGAAAAGAGCCCCTAGGGAGGAGGAATTCCTCTCTAGGTATTGGGATAGCAATCCTCTGGGTTCTTTTGCTCGTACCTGATTATTGAGTGAATTCATCTTTTTATAGGGGGTTGATACTTGCATGACCACGTGGGATTCCATGAAAAAGGAATGTTCGTGGAGTTCTTGGGGGTTGTGTGAATCTGGGTTGGTTGGTGAGACCTGTCCCATCGAAAGGAAAAAATGGCGGTTGGTGGGCTATGTCCCATCAGCCAGTGGGGCTATCAGGTAGTTGGGTCCAGTCCCATCAGCGGCATAGCCAGTGGGTGGTTGGATCTGGCATTGTCAGGTGGCACAGATCAGAAAGGTGGCAGCCTGAACCGCCAGGACTGTACTGGGGCTGACTTGGAGAAATTGGGGGCGCCTTGACCCTTCTAAGGGCACCGAGGCTGAGTTGAGCCGGCCAGGGATAGTTGGGGCCAACTCTACTGACCAGGAGGTGTCGGGGCGGGGCTGACCAGGAATGGTTGGGACTGACTCGGCAGGCTCGAAGGCGCCAAGGCCGATCGAGGCCGACCAGGAAGGGTCGGGGCTGACTTGGTGGGCTCGGAGATGCCGGGGCCGATCGGGGCCGACCAAGAATGGTCGAGGCCGACTCGGCGGACTCGGAGACGCCGGGGCTGACCAGGAATGGTCGGGGCCGATCGGGGGCCGGAATGAGGGCCGATCGGGACCAGAATGGTCGGGGCCGATCGGTCGATGCCGGGCCGAGGGACCGACCAGGAATGGTCGGGGCGATCGGGGCCGAATGATCGGGGCCGACTCGGCGGGCTCGGAGACGCCGGGGCCGATCGGGACCGACCATGAATGGTCGGGGCCGACTCGGCGGGCTCGAAGACACCGGGCCGATCGGGGCCGACCAGGAATGGTCGGGGCCGACTCGGCAGGCTCGGAGACGCCGGGGTCAAGCGGGGCTGACCAGGAATGGTCGGGACCGACTCGGCGGGCTCAGAGACGCCAGGGCCGAGTGGGGCTGACCAAGAATGGTCGGGGCCGATTGGTGGGCTTGGAGATGCCGGGGCTGAGCGAGGCCGACCAGGAATGGTCGGGGCCGACTCGGTGGACTCGGAGACGCCGGGCCGACCAGGAATGGTTGGGGCTGACTCGGAGATGCTGGGACCGAGCGGGGCCGACCAGGAATGGTCGGGGCCGACTCGGTGGGCTCGGAGATGCTGGGGCCGAGCGGGGCAGACCAGGAATGGTCGGGACCGACTCAGCGGGCTCGAGGACACCGGAGCCGAGTGGGGCCGACCAGGAATGGTCGGGGCCGACTCAGTGGGCTTGGAGGCGCTGGGGCCAAGTGGGGCCAACCAGGAATGGTCGGGGCCGACTCGGTGGACTCGGAGACGCCTGGGCCGATCGGGGCCGGCCAGGAATGGTCGGGGCCAACTCGGTGGGCTCAGAGACGCCGAGACTGAGCGGGGCCGACCAGAAATGGTCGGAGCCAACTCGGTGGGCTCAGAGATGCCGGGGCTGAGCGGGGCCGACCAGAAATGGTCGGGGCCGACTCGATGGGCTCAGAGACCGGGGCCGAGCGAGGCCGACCAGGAATGGTCGGGGCTGACTCGGCAGGCTGGGAGACGCCGGGGCCGAGCGGGGCAACCAGGAATGGTCGGGCCTGACTCGACGGGCTTGGAGATGCTGGGAGCTGTGCTAGTGTTTACCAAAATTGCCCTTGTGGCTGTACCAGCCACATCGGATGCCCCCCCCCGCCTCTGAGCACTAAGGACCACGTGCCTGCAGTCCTTTAGGTGAAAGGGGTGCAAAAATTCAAAAAATGATTGCCTCCTTAGTGTGCTTTCAATGACTTGATGAGCTGGCGCTTCATCCCAAGGCAGTGTTGCTTCGAAGATCTCCTGCAATCATGCGGTAGGTGGGGGCTGACGTTGGCGTCGGACGCTCCGGAGAGGAAGTTCATTGGGGAATGGAAAAAGGCAAGGGTCATCATTGCTTCTCCGCTTTCTATGCTCCGCGATTGGTCGGGGATCACGCTCCTTGGGATGAATCGAGGCGGCACGTCTCGGGCGCATACAAAATTTTCGGCTGACATCCCGTGGCGCAATAGAGGTGCACCACGTGGAGGGATCTCGAGCGTCGTTGGTCAGAGATGGAGGGTATAAAAGCATTTCAAGAGCCTGGGAAAACTTTTACGCTGCTATTGCTTTCTTCCACCTTCTTCTTCCCTGAGCTCTTCTGCGACCTGAGTCCTTCTAACTCCCATGTTAGTTTCATCCTTTACCTTACCCATGGACCGTCGTGCCGTCAGGGAGGGTAAGAGACCCGTAGAAGAGTCTTCCCATTCCAGTAGTGAAAATTGGGTCCCTTTAGCTAGCCAAATGCCTCGGCCGGAGGGTAGCATCACCATCCGCGACCGATCGAGTGCGATAGGACCTCCGTCCACCTCAGGCTCCCCTATTAGGGCGGTCCCTGTGTCCTCCCACCGTCCGGTGCTTCCTCCAGCGGTGAGTTCTATCCAGCAGGTCTGGCGGGGGTGGCCTCAACCATGACCCTTGAGGATGTAGAGGCCGTTAGGGCTAAGTACCTAGTCCCTGATTTTATCGACCTGTCCGCGCCGGGGCCCGAAGATAGGGTGACCTCTGACCTCCCTTATCGGGTCGCTCTATATGAGGAGTTCTTCTGATGCGGACTGCGCCTTCCTTTCCATCCTTTTTTCCTAAACCTCTTAGATAGGTATAGGTTAGTGCCGGCGCAGTTGACTCCGAATTCGATTCGGATCATCTGTGCCTTCGTTATTCTCTGCTACTTTTAGGAGGCCCGACCAGGGCTATCTTTGTTCCGAGCTTTCTATATGCTCCGTCGTCAGGGTGAGGGGGCATGGTGGCATTTACCACTAGGCCGGGTAGAGCCTTCCCTTTAGGTCTCTCGTCCAAAATCAGACACTAGTCCCAATGATGATTCCACCGTAAGGGATAGGGACAGGGAACTATTCACCCAATTGTCTAATTGCCAAATCCCCAGCTACAAGGAACTCCTGTCTGAGGAGAACTTGGTAGAGGCTGAGTTGGCCCCGGCGGCCGGTGAGCTTGATGCCTGACTTCTTCTGTCTCGCCCCAGGATTTGCTGTATGCTTGCTAATATTTGTCACCTTTTCGCTGCAGCGATGAAGGTCTCCGCTAGCGATTTTGAGGCTGTCTTGAAGAAAAAGAGGCAGGCGGCCAGAGACGTCCAGGCCGGCGAAAGGATTCGAAGAAGGGAGCCAGCCAGGTCGAATGAAGCCCTCACGGCCCCGATGCCTACAGAAGAGCCGGTCGAGAAGAAGCCGGTCAGAGGAGTGGTCTCGGGATCGGCCGGGGCCGAAGTTGAAGAAGGAGAGATTCAGGCCACCACCAAACCGACGATGGTGGTTTTAGATGAGGAGGAGGCCCCCGCCGCCGCCGGTGCGCCCGAGGCGGGGCGGGTCACAATCGCCATCAGCCCTCCGGCTGCCGCAGAGTCGGAGATTGAGAATGCTCCCCTAACCGCCGGCGAGGAGCCAGCTGCCAGGGAGCCCCGGGCTGGGGCGGAGGTGACCAGGGAGCGGGGAGGCGAGCCGGGGAGCACATCCCACCAACCGGCGCGTTGCCCGACCCGTCCCCAGGTTGAAGGTCCGCAAGAGGGACAGACGCGGCTGGTCCCCACAATCGCCTCAATGGCGGATGCTGCACAAGCCGCCCGCCTTCTGTCAGGAGTTCGGACCGTCGAGTTCGAAGAGGAGATGCGGGGATTGAGCCACTCCGCACTCCTGGATATAGTAATGGTTGTTGTTGTCCAGGTAATTTTTGAGCTCTCCTCATTTCTTTTGATGTTTCCATTTCCTATGGTTAATGTGCTCCCTTTGCTACAGATGGCCAACGGCGCAATCGGCCTTCGCGAGGCATTGGCCCATTCCTCAAATACAATTGCCAAGGCCATGGTGCGGGCCGACAAATACAAGAAAGAGAGCATGGCACAGTCTCAAAGCCTTGCTCATCTTCACCAAGAGGCCTCGGCCCGGGAGGAGAGTCTGGCCGGCCAACTGAGGGAGGTGGAGGGCCGGGCCTCCGCAGCTGAGGCCAAGATGGAGCTGGCTTCTGAAAAGTTGAAGGCTTCCGTGGCACAGAACGAGGAGTTGGCCCAGCGGCTCCAACACCGAGGAGGAAGCTCGGGCCGCCGCGGAGAGGGCAGCTGCCGCGGAGAAGGCGGCGATGGAGGCGGCCTCGGAGAAGGCCGGAGCAGTGGCCTGTGCTGATGAGGCCAGCGCCCGTGCTGAAGAGGCCAACAGCAGGGCTTGGGAGGCCGAGGCGCGAGCCAAGGAGGCCGAGGCCAGGGCGCAGCGGGCTGAGGCCGAGGCGGAGCAGGCGTCCCCAACTATAAGGCCTCGCGGAGTTCAAGCAGGAAGTCATCGAGGCCGGCCTCGATGCTTATGTCCAAGGCTTCGAGATGTGCAAGGTTAAGGTATATGCGGCCCTCGAGATCAACATCCCTGAACTTGATGACATCCGGACCTGGGGAGTCTGACGAGGAGCCAGCAGAGAAGGAGGACGAGAAGAAGCCCGGCCCAGGCGAACCTTGAGGATCCACCGCCCATTTTTTTTTTCTTTGATTCATGTAACCGGCCTTAGGCCAAATTTTGTACCTTCCTTCAATTGTTAATGAAGAAAAACTTTTTCAAAATTTCTTTACTTTCGCTTCATCTATTCCTTCTTCCTTTGGGAAAAACGTCTTACTACGCAACTAACGATTGAACGGGTCCCGTACCTGTTGATAAAGGGGGGAGGGCTTTCCTTCTGAAATGTTTTTTTCAACTTTAAACATTGCGCATATTGACAATGTCGTAGCCGAATCGCAGTTTTGGACTGGCCCATGCTCGAATGCGTCTCCAGGATGTAAGTCGGCTATGTGGAAGGTCACTTGAGATGCCTTATGTTGTTGTAGATTGTTCGAAGGGGGACTCATCTGCGCAAGAATCCTCTGAAGGCTTGGAATGATCCACGGGTGACTTAGTGCTAAGATTAATCTTAAAGGCGCTGGGACCGACCAGAGTTGGTCAGGGCTAACTCGGCCAATTTGGAGATGCCGAGGCTGAGCGGGGTTGACCGGGGGAGGCCTACGCTGACTCGGTCAATATTGGAGATGCTTGGGCCAGTCGGGGCCGACCAGGAAAGGTGGGGCCAAGCTGGCCGGCTCGGGTATGTGAGGGCCAAACAGGGCCCTTTAGAGCCGTCTCGACCTTTGAACCACCTTGAAGTTTGTGTGTGCCCGAGTGGTGACTCGACTGGTACGGGGTTGTTAGGGTCTTAACCGATTCGAGGGCACCGCCGTGCCAGGACCGAGTGGTGTCCCGTTAGCCCGATGCCAGTGAGCTCCTTTTGAACCACCTCGGGGGTTTGTGTGCCGCCCGAGTGGTGACTCGATCGGGTACGGAGCTGTTAGGTCTTAACCGACTCGGGGCACCACCGTGCCGGGGCCAAGTGGTCCCATTACCCACACCGGCGAGCTTCTTTTAACCACCTCGGGAGTTTGTGTGCCGCCCGAGTGGCGACTCGACTGGGTACAGAGCTGTTAGGGTCTTAACTGAGCGGGGGCACCGCGTGCCAGGGCCGAGTGGTGTCCCATTAGCCGTGATGCCGGCGAGCTCCTTTTGAACTACCTCAGGGGTTTGTGTGCTGCCCGAGTGGTGACTCGATCGGGTACGGAGCTGTTAGGGTCTTAACCGACTCGGGGGCACCGCCATGCCAGGACCGAGTGGTGTCCCATTAGTGCGATGCCGGCGAGCTCCTTTGAACCACCTCGGGGTTTGTGCCACCTGAGTGGCGACTCGATCGGGTACAAGCTGTTAGGGTCTTAACCGACTCGGGGCACCATCGTGCTGGGGCTGAGTGGTGTCCGTTAGCCGCAATGCCGGCGAGCTCCTTTTGAACCACCTGGGGGTTTGTGTGCGCCGAGTGGTGACTCGACCGGATATGGAGCTGTTAGGATCTTAACCGACTCAGGGGCACCGTCGTGCCGGGGCTGAGTGGTGTCCCGTTAGCTGCAATGCCGGCGAGCTCCTTTTGAACCACCTCGAGGGTTTGTATGCCGCCCGAGTGGTGACTCGACCGGGTATGAACTGTTAGGGTCTTAACTGACTCGGGGGCACCGCCATGCCGGGGTTGAGTGGTGTCCCGTTAGCCGCGATGCCGGCGAGCTCCTTTTGAACCACCTTGGGGGTTTATGTGCCGTCCGAGTGGCGACTCGATCGGATATGGAGCATTAGGGTATTAACCGACTCGGGGGCACGCCATGCCAGGGCTGAGTTGTCCCGTTAGCCACGATGCCGGTGAGCTCCTTTTGAACCACCTTGGGGGTTTGTGTGCCCCCGGTGGCGACTCGATCAGGTATGGAGCTGTTAGGGTCTTAACCAACTCGGGGGCACCGCCATGCCGGGGCCGAGTGGTGTTCCGTTAGCCGTGATGCTGGCGAGCTCCTTTTGAGTCACCTGGGGGTTTGTGTGCCACCCGAGTAGCGACGACTGGGTACGGAGCTGTTAGGGTTTTAACCGACTCGGGGGCACCGCCGTGCCGGGCCGAGTGGTGTCCCATTAGCCGTGATGCCGGTGAGCTCCTTTTGCAATATCTGGTCCTTGGATACAGGGGAGAATAAGCTGTGACGTTGGAAGGGACCCTTTATTACTCATATTCCATGGGAATACATTATTGATAATATTGACGGAGGTTATCCGCATTCCAGGTACGCGGAATAGGTCTTCCGTCGAGCTCTTCTAGTTTGTATGCCCCCCGGTGAAGTGTCTGGCAACGCGATAAGGACCCTCCCAGTTGGGGGATAGCTTGCCCCCCTCCGTAGGCTTGGATACCTCAGCCTTCCTCAAAACCAAGTCTCCACGTTGAAAGACCTTGGGACGAACTCGGGCATTGTAGTACTTGGCCGCTCGCTGACGGAAGGTCGCCATGCGCAGCCTCGCCCGGTCATGTGCTTCGTTGATGAAGTCTAGATTAGCCCGTATCAGTGCGGAGTTTTTTCCTCGTTGAAGGACTCCACGTGCAGACTGGGCAGTTCGATCTCAACGGGAATGATGGCTTCAGATCCGAAGATGAGACTGAAGGGAGTCTCGCCCGTCGGGGCCCTGGGGGTCGTGTGGTAAGCCCATATCACACTGGGGAGTTCCTCCACCCATCGACCCTTGGACCTATCCAGTCGGGTCCTGAGCCCTCTGAGAATGGTGCGGTTCATGACCTCGGCCTCTCCGTTGGTCTGGGGGTGGCCGATAGAGGTGAATCGGTGATGAATGCCTAGCTCGTCACAGAAAGTCTTAAATGCTTCATTGTTGAATTGTCGGCCGTTGTCTATGACGAGGGTATGAGGTAGGCCAAAACGGCATATGATCGACTTCCAAAAGAAGGCTTTGACCTTACTTTCAGTGATCTTAGCCAGCGCCTCGACCTCAACCCATTTGGTGAAGTAGTCGATGGCGACTAGCAAGAATCTCCGCTGCCCTGAAGCTGGGGGGAATGGCCCGAGGATGTCCATTCCCCATTGAGTGAAAGGCCAGGGAGCCGAGAGCGGGTTCAGCGGGGTGGACGGTTGATGCTGGATGTGCGTGTGGCGCTGACAACCATCGCACTTCTAAACTAGTTTGGCCGCGTCCTCCTTCATAGTGAGCCAAAGTATCCCTGATGGAGAGCCTTCTGGGCTAGGGACCTGCCCCCCAGTTGATTCCCACATATGCCTTCATGGATTTCTCTGAGGATGTAGTCGGCGTCAGCGGGTCCTACACACTTGAGCAGGGGGTAGAAGAACGACCTTCTGTATAGACGCCCGTCCAGGAGGACAATTTGGAGGCCCTCCACTTGAGTAGCCTGGTTTCGTTGCGATCGTCAGGGAGAGTGCCGTCAGTGAGATAGCAGACGTAGGCATCCATCCATGTGGGCTCTTGGGTGAGCGGGAGGACTTCCTCGCCGTCCTCTATGCTGGGCCTTTCTAAGTATTCGATGTAAGCATCCCTTGCCATGCTGTCGGCAGAGGTAGCCCGACAGAGGTAGCCAGATGAGAAAGGATGTCGCCTTGGGTTCTCACTCCGGGAATGTAATTGATACTGAAGTAAGCTAAGGGGAGGTCAAGATCCGAACCTTGCCAAAGTACCGAGTTATAACAGGGTCACGCGCCTTGTACTCTCTTTGATTTGCCTAGAGACGAGTTGCGAGTCTGTGAAAGCCCTGAGATGCCTTATTCTGAACTCCTGGGCTAGCCTTAATTCAGCCAGTAGGGCTTCGTACTCAGCTTGATTATTGGTGGCTTCGAATAGAAACCGCAGGGCGCATTCTATCCTCTCACCGCTCAGCTCGATGAGAATGAGGCTGGCGCCGCTTCCCTGAGAGTTTGACGCGCCGTCCACATGAAGGATCCAAGTTTCTCCATCGCCGCTTGGTTTGGGCCCGCGCTGTTCCTTGGTAACTTCCTCAGCCGCCTCATCCACCCAAGTGCACTCAACCAGGAAGTTGGCTAAAACTTGGGACTTCAGAGCCGGTCGTGCCTGGAAGGAGAGGTCGAACTCTCCTAGCTTGATGGCCCATTTGGCGAGTCAGCCTGAGGTATCCGGACGGTCCAGGATGGCTCGGAGGGGCTGGTCCATGAGCACCACGATGGGATGGGCTTGAAAGTATGGGCAGAGACATCGGGCGGAGACTATCAGGGCGAAGATAACTTTCTCTGTCTTGGAGTACCTAACTTCTGCGTCATGGAGGACTTTGCTCACATAATAGATGGGTCTCTGGGTCCCGTCAGTGTCGAGACGCACCAAGATCGAACTAACGGCCTCCGGAGAAGCGGCAAGGTAGAGGAAAAGGCTTTCCCCATCCCTTGGCTTAGACAGGAGCGGCGGGGAGGACAAAAATGCCTTCAACCCGTCGAAGGCTCTCTGGCAGTCGTCTGTCCACTCGAAGCTGTTCACCTTCCGCAGGGCCTTGAAGAAGGGTAAACACCTCTCGGCCGATTTGGAGAGGAAACAACTCAGAGCCGCCACTCTTCCCGTTAGTCGTTGCACTTCCTTCTTGCTGGACGGTAGCCTCATGTCAAGGATGGCGCTGATCTTCTCTAGGTTTGCCTCGATCCCACACTGGATCACCATAAAACCCAGGAACTTGCCCGCCGTGACCCGAAAGCACATTTCTTGGGGTTCATCTTGACTTGGAAACAACGGAGGTTGTTGAAAGTTTCCTCTAAGTCGAAGACATGATTGGAGGCACGGGTGCTCTTTGTCAGCATGTCATCCACATAGACCTCCATATTTCGGCCTAGCTGATCTTGGAACACCCTGTTCATTAACCTCTAGTAGGTTGCCCCCGCATTCTTGATGCCAAAAGGCATCACCTTGTAGCAATAAATGCCTTTCTCCGTCACAAAGGATGTGTGCTCCTCTTCATTGGGATCCATTCTTTTCTGATTATATCCGGAGAAGGCATCCATAAAACTGAGGAGCTCGTGCCCGGAGGTGGAATCCACCAGCTGATCTATCCTTGGCAGGGGAAAACTATCTTTTGGACACGCCTTGTTAAGGTCAGTGAAGTCGATACAAATTCTCCAGCTCCCACTTGCCTTTGCACCATGACCACATTAGCCAGCCAGCTAGGGTAATGTGCCTCCCAGATGTGGCCGGCACTGAGCAGTTTGTTAACTTCTTCATCGATAGTCTTTTGCCGGTCGGGAGCGAAGCTTCTCTTCCTTTGGCGGATTGGACGGTGCCTTGGGTCAATGTTGAGCTTGTGGGTGATCACCTCTGGAGGGATGCCGGGCATGTCAGATTCCCACCAAGCGAAAACGTCCGAGTTAGCCCGCAGGAAGGTTAAGAGGCGCTCCCGGTCCTCCGAGGAAAGGAGTCCGCCGACACGCACGGTCTTCGCCGGGTCATCTCCAAGAGGGAAAGTTAGGAGGTGCACGGCTGGTTCTCCTCCCTTGCTAGAATCTCTGGGATCAGGCGCTTCTAAAGTTGATTCATCTTCCAAAGGACTTGACGCTGTGTGATAACAAGGCAGGACTGGGCTGGTTTTGCCGCGCATCTCTCCGACTCCTTCACCAGTGGGGAATTGCACCAGTAAACGCTGGGTGGAGATAACTGCATCCAAAATATTGAGGCCCGGACGCCCGAGAATGGCATTGTACGCCAAGAGGACACGTACAACTAAGAACTTCATAATCACTGTGCTTTGGCATGGTGGTGCTCTGGCCGTCATGGGCAAACATATCTCGCCCTCGACTTTTACTAAATCCCCTGTGAACCCGACTAAGGGAGCCACCACAGGTCGAAGGGAGTCAAGAGATAATCCCATCCGAACAAATGCATCATAGGTAAGGATGTCAGCTGAGCTGCCACTATCAATCAATATCCTCTTTACAGGGTGCTTGGCGATCGTCATAGAGACGATGACGCCTTCATTGTTTACATTTTCAACAACAGCAGACTCCCCCCCAGAAATTACATTATTCGGTGCCTCCTCCCCCTCGGGCGTTTGGACGAAGGAGCTTCCCCCCAGGACACCATCCCGACTGTCCGCTCCGTGGGAGTGTTATCGTCGGTGGCTTGAATAGGCGGAGGCCCCATGAGGGTCGGCAGTGGCTGCGGTGCCTTTTGGATATACTTGCCGAGGTAGCCTCACTGGATGAGTTCCTCTATGGCCCGCTTCAAACTGAAGCAACTGTCGGTGTCATGGCCGTAATCCCGATGGAATCAGCAATAACGACTCTTGTCACGGGGAGGACCTTTCTTCATAGGAGGAGGGCGCTGGAGATAAGGCTCGCCCTCGATCTCCATAAGGATGTGAGATCAAGGGGCGAGAAGGGGTGTGAGCTTGCTCTCATCAGAAATGGGGCTTCGACGCCTGTTGTCAGATCGGCGAGGCGGGTCAGACCGCCGGTGTCGAGGGGGTCCATTCGGCTCAGGGCAAGCGGGCTTGTGGCTGGAGCTCCTCAAGGATTCTCGGTGGGTGAAGTCAGCTTCATCCGCATGGATGTACTTCTGAGCCCGAAGGAGGAGGTCGGAGTAGGAACTCGGGGGCTTCTTGTCCAAGGAAAAGGTGAAGCGGGATGGGAGGAGTCCCCGCTTCAGTGCTAGAGTTGCCACCGCATCATCCATATGGTAAACTTCAAGGGCGGCAGCTTTAAACTGGGACACAAAGTCCCGTAGCGACTCCCCTCCTTCTGGCGCACGGAGAAGAGGCTGTCCGCCACTCTTGGAATCCGCCGGTAGGCATCGAAATGTGCGAGGAAGGCCATCTCCAGCTCTTGAAAGGAGTCGATGCTGTGAGGGGACAGGCGCGAGTGCCACGCGCGAGCGGCCTTCCGTAGAGTGGCGGGGAAGGCTTTGCAGAGAAGGCGTCTGAAGCACCTTGGACTTGCATCATTGCTTTATAACTCTCAAGATGGTCGAGAGGATCTGTTGTACCATCGTACGAATCTATCTAGGGAAAATGAAATCTAGAGGGGACAGGCTCCTTCAATATCCGGCGGGTGTAAGGAGGACGTGTGTCAAACTCCTCCTTCGATTGATGATTGATTTTCTTGGCAAGCTCATCCAGTTGCCTATTGTACTTGTCCAGGCGCTCCTCCGCCTGGTGGCTGATTGTCGGGGCCCTCCGAGATGGCTCGGAGGAAGAAAAAGAGGAAGAAAAAGAAGGAGAAGGATGCGGGAGCCGGGATTTCCGCTTTGGTTCCTCCTGACAATGCGGATCGGGAGAAAATTTGTTGGGGCCACAACTGGGGGACCGTGGCTGCTTGGGGGCTCACGGCGAGGCTTCCTAGGGGAGACCTGCCTCCTAGGGGAAACCTGACGACGACTGGGTTCCCGCTGAGGAGGGCCTCCCCTAGCCGACTGTTGACTGGTGGGGGAAGCAGTCTGGTGCGAGTGGCCATGGACTGTTGTTGCTGGAGTCCATGGACCATAGCGGTGAGAGTTTGGACTTGGTGGGTGAGATTCGCTAGCTGCTCCACAGTTTGGATAGCTGCATTTGGTGGTGGACGGGCGACGGGAAGATCGATAGCAGGGGGATTGGCCTCTTGCTGCCTAACTGGCGGGGGAAGCCCCGCTGGATAGCTGATGGAAGCGTCCTGAGCTCGTGTCACCACCATGGCTTGAAGAAAAGAGAGTGGGAAGCAAAAGTTCGCCGATATGTAACACAGGGAACCCTGAGCACCCCCTTCCTGGCACGCCAATCTGATGATGCGCGATCACTGGTCCTGAACATCGGGAGAAGGAGGCAGATTGATTAACAGATCCTTGTCTTGCTGGACTACCTGCGAAAGTTCCTAGGACTGGAGGGATGCTCCGGTGGGGACCCTCCGATGCTCAAGTTAGCAACCGAGGTCACAGCTGAGGAAGAGCTCGAATGGGCTCCTTTTTAGATGAAAAGAGCCCCTAGGAAGGAGGAATTCCTCTCTGGGTATTGGGATAGCAATCCTCTGGGTTCTTTTGCTCGTACCTGATTATTGAGTGAATTCACCTTTTTATAGGGGGTTGACACTTGCATGACCACGTGGGATTCCGTAAAAAAGGAATGTCCGCAGAGTTCTTGGGGGTGCATGAATCTGGGTTGGTTGGTGGGTCCTGTTCCATCGGAGAGTGAAAAAAACGGCGGTTGGTGGGCTACGTCCCATCAGCCAGTGGGGCTATCAAGTAGTTGGGTCCAGTCCCATCAGCGGCGTGGCCAATGAGTGGTTGCATCTGGTGTTGTCAGGTGGCAGAGATCAGAAAGGTGGCGGCCTGAACCACTAGGACTGTACTGGGGCTGACTTGGAGAAATTGGGGGCGCCTTGACCCTATTGAGGGTGCCGAGACTGAGCTAGGCCGGCCAGGGATGGTCGAGGCCAACTCTACCAACCAGGAGGTGCCGGGCGAGGCGGACCAGGAATGGTCGGGACCAACTCGGCGGGTTCGGAGGCACCAAGGCCGATCGGGGCCAACCAGGAAGGGTCGGGGCTGACTCGGTGGGCTTGGAGACGCCGGGGCCGATCGGGGCCAACCAGGAATGGTCGGGGCCGACTCAGTGGACTCGGAGACGCTGAGGCCGATCGGGGCCGACCAGGAATGGTCGGGGCCGACTCGGCGGGCTCAGAGATGCCGGGGCCGATTGGGACCAACCAGGAATGGTCAGGGCCGACTCGGCGGGCTCAGAGACGCTGGGGCTTTCGGGGCCAACTCGGCGGGCTCGAAGACGCCGGGGCCGATCGGGGCCGACCAAGAATGGTCGGGGCCGACTCGGCGAGCTCGGAGACGCCGGGGCCGATCGGGGCTGACCAAGAATGTTCGGGGCCAACTCGACGGGCTTGGAGACGCCAGGAGCTGCGCTAGTGTTTTACCGAAATTGCCTTTATGGCTATACTAGCCACATCAATTAGTATATTAATTAATTCATTCTAAAGACTTAGACTTTAGTCTAAAGATTCTTCCACTATTTTGTTCAAATTGGCAGCCTCTACACCCCAATTCAAAGAATTATTCTTAATTCTTTAGTGGGCACTAAGATCCACATAGACTATATAGGCCCAAGTGGAGCTTGGCCAACCCATTTGCATCTACGAGTAGGTTCAAAACCAATTGTTTTCTAAACAATTCTTAGTGTTCAGTTTTGTCCCATGTTCCTCTTCAGCAGGCATAGAGTACCTTCACTGAAAGTTCTGGTTAGGTCCAACCATTAAATAATATAATCAGTGCAACCTATCATAGACAACCAAGCCCGAGTGAAGCTCGGCCCACCTGACTGTCTATTTAATAGTTATGCTGACTTATCATATAATGAATGATAATTTCGATGGTTGACAAGCACCAAGCATAGAGTGCCTCCAATGATTATCAATACATTGGACTCATTATTATTCACCTTAATGGGAGGCTATGATCTAGTTATCATATAACTATTTTATTTTAAGGACCTAATAATTTTAGAGGATTTAATAATTTGAAGATAAATTAATTAAGCAAGTTCTTCCACTGAATCTATGAAGTCAGTAGAATGAGACAAGATTAAGTCAGGTTAAGTGGCATCTAAATCAGTTAGACTGATTTCCTTATAGGCATGGGTCAACTCGAATCAGGTAGATGATCTTAATCATAAATGGTTCACCATGTTGACCAGGTAAGTGAGACCGATGGAAGGGATATGCCATTAACTCGTTAAAGACGCATCAGTACGAGTAGCTCCCAATTAAAAACCATTCGATCGTTGATCCTAGAGCAACTTGCCAACTTAGCTTGACATCATATGGTTAACCAATTTTGACTTGACCATCTAAGAGATTCATGCTCAACCACGGAGCCTAATCTACTTCCATTTGGTTTAATCAAAGATATGAACATGATCAACTACAACTATTATTTGATTTAGAGCATCCTTAACCTAATCTAATTAATTTAGATTTGATCAAATACTCTTATAGTCCATTTGATTTAAACCTTAGGGTCTAACCCTTTATGGACCTGATTTAGCTAACCCAAAAGACTAAATTATTTCATGTTTCCATAACTTTCATGTCATATATCATGCATCACTTGCATTATATAACTACTCATAATTCCTATATTTAGATCATATCTAAAAAGATTATGAATAAATATTTGACATTCAAATAAGACTCTCATAAATATTTATATATTTCATAACATAGACAATAAGCTCTCATATCTATGTTTTTATTCTAAACATGCAATTATCATACTTTTATACAACATCAATATGTATCAAATATAAAACATCTCTTGAGAGTGTGTCTAATCTGTGTTTGATGCCAAAGATTAATTTAAATTATCTTTTAACTAAGCATCAAAGATGAAAGAACCATAACGGCATCGCAATGCTTCAGAGAATACCTCGTTGAATGGGATAATTTGGATTTTTAATCCATCTATGACCGGATAGCCTGGTGATCCATTTCAACTATGATTACAAAATTAATAAGAACACTAATTTACATGCTATAAATTAGATCAAGATGAAATCATGCTCTGATACCATTTGTAGGGAGAAATAACCTCCAAGACATGCACATTTTAAAATTTTGATAACGATTACCAATGCGGAAGCTTAAAGATTAAATATTAATCTATCCAACATGCATCAAGATCATATCTTTGCCTTATACTATAGGATAATTTGATCTAAATTATGCATATAAATAAAATCATCAATATCATATCTTGATCTTCAAGATAAGAAGTCATACTACTTGTCTTGAAGCCTGCCTTAAGATCTAGGGATCAAATCACTTACCTTAAGAACAATAGGCAAATTCGTTGTGCTCTTCAGCCGTTCAATCATCCGGCCTCTAGAATCGTCCACGCGAAGTCTTCGAATGATCGGATTCCTGGAAGTGCTAGCTCGCAGAAAACCAACTTTGCTGATCTTGAATCCTTCCTTTTGAATCTCCCTCCACGATCCACCAAACTTTTGCTAACACCAGAATCACACCAGAATTTTTTGTTTTAACTCTTAGAACTATATCATTTTGTTTTGACTCTTTAGAATTTCAATTGATAACATATCATGAATTGGTGAAGAATGTCCTCTATTTTATAGGCTCAATTCAGCCTTTAGCCCATTGAATTCTAACACTTAGAATTTTGACCTTTGGTGAAAACCAAAGAGATGTGAATTTTAACACTTAGAATTCTAACGTTTGATTAATTCTGATATTTGGTGAAAACATGTGAATTCTAACATTTTTGTTAATTCTGACGTTCGGTAAAAACCAAAGAGATGTGAATTCTAACACTTAGAATTCCATCATTTGGTTAATTCAAAGAGGTACATTAATTTCACATAAATTCTAATACTTAGAATTTCAATGAAAACCATTTGGAGAAGATTAAGGTTACACATTAAATTCTGCATGAGAATTTAATCTGAGATAAGATTTTAGTTATCTCATCATGTGAGATCCTCATGCGAGAAAACTTTTTTACACATGGGGTTTGAGTTTGGGTTTTGGTTTAAGCTAATTTGAATTTATTAGATTGAACTTACATAGATCATGGTCCTAGCCCAAATCAAATTTGGCTAGTCCTGAATCTATTTAAATCCAAATCAAGTCTAATTTTAAATCAATATTTGAAATTGATTAGTCCTTCTAATGGACTTAAACCTAATTGAATCTTATTCACTTGTACTTAACTCAATTGAGATAATTCAATCAATCAAATTGATTAATTAAATCATATACGATTCTCAATCATTGATCAACAAATAGATCATCCTGAGAAACTTCAATGCATGTGACTCTCTAGGTTCGAACCTAAGCTAGTAGTATAGGAACAACTTTCTATACTAATCAATGTGCCCATTTAGCAATGGAACCCGACGTCTGGATAGGTCAAAGATTTGCCAAGCAAACTCCAAGAACCCTAAGAAATTGTTACCGTATAATTCATCCTTTTGACCATAAATGTTAATGATGGCTTAAGAACTTGTCAACTCTAAACAGAAAATCCATAAAGTGATTTCAACTTTAGTGATCATGTGACCTTCACATGAAGTGCCTTGGCCAAGGACTTGCTAAGTTGAAATACAAGAATTTCTCTTTTAATAGGATAGGTCAAATTTCATCTTGATCCATAACTGATTACCATAAGTACTTGACTGCACCCAGTAACCTTTCGTAGCTGGATTAAAAATCCAGGTGGTCCGGCACCTAAGTACAATGAGTTGCTTGTAAGTCATCGGTTATGATCTTCAGGTCTTAAGGATACTTATACCCATATCTTCTCAGATTAACTCTTGATAGCAGAGTATCTGAAAATGAGTCATGTTCGATGAAATATACTCCTATACTTTCACCTGTATGTCATACCAGTGTCTCTACACTCCTTGGTTAAGAGGACAACCAATAAATATGATATACAACATCCTATAATTGATAGTATTATGGCTCTGTCATAGTATATCATTTGGTCACGAACACTTTTGAGGACATTCAAAGATAAATCCTCCTTTATTGTAAAAGAAGATCCTAAGGGCTTCATTACTATTAGGAGTTTTAAGAAGATATTCTTGTAATGAATAAACTGCCAAATAACTTTTATTAATATATCAATTTATATGCTATTTACATCGGCATAATCATCAAATGATTGGCTTTAGGATATAATTCTCAACAATCTGTCAGAACTGTTGAAGATATAGGGGTCAAAAAGGACCTTTTGGTGGTTTCAGATGCACACAGAAGTACAGTAGACAGTTGGTTACTTGATTCAGTCTGCTCACATCATTATACACCGCATCGGTCCTGGTTTGTAGATTATACTAAAATCGATGTGAGGAATATGACATTAGGAGATAACCATTCTTGCAAGATGACAGGAGTTGGCACAGTTAGGATCAGATGTTTGATGGGTTTGTGAGAATTCTTACTCATGTGAAGCATGTTCCTGACTTGAAGAAGAACCTAGTGTTCTTGGGGTACCTTGAGAGGAATGGATTTGGCTTTAGTTGTCGTTCCATGAATGGTGTACTCAACATCATGAAAGGTGCCATGGTTGTGATGAGGGGAAAGAGGCTGAAAAATAATTTGTATCAGTTGGTTGGCTCTGTGATGTGTGGAGGATCTTAGATAGCAGCAGCAATGCACAGTCAACAAGATATGTACCGCATGTGGCACTACCATCTTGGTCATATGGAAGAGCGGGGCATAAGGATGTTGATGAAGGATAGGAGGATTCCAGCTTTGGATGAGGGTGTTGTGGAGGTTTGTGAGTCATGACAGATGGAAAAGCAATACAAGGTAAAATTGTCTACCAGTTCAGCGCACAGTATAGGTCCCTTGGAGCTAGTACATAGTGATGTTTGGGATCCAGCTCCAGTTTTGGGTAGGAATGGGGCCAAATATTTTATGAATTTGATTGATGATTTTTCAAGAAAGGTCTGGATATATTTCTAGAAGAAAAAGTCAGAGGTCTTCTTCAAATTTCAAGCCTGACAGGTTGAGGTGGAGAGAAGATAGGGAGATATGTAAAGATGGTGCGATCTGATAACGGTGAAGAATTCACAAGTAAGGAGTTTCTAAAATTTTGCACAAATAGAAGTATCAAAAGGCAATTTTCAGTGGTTAGAACTTCTCAACAAAATGGAATGGTTGAGAGAATGAACCGAACTCTCATGGAGAAAGCTAGATGTATAAGATTGCAAGTAGGATTACCTAAAATATTTTGGGTGGACACAGTTGACACAGCAGCCTACTTGGTAAACAGGTCTCCTCATGTCAAGCTTGATGGGAGGTTACCAGAGGATGTGTGGTCTGGTAGACAGGTGGAGCTCAGCCATTCAAAGTTTTTGGATGTACAACAAATGTACATGTGGATGCCAGTCAGCGGACTAAGTTGGATGCCAAAGCCTAAAAAATTGTGTTTATTGGATATCCATGAGGAGTCAAGGGATACAGGTTGTGGGATCCCTTGGAGCAGAAGGCCATGATCAAAATGATATGATTTTTGATGAGAGCTCAGTCCTCAAGAAGCAGGAGGTGATAGAGGTTCAGCCGAAGGCCCAGTCGGATGCGGATAGGCAGCAGGAGGCTCAGCAGGGCGCAGCTGAGCAACTAACCTCTTATGATATTTTACCTTTTGTAGGATCATCAGAAAGACATGAGATTCAGGTGGAACATACTCTAGATATATCTTCACATGTGGGGACCATTCAGATGCATGCTCATTGCAAAGATGAGCGGAGGGAGGAGTCACTTCCTAGAATAGGCATCGGCATTGCACTGCATAAGCCAAAGAGGATCATTCAGCAGCCGAAGTGATATAGGTTTGGCGATACCATGTCATATGCATTGGTGGTTGCCAATGGAGGACCAGTTTCCTACAAAGAGGCAATGATAAGCCAGGATAGAGATAGGTGGGTCCAGGCTATGACGGAAGAGATGCAGTCCCTGCAGAAGAATCAGACTTGGCGGTTGATGTCACTGCCAAGTGGAAAGAAACCCATTGATTGCAAATGGGTATTTCAGTGCAAAGAAGGAGCCACAGACAAGAAGGGGATCAGGTATAAGGCTAGGTTAGCGGCCAAAGGATTTTCTTAGAAAGAAGGCATTGACTACAATAAGGTGTTCTCACTAGTGGTATGACACACATCTATTAGGGTATTGCTGAGCATTGTAGTAGTGCAGAATTTGAAACTGGAGCAGATGGATGTCAGGATGGCCTTCTTTCACGAGGATTTGGAGGAGGAGATTTATATGAAGCAGCCGGAGGGGTTCATAGAATCGGGGTTAAAAGAAAGGTATGTCATTTGCAGAGATCCTTGTATGGTTTGAAGCAGTCGCTGCGTTAGTGGTTCCTGCAGTTTGATACTTTTGTGAGGAGCATCAGTATGTCTAGATATGAGTATAATCCCTGTGTTTATGTTCAAATTTTAGAAGATAATTTCAGATTATACTTGCTTTTGTATGTGGATGATATATTAATTACATGCAAGAATAAAGCTGTTGTAGAGGATCTAAAGGCAGCATTGTCAGCTGAGTTTCAAATGAATGATTTAGGTCCTACTACACGAATTTTGGGGATAAAAATTTTTAGGAACAAAGACAGAAGATTGCTTCACTTATCTCAAGGTACTTATATTATAAAGATTTTGGAGAGGTATAGTATGGATGGTGCAAAGCCAGCTGCATTACCATTGGCTGGTCACATTAAGCTCTCCAAGACTATGTCATCGAGTTCTAAGATAGAGACCAAGGAGATGTTGAGAGTACCTTATGCTTTAGGAGTTGGTAGCCTCATGTATGCTATGGTGTGTTGTAGGCCTGACCTTGCATATGCTGTTAGCCAGATTAGCAGATTCATGGCTAGTCTGGGTAAAGCATATTGAAGAGCTCTGAAAGAGATCTTTAAATATCTTGTTGGCACAGTCAGTATTGGTATAGGCTATAGGTATAGTAGCATGGAGGATGGCACTAGACTGACCATGGAGGCTCAGGATTGGGTAGTAGGTTTTGTTGATGCTGACTATGAAGGTGATTTGGACATTAAGAGGTCAACAACAGGGTATGTCTTTATGTTGAATGGTGGTCCAATATCATGGAGGTCAAGTCTGCAGCCAGTGACGGCTTTGTCTACTACAGAGTTAGAGTATATTGGTATTTCAGAGGTTGCAAAGGAGGCTATATGTCTGAAAGGTCTTGCACTGGAGATGGGGATAGCACAGAGGGTGATCATGGTATTTTCTGATAGCTAGAGTACTTTATGTTTGGTTCAGAACCTGGTCTATCATGCCAGGACCAAACATATTAACATCAAATACCACAGGATTAGGAAGCTTGTGAAGGATGGTGAGTTGGAGCTTGTAAAAGTGTTTACCAAAGATAACACAGTGGATGTACTCACTAAGGTACTGCTTCAAGATAGCTTCTTTAGATGTGGAGCACTGATGTGATTGATGGACCAGATGAAGCTTACTTTAACTTTAATGCACCAAGGTGAAGATTGTAAGCTCAGGTGTGGCACATCCAAAGTACAGGTGAGTCACACAAGTTTGAGAGCTTAGGCTACATAAATTCTCAGGTTTCTAAGTCATTTGGGTCAGCTTGTGACCTAAGAATATAGAGCATGTGAGTCATGGGTGTACATGGGCTCGAGTCTAAGTACTTTCTTGCATGGCTTAGAAGGGAGTTTTTTGAGAGAATGTTTAATAACCTAATTGTAGGTTATGGGACTGGGTCCATGGAGATTGGGCTCGGGTTTTCTTGATAGACTTCCATATTTTAGGGAGTTTATTAGGGAGTTGGTTACGAGCTGGTGCCGAGAAGTTTTATCATTCAAGATGGATGATTATTTAAGGCTCTCTTTGGATGTAACCGAAAAGATGGAAGACCAAGAAATAAAGATATTCTCTTTTTCTTCTATATCCACTATACTTCTTCTTTTTAATCTTTCCTCACGTGCCTAATCTTGGCGCAAGCTGCGCAACATCCACTGGACTGATACTAAGCAGGATTTGTCAATATGATATCTTCAATTGCGCATTAATCTTGAGCAGGAAAATAGAAGAAGTGGTAGGGGGGAGAACAAATTTTCATGCTGTTGTATGATTGATGAGGTGTTCATATTCTCTTACTGCATGATTCCAGTGACTTATATTCTCCCTAGAGTTTCAATTGAAGTAATTCTCATTGGAATAGCTAGAACAAAATTATTTTACTAAAAGATACAGGGTTTGGTGTTTCATTATCAACTCATTTTACCCTCTCTTTGACAAGTTCTAAAAACTTGTCATCATTGAAAATGGTTCCTTGCAACCTAGGATGGCATCTGGCATTCTCCTTTTTGATCATATTTTGTGCTAAATGTGTTACTGTATGCCCTAAATCCAATCGGATTAGATGCTAGTTTGTACACATTTCTTTATGAATGCAAATCAAATTTATTGGTTTCTTTATCTATCTAGATGTATATATATATATATAAAATATATATTTACCTGTGAAATAAAGTCTAAAAGAATGTGAACTGTGCATATGAAATTTGTAATAGAGATTGCAAAATATGAGATCCAAAATTGCACATTATGCTTTGATTCTTTAAATTTTCCTAGTTGATGTGTAGACACGACCAGGCACTATCAAACGCTGCTGAGACTAGCACACATTGCATATCTTCATCCTTATGGTGAGCAGCTGATATCGCAAGCCAAAGTATGGATAACTTGGATAGGTATGTGGATGCTTGTTATTGTAACGATCATTGGATGACCCGCATAGAGATCTCATATGGATATTCTATATAGTGTCGATGGTTGATCTCTAATGATGGTGATGTGAGTGATCCTTTGACTTGAGATCTTCATTGCACCTCATGTATGGAATGTCATACTTTGATGATATGCAAACGTCGCTCTAGTCATGGGTGGCAAATATGGTATCGATTGGGTATAATATGAAGCCCATGAAGGTGGTGTTTGATCAAGATAGAATTCGTCTTCTTGATAAAAAGGGTTATATCCCACGGCCACTTGATTGATTAAATACTGTTAAATCTTTGCAAGGTTGAGTTGGAATTCGAAATGGTTTTGAAGTTCTAATTCATATGAGTCAATTTTTTTGAGATCAAGTAAATAAAAATCAATTACATGGTTGACACATTCCATACCACTGATTGATCTGAGATATATGATGAAGGGATTGAATTGTACGATAATCGTTCATGGATAGGTGTTGATGACCACGTCAATAAAACCCTTAATACTTGTCATGATGCTTTGCTAGAAGCTGCTCATGATCTATAATCATGAATTTTTTGATTTGATCAAAGAATTGAATTGGACAAAGTGTTGACCAAGTCATCCTTAGGGTTATTATTAGGGACATGATTATTGCCAACATATTAAGGGACTTAATGGGTCACACGCATTAAGAAGATTTTGGATGAAGTTAAAATGTGAATTAAGTTGGACTTAATTCAAATTAGATGACCAATTAATTAGGATTGAGTTTGACTCAATCTTAATGAGAGAACATGAAATTGATGAATAGGATTCATCATAGAGGAAAGAATTTTGTGTTCAAGGGAGAGACCTTTTGTACATGTGATGTATATATAAATTCATTAATTGAATACTCAATTTGGCTTGATCCATGTGATGGATGGATTAGATTAATTGAGATTAATAATGTAGTATTTAATTGGATCCATATGATGGCATGATTTGATTTATGAAAATTCAATTGAACTGAGGGCTAAGATCGTACCACGTGGAGGATGGATCCGTGCTCATGTGATAAACATGACTCATCTCTACGTCATGGAAGAGGGAACACCCATGATTTTGGCATCATCATAAAGCTAAATCCTAGGTTTGGGGGTTGGTTTTATGGGATAACAGATTTTCTATTTTTAGGGATGCAGTTTGATGATTGTAATCCTAATATTATCATGAAAAATATCTAAATTTAGGATAATTTGTTATCAACTTGATATGGTTGAATGGTTAGGTGGTTGAAACAAAATACCCTTTTTATGAAACCACACAACTCCTCTTTATGTATAAAAAAAGGAGAGAGACGCCCCTTGAATAGACATGCCTAACTCCTTTCTCTCTCTTTCGAATGCCTAGACCTTACTTTCTCTTCTAGAATGTCCTTTCTCTCTCTAGGATCCCTCTCTCTCTTGGATGCGTTGAAAGCTCCTCTCTCTCTCTATCTCTCATTCTTGGATGGTTGAAGGAAGGCTTTCTCTCTCTTTTTGATTGATCAAGATTTATTTTGATCAAGAAATCTTTTCTTTCTTAATTGATCAAGAGTTAATCTTGATCAAGAAATTATTTTCTTTGATAGATCAAGATTTGATCTTAATTAAGAAATCTTTTCTCTCTTGATTGATCAAGATTTGATCTTGATCAAGAAATTGTTCTCTTTTTGATTTGAAAAATCAATTGAAGAAAAAAAAGGCGCTGACACCCCTTGTTAGAAGGTTATCATCCAATCCTGAGAGGACATCATCCAAAGATCTTCGCATGGATCACCATTAGAGGCCGAACGCATGGACGGCTAGTGGTAAATCGTTTATCGGCTCCATTAGGCTTCATTCCTAATAAAGAACATAGGTACGATCTATTATTTAAACAAGCATTATTTCTTGTTAACTGAATCTGTTTTTAAGGATCTTGGCTTTGGAATTAAATTCATATTTATTGTTAACTTTCACTGCATGATATATGAATTTGATTCATATGTAATATATGAAATTCTCAACAAAATGCCCTTCATAAAGCATGATGATTAGTGCTCATTCTTTGATGGTAACACAAATCAATAATCTAATTGTGTAATTCAAATATATCAACAGAGATTTTTCCTGCCCAAGGTTTGACTTTATTGGGCTTTGTCCACAACAACTTGTGGCCTTTAAACTGGTCAATATCTAACCAGAAAGCACCAGCTGGAACAGAATAATATCAACCGCAAGACAAGGCAAAATGATGTAAGCCAGTTGACTCTGAAATGATGCATCTTTGAGTCATTGATTGCTGAACAAGAAGTTGGGGTTTCAGTTAACTTTACTGTATTTTCTTTTCTTTTCTTTTTTCCCTAATATCAATGTTAGTAATTAACTTCGGCTGCAGTTCATATAATGATCGTACCTTGTATGTATTGATCAACATGTCGTGTGCTGATTTGGAATTTAACTAGGCGATAGAGAAGGAACCTGAAAGTAATGGTACTGAGTCCCGTTAGAAGAGAACAATGACAAAAAAAAAAAAATAATAATAACAATAACAATAAAATCTTAATCCTAAATCAGTTAAAATTATTTATTTGAATTCTTTTTCTTTATTCAACTTTTTTTTTATTTAAAGATGCAAAGATTTGTTTTCACTACATTTGAAATCCGATAGTGCATGTCATTTTTGAAAAATATTTTAATTTTGTTTTTTAATTAAATTTATAATTATAGGATCTAACTATAAATTTATACTGGCCGTTAACCTATCGTAATTCTTCTTCAATATTTATAATTAAATTTATAATTAGTTATTTATAAAAACTTGATACATAAGCAAAGTTAAAGAAGAAAAAAAGATGTTCAACATATTTGACTACATGGTTAAAAGTTGGTTCATCAAATTTTGGAGGCTTCTTTTTGTTATATTTTAGACCTGCTGTCGATCCTCTCTGAATTAGCGTTAAATTCCTGTCCATGATGATATTTCAAAAGAGAGGCAGCATGACATAAAGTCATCAGCTTGTATTAGCTTCGGCAAAAGAATCATTTTCTGTTTGAAGTAACCTGGTATCTAAATCCTGTTAAGGTGCTGAAATTTTTAAAACGCAAGTACATATTATTAAAGATACCCATGAAACAAAGCATATGTTGAAATTTGTCTTACAATTCACACGCTTGGAAACAAATTTTTTTTCCATATCCAAGTAAGGCTTCAGACATTATTCATATAAGCTTAAAATAAAATTTAAAAAAGATATATTTTTATATCTTTATAGAATTGGAGTCCTAATTTATATAAAATACTGTATGTTTCACTATATAAACATATGTAATTCTAACTTTCGTTATAAAATCTTGGAAGTAATTTAGAGAGTTACTGTGTGAGCGTTCAGGAAAGACTTTCTTGGGTGTGTATGGGATTAGAGTCTCTGATAATTTCAAGTCCTCCTTATAATCTTTAGTTTGTCTTTGATCGTGAAATCTTTACTCTTTTTATCCCATAAATTTTGTGTTTACTTTTTTTTTTAAAATTCTTTTGTCTTCCTCTTTGGTACTTTATCTCCAGAAAGTGGCATCAGGGCGTGCGCTCGTTGCAACGGCACGTAATGCGGAGGCTAACGGATCCAATGTGCGTCCATAACCTCTGATGCACAAAGGGCATATTGAACTTGCAAATTGATAGCGCATGCATGCATACCATACATGTGATGCATGTCATGATTTATTAGGTTATAGCACGTACGGTAGTATGAGCACATGACCAATCCATATGTTCAATGCATGCTTTATGTACTGAAGGCCAATGCACAAAGAGTTTTCCATAGAAAAAGGAATGAGTGAAGCCCACTGGCATTGAAACTAGAAAAAAGCATAAATGTTGATAAATTAGGATGTCATGCTAAATTCTTTCCATGTCTTCTTCCCTTGCTTCGGTAGCTAACCACTCATTTATCCATATTTCTCATTCTACACGTAAAAAAAAGTCTTTGTACATCGCTCTGATGCAGCATGACCTACACCAACTACGTTGATTCATCCATGCGTAGGCTCATACGTCAGCAATGCAAAATCCTCGAGCAGATCTAACGTGTGAGCTCACGTATAAAAATCATCAGATCATGCTGCATCGAGAATGATGTATAAAAACTTTTCCTTCCACATGTATAAAGAGAGATCATGCTGGGTTTTAAGTTCCTGCTTTCGTCTATACTGAAGAGGGGGCATCAAGTCTTTCCTTATGCACCGGAGTAGAAAACCATAGAGATCTAGTTGAGCTGCAAAATTAATGAGAACTTTATGAATTATGATTGTGGACATCATCTAAAGTGTTTCAAGTGCAACTTTGATTATTTGCCATTTTAAGTGGTTGGTGGAGGCTTGTGGAACTAACCTGGAGCAGTTCAGGGATCATAAGGCTTTATTTCTAAGTGATGGGGCCAGCTGACCCCATGAAATATAAAATTTTTTGGACGGCCCAAAGGCCGACAGACTCCAGCGCCAGCCGCCAGCGTCGGCCTCCAACGATGGCCTCCAGCGTCGGCCTTCAGCGTCGGCCTCCAGCGCCAGCCTCCAGCGCTGCCAAAGGCCGACAGACTCCAGCGCCAACCGCCAGCGCCGGCCTCCAGTGCTAGCCTCCAGCGCTGGCCAAAGGCCGACAGACTCCAGCGACGGCCTCCAGCGCCGGCCTCCGGCGCCAGCCTCCAGCGCTGGCCAAAGGCCGACAGACTCCAGCGCCAGCCGCCAGCGCCGGCCTCCAGCGCCAGCCTCCAGCGCTGGCCAAAGGCCGACAGACTCCAGCGACGGCCTCCAGCGTCGTCTCCAGCGCCGGCCCCCAAGGCCGGCACATCAAAGGCCGACACCTGCCAAGGCCGGCCTCTCCAAGCTAGGCGGCCTCGGTTCCTAGCCGGCCCCGGCCTCTCCAAGCCAGGCGGCCAAGGCACCTCCCAGGGGGCCCCTACTTCTCTAAGCGGCTCGGCCCCGACACTTCCTCCGCGTCCCTGTCCCGCCGAGTCGGCCAAGGCCATCCCAGGCCGGCCCGAGGGCCCCGGCGTCCCCTGTCCCGCCGAGTCGGCCAAGGCCATCCCAGGCCGGCCCGACTCGGCCCGGCGTCTCCTGTCCCGCCGAGTCGGCCAAGGCCATCCCAGGCCGGCCGACTCGGCCCCGGCGTCTCCTGTCCCGCCGAGTCGGCCAAGGCCATCCCAGGCCGGCCCGACTCGGCCCGGCGTCCCCTGTCCCGCCGAGTCGGCCAAGGCCATCCCAGGCCGGCCCGACTCGGCCCCGGCGTCTCCTGTCCCGCCGAGTCGGCCAAGGCCATCCAGGCCGCCCGACTCGGCCCGGCGTCTCCGTCCCGCGAGTCGGCCAAGGCCATCCCAGGCCGGCCCGACTCGGCCCCGGCATCTCTGTCCCGCCGAGTCGGCCAGGCCATCCCCGGCCGGCCCGACTCGGCCCCGGCATCTGTCCGCCGAGTCGCCAAGCCATCCCGGCGGCCCGACTCGGCCCCGGCATCTCCGGTCCCGCCGAGTCGGCCAAGGCCATCCCTGGCCGGCCCGACTCGGCCCCGGCGTCTCGGTCCCGCCGAGTCGGCCAAGGCCATCCCCGCCGCCCGACTCGGCCCCGTCGTCTCCAAGTCCGCCGATTCGGCCCCCCCGGCACTGCCTTGCCGGCTGGATGGGCCCGGCCATCTCAGGTCGACCCAGCTCGGCCCTGACAAGACGGAACCCCCCGGTTCCCGCCAGATCAGCCCCAGCGGTTCAAAAAACCACCTCTCTGACGTGCGCCGCCCAACAGCCCAGCTGCTGATGGGACGTAACCCACCAACCAGCCCAGATTCACGCAACGGCTCAGCAGACCTTCTGACTTCACGAAAACCCACGTGATGGTGCCAGCGTCAACCCCTATAAAAGGGTAAATTACGTCGAAAACCAGGTAACACATTTTACGCACTCGATGCCCTAACTCTCAAAGGAACTACCTGATCCTTCTGAGACCTCTCCCTCCTCAAGAGCTCTCTCGAGCTCCTTCTCTACTGTGACCTCTGTCACTAACTTGGGCGTCGGAGGGTCCCACCGGAGAACCCTCTCCGGTCTTGGGACTTCTTTGCAGGCAACCCGGTGAAGAAGAAGAGCCTCCGTTCCCGACGTCCAGGAGGGGTGATCGAGCGTCATCAGATTGGCGCGCCAGGAGGGGGGGTGCATAAGAAAAAGTAGCGAACGTCTTCCCTGAGCTACATCTTCCATCCCCTCTCTTCTCCTAGAAGCCATGGTGGTGACACGAGCCCAGGACGCCTCCGTCAGCTGCCCGGCGGGGCTCCCCCGCCAACTAGACAGCAGGAGGCCAATCCCCCTGCTACCAGCCCTCTGGTTGCCGGCCCGCCGCCGGACGCCGTCCAAACGGCGGAGCAGCTGGCAACCCTCTCCCAGCAAGTTCAGAATCTCACTGCCATGGTCCACGGACTCCAGCAGCAGCAGTCCGTGGCCACCCAGCACCAGACTGCTCCCCCCGCCAGCCAGCAGTCGGCGAGGGGAGGCTCCCCCCCCGGGGACCGGCCGACGTCAAGCTTCCCCCAGGAAGCCTCGCCGCGAGCCCTCCAAGCGGCCACGGTCCCCTGGCCACGGCCCCAGCGAGCTTCCTCCCAAGCCACATCATCACGAGGAACCCAGGCGGAAGTCCCGACTTCCGTCTCCATCTTCTGCTTCCTCTTCTTCTTCTTCCTCCGAGCCATCCCGGAGGGCTCCGACGATCAACCGCCAGGCGGAGGAACGCCTGGAGGAGTACAACCGGCGCCTCGACGAGCTCGCCAGGAAGATAAACCACCAGCCGGAGGAAGAGTTTGACACTCGTCCTCCTTACACCCGCCGCATACTGGAGGAACCGGTTCCCTCCAGGTTCCGCTTCCCCCAGGTGGACCCGTACGACGGTACGACCGACCCTCTCGACCACCTCGAGAGCTACAAGGCCATGATGCAAGTCCAGGGCGCCTCAGACGCCCTTCTCTGCAAGGCCTTCCCTGCAACCTTGCGGAAGGCCGCCCGTGCGTGGCATTCACGCCTGTCCCCCCACAGCATAGACTCCTTCCGGGAGCTGGAGAGGGCATTCCTGGCCCACTTTGACGCCTGCCGCCGGATTCCGAGGGTGGCGGACAGCCTCTTCTCCGTCCGCCAGAAGGAAGGAGAGTCCCTGCGGGACTTTGTGTCCCGATTCAAAACCGCCGCCCTCGAGGTCTACCATCTCGATGATGCGGTGGCCACCCTGGCGCTGAAGCGGGGACTCCTTCCGTCCCGCTTCACCTTCTCCTTGGACAAGAAGCCCCCGAGCTCTTACTCCGACCTCCTCCTCCGGGCCCAGAAGTACATCCGGGCAGATGAAGCCGACCTCACTCGCCGGGAGTCTTCGAAGGGCTCCAGCCACAAATCCGCTCGCCCTGAGCCGAGCGGACCTCCTCGACATCGCCGATCCGACCCACCTCGCCGGTCCGACAACAGGCGCCGAAGCCCTGTCCCCGACGAGGGTAAGCTCACTCCTCTCCTTGCCCCTCGATCCCACATCCTGATGGAGATCGAGGGCGAGCCCTACCTTCAACGTCCTCCCCCCATGAAGAAGGGTGTATCCCGCGACAGAAGCCGCTACTGTCGATTCCACCGGGACTACGGCCACGACACCGACAGCTGCTACAGTTTGAAACGGGCCATCGAGGAGCTCATCCAATGGGGCTACCTCGGCAAGTACGTCCAGAAGACCCACAGCCGCTGCCGGCCATCATGGGGCCTCCACCAGCTCAAGCCGCCGTCGACAACACCCCACGGAGCGGACCGTCGGGATGGTGTCCTGGGGGTCAGCCTCTGCGTCCAAGCGGCCGAGGGGGGAGGATGCTCCAAATAATGTAATGCCCCGGGGGAGACGGCTGTAATGGAGAATGTAAACAATGAAGGCGTAGTCGTCGCTATGACGATCGCCAAACACCCTGTAAAAAGGATTTTAGTTGATAGTGGCAGCTCAGCTGACATCCTTACTTACGACGCCTTTGTTCGGATGGGTTTATCTGTTGACTCCCTCAGCCCGTGGCGACCCCGCTAGTCGGATTCACCGGAGATTCTGTGAGGGTCGAGGGCGAAATATCCTTGCCTGTGACGGCCGGAACCCCGCCATGCCAAAGCACCGTGATCATGAAATTCCTAGTCGTGAGGGTCCCTTTGGCATACAACGCCATTCTTGGGCGTCCCGGCCTGAATCTTTTGGACGCGGTTATCTCCACCCGACGTCTACTGGTGCAGTTCCCCACCAGCGAGGGAGTTGGAGAAATGCGCGGGGAGATAAGCCCGGTCTTACCTTGCTATCATGCGGCGTCAAGCCCTTTGGAGGCCGACCCGGCCCTGGAGCGTCCGACCCTAGAGATTCCGCCAAAGGAGGGGAGCCCGCCGAGCACCTCCTGACTTTCCCCCTCAACGATGACCCAGCAAGGACCGTCCGTGTGGGCGGACTCCTTCCCCTGGAAGACCGGGAGCGCCTCTTAGCTTTCCTGCGGGCTAACTCGGACGTCTTCGCCTGGTCAGCGTCTGACATGCCCGGCATCCCTCCGGAGGTCATCACCCACAAGCTCAACATCGACCCGCGCCACCGTCCAATCCGTCAAAAGAAGAGGAGCTTTGCCCCCGACCGACAAAGGGCGATTGATGAAGAAGTCAACAAGCTGATCAGCGCCGGCCACATCCGGGAGGCGCACTACCCAAGCTGGCTGGCCAACGTAGTCATGGTGCGCAAGGCAAACGGGAGCTGGAGGATATGTATAGACTTCACCGACCTCAACAAGGCGTGCCCAAAAGACAGCTTTCCCTTGCCAAGAATTGACCAGCTGGTCGATTCCACCTCTGGTCACGAGCTTCTCAGCTTCATGGACGCCTTCTCCGGATATAACCAGATAAGGATGGACCCCGGACGAGGAGCACACCTCCTTCGTGACAGAGAAAGGCATTTACTGTTACAAGGTGATGCCTTTCGGCCTCAAGAATGCGGGAGCGACCTATCAGCGGCTGATGAACAAGGTGTTCCAGGACCAGCTCGGCCGGAACATGGAAGTCTATGTGGACGACATGCTGACGAAGAGCACCCGTGCCGCCGACCACATCTCCGACCTGGAAGAAACTTTTAACAACCTCCGTCGCTTCCAAGTCAAGCTGAACCCTAAGAAGTGCGCTTTTGGGGTCACGGCAGGTAAATTTCTGGGCTTTATGGTGACCCAGCGCGGAATCGAGGCGAACCCAGAGAAGATCAGTGCCATACTTGACATGAGGCCGCCGTCCAACAAGAAGGAAGTGCAACGGCTAACGGGAGGATAGCGGCTCTGAGTCGTTTCCTCTCCAGATCGGCAGAGGTGTTTGCCTTTCTTCAAGGCCCTGCGGAAGGTGAACGGTTTTGCGTGGACGGACGACTGCCAGGAAGCTTTCGACGGCTTAAAGGCGTTCCTGTCCTCCCCACCGCTCCTCTCCAAGCCGAGAGACGGGGAGAGTCTTTTCCTTTACTTAGCCGCCTCCTCAGAAGCCGTCAGCTCAGTCCTGGTGCGCCTTGACGCTGACGGAACCCAAAGGCCAGTCTACTACGTGAGCAAGGTCCTGCACGACGCCGAGGTCAGGTATTCCAAAACGGAGAAAGTCATTTTCGCCTTGATAGTTTCTGCCCGGCGTCTTCGCCCGTATTTCCAAGCCCATCCTATCGTGGTGCTCACGGACCAACCTCTCCGAGCCATCCTGGCCCGGATACTTCGGGTCGACTCGCCAAATGGGCCATCAAGCTGGGGGAATTCGACATCTCTTTCCAAGCACGACCGGCCTTGAAGTCCCAAGTCCTGGCCGACTTCCTGGTCGAGTGCACTTGGGCGGAAGAAGATCTCAAGGAGGTCCCTGGGGAGCAGCCCAGGCCCGAGCCGAGCGGTGATGGAGAGACCTGGATCCTCCATGTGGACGGCGCATCGAATTCTCAAGGGAGTGGCGCCGGCCTCATTCTTGCCGGGCCGGAGGAGAAAGAACCGAGTGCGCCCTGAGATTTCTTTTTGAAGCCACCAACAACCAGGCGGAGTACGAAGCCCTGCTGGCCGGGTTAAGATTAGCCCAGGAGGTTGGAGCAAAGCACCTCAGAGCCTACACGGACTCGCAACTCGTCTCCGGGCAAATCAACGGAGAGTATGAGGCGCGCGACCCCGTTATGGCGCAATATCTGAAAAAGGTTCAACTCTTCCTCACTGCCTTACTTCAGCATCAGTTACATCCCCCGAAGCGAAAACGCAAAGGCCGACGTCCTCTCTCGACTGGCTACCTCCGCCGACGGCTTGACAAGGGACGCCTACATCGAATATCTAGAAAGGCCCAGTATAGAGGGCGGGGAGGAAGTCCTCCCGCTCACCCCGGAACCTACATGGATGGACGCCTATGTCCGCTACCTCACCGACGGCACCCTCCCTGACGACCGCAACGAAGCCAGATTGCTCAAGTGGAGGGCCTCCAAGTTCATCCTCCTCGACGGGCGCCTATACAGAAGGTCATTCTCCTACCCGTTGCTTAAGTGCGTAGGCCCCGCCGATGCCGACTACATCCTCAGAGAAATCCACGAGGGCATTTGCGGGAACCATCTGGGGGGCAGATCCTTAGCCCAGAAGGCTCTCCGTCAGGGGTACTTCTGGCTCACTATGAAGGAGGACGCGGCCAAGCTAGTTCAAAGGTGTGACGGCTGCCAGCGCCACGCGCACATCCAACGTCAGCCGCCTGCCCCGCTGAGCCCACTCTCGGCTCCATGGCCCTTCGCCCAGTGGGGAATGGACATCCTTGGACCGTTCCCCCCAGCTTCAGGGCAGCGGAGATTCTTGTTGGTCGCCATCGACTACTTCACCAAGTGGGTCGAGGTCGAGGCGTTGGCCAAAATCACGAGAGCAAAGTTAAGGCTTTCTTCTGGAAGTCGATCATATGCCGCTTTGGCTTGCCTCACACCCTCGTCACGGACAACGGCCGCCAATTCAACAACGAGGCGTTCAAAGCCTTCTGCGAGGAGCTAGGCATTCACCACCGATTCACCTCTGTCGGCCACCCCCAGACCAACGGGGAGGCTGAGGTCATGAACCGCACCATCCTCAGAGGGCTCAGGACTCGCCTAGACGGCTCCAAAGGACGCTGGGTAGAAGAGCTCCCCAGTGTGATATGGGCTTACCACACAACGCCCAGAGCCCCGACGGGCGAAACTCCTTTCAGCCTCTCCTTCGGATCCGAGGCCGTCATCCCCGTCGAGATCGGATTGCCCAGTCCACGTGTGGAGTCCTTCAGTGAGGAAGGCAACTCCGCACTGATTCGGGCCAACCTAGACTTCATCGACGAGGCGCATGACAGAGCGAGACTGCGCATGGCGACCTTTCGCCAGCGAGCGGCTAAGTACTACAACGCCCGGGTTCGTCCCAAGGTTTTTCGCCGCGGAGACTTGGTGCTACGAAAGGCCGAGGTATCAAAGCCTACCGAGGGGGGCAAGCTATCCCCCAACTGGGAAGGTCCCTACCGTGTCGCCGAGGCGTTCCACCGGGGGGCATACAAACTAGAAGAGCTTGACGGGAAGCCCATTCCACGTACCTGGAATGCGGACAACCTCCGCCGATATTATCAATGATGTACTCCCAGAAGCATAAGTAATAAAAAAGGTCCTTTCTGGCGACACAGTTTGTCCTCCCTTGCGCCAAGTCTCTCAAAAGGAGCTCACTGGCATCGCGGCCCACGGGACACCACTCGGCCCCGGCACGGCGGTGCCCCCGAGTTGGTTAAGACCCTAAAGGCTCCGTACCCGGCTGAGTCGCCACTGGGCGGCACACAAACCCCCAGGCTGGTTCAAAAGGAGCTCACTGGCATCGCGGCCCACGGGACACCACTCGGCCCGGCACGGCGGTGCCCCCGAGTTGGTTAAGACCCTAAAGGCTCCGTACCCGGCTGAGTCGCCACTGGGCGGCACACAACCCCCAGGCTGGTTCAAAAGGAGCTCACTGGCATCGCGGCCCACGGGACACCACTCGGCCCCGGCACGGCGGTGCCCCCGAGTTGGTTAAGTCCCTAAAGGCTCCGTACCCGGCTGAGTCGCCACTGGGCGGCACACAAACCCCCAGGCTGGTTCAAAAGGAGCTCACTGGCATCGCGGCCCACGGGACACCACTCGGCCCCGGCACGGCGGTGCCCCCGAGTTGGTTAAGACCCTAAAGGCTCCGTACCCGGCTGAGTCGCCACTGGGCGGCACACAAACCCCCAGGCTGGTTCAAAAGGAGCTCACTGGCATCGCGGCCCACACACCACTCGGCCCCGGCACGGCGGTGCCCCCGAGTTGGTTAAGTCCCTAAAGGCTCCGTACCCGGCTGAGTCGCCACTTGGGCGGAACACAAACCCCCAGGCTGGTTCAAAAGGAGCTCACTGGCATCGCGGCCCACAACACCACTCGGCCCGGCACGGCGGTGCCCCCGAGTTGGTTAAGTCCCTAAAGGCTCCGTACCCGGCTGAGTCGCCACTTGGGCGGCACACAAACCCCCAGGCTGGTTCAAAAGGAGCTCACTGGCATCGCGGCCCACGGGACACCACTCGGCCCCGGCACGGCGGTGCCCCCGAGTAGGTTAAGACCCTAAAGGCTCCGTACCCGGCTGAGTCGCCCCTCGCAGTTCCCACACCCCGAGGCGGTTCAAAAGGAACCTGACGACGCCCAGCTCTCAGGTCACCCTCCGGGGTTCACTCCCGGACCCCGCGTTGGGAAAGGATTACTGGCCGCCCTCAGCTAGCCAAGAAGGCACGCAGACGTCCATCCAAGGCGGTGCAAGGTGCCAAGGTAAAAGTTCTACACTCCTTTCGCTTAGCCAATGCGGGGCACGCAAGCTCAAGGAGTGTGGGGGGCATTTGATGGGGCCAGTTGACCCCATGAAATATAAAATTTTTTGGACGGCCCCAAAGGCCGACAGACTCCAGCGCCAGCCGCCATCGGCCGCCAGCGTCGGCCTCCAGCCCAGCCCCAGCACTGGCCAAAGGCCGACTCCAGCGCCAGCCGCCAGCGCCGGCCTCCAGTGCTGGCCAAAGGCCGACAGACTCCAGCGACGGCCTCCAGCGTCGGCAGCGCCTCTCCAGCGCTGGCCAAAGGCGACAGACTCCAGCACCACCGCCAGCGCCAGCCTCCAGCGCTGGCCAAAGGCCGACAGACTCTAGCGACGGCCTCCAGCGTCGGCCTCCAGCGTCGGCCTCCAGCGCCGGCCCCCAAGGCCGGCACATGAAAGGCCGACACCTACCAAGGCCGGCCTCTCCAAGCTAGGCGGCCCCGGTTCCTAGCCGGCCCCGGCCTCTCCAAGCCAGGCGGCCACGGCACCTCCCAGGCGGCCCCGGCATCTTCCCAGGCAGCCTCTACTTCTCTAAGTGGCTCGGCCCCGACACTTCCTCCGCGTCCCCTGTCCCGCCGAGTCGGCCAAGGCCATCCAGGCCGGCCCGACTCGGCCCCGGCGTCCCCTGTCCCGCCGAGTCGGCCAAGGCCATCCTAGGCCGGCCCGACTCGGCCCCGGCGTCTCCTGTCCCCGAGTCGGCCAAGGCCATCCCAGGCCGGCCCGACTCGGCCCGGCGTCTCCTGTCCAAGTCGGCCAAGGCTATCCCAGGCCGGCCCGACTCGGCCCCGGCATCTCCTGTCCCACCGAGTCGGCCAAGGCCATCCCAGGCCGGCCGACTCGGCCCCGGCGTCCCCTGTCCCGCCGAGTCGGCCAAGGCCATCCCAGGCCGGCCCGACTCGGCCCGGCGTCTCCTGTCCCGCCGAGTCGGCCAAGGCCATCCCAGGCCGGCCCGACTCGGCCCCGGCGTCTCCTGTCCCGCCGAGTCGGCCAAGGCCATCCCAGGCCGGCCGACTCGGCCCCGTCGTCCTGTCCCGCCGAGTCGGCCAAGGCCATGCCGGCCCGACTCCCCCGGTGTCTCCGGTCCCGCCGAGTCGGCCAAGGCCATCCCCCCGGCCTGACTCGGCCCCGCGCTCTGTCCCGCCGAGTTGTCCAAGGCCATCCCTGGCCGGCCCACTCGGCCCCGGTTCCCCTGTCCCACCGAGTCGGCCAAGGCCGTCCCTGGCCAGCCCGACTCGGCCCCGGTGTCTCCTGTCCCGCCGAGTCGGCCAAGGCCATCCCCGGCCGGCCCGACTCGGCCCCGTCATCTCCAAGTCTGCCGATTCGGCCCCGCCCCGGCACTGCCTTGCCGGTTGGACGGGCCCCGGCCATCTCAGGTCGACCCAGCTCGGCCCTGACAAGACGGAACCCCCCGGTTCCCGCCAGATCAGCCCCAGCGGTTCAAAAAACCACCTCTCTGACGTGTGCCGCCCAACAGCTCAGCTGCTGATGGGACGTAACCCACCAACCAGCCCAGATTCACGCAACGGCTCAGCAGACCTTCTGACTTCACGAAAACCCACGTGATGGTGCCAGCGTCAACCCCTATAAAAGGGTAAGTTACGTCGAAAACCAGGTAACGCACATTTTACGCACTCAATGCCCTAACTCTCAAAGGAATACCTGATCCTTCTGAGACCTCTCCCTCCTCAAGAGCTCTCTCGAGCTCCTTCTCTACTGTGACCTCTGTCACTAACTTGGGCGTCGGAGGGTCCCATTGGAGAACCCTCTCCGGTCTTGGGACTTCTTTGCAGGCAACCCGTGAAGAAGAAGAACCTCCGTTCCCGACGTCCAGAAGGGGTGATCGAGCGTCATCACTAAGAATACGTAGGTCAAACAAAGAAGAGGAGGGAAATGAAGAGAGCCCACTGCATGCATGCAGAACCGTAGAATATAAACATAATGACATCACCCAGGTTTAGCTCCATGCTTCTCTTCCTCGGCACCGACAACATGAACTGGCCTTCAAGTTTCAAGATAGCCCATATTTGAAGAGGCACAATAGAAAAGAAATAATTTCAGACATTCCATTTTGGTTGGATGGAAGGGAGGGCATGCGTCGGTGCCTCAAACCCGAAATGGATGTAAAGCATAATAACCGCTGTACATCTAAAAATTAAATCCATATAATAAAACATTAAACTCAAATAATATCATAAAATTAAATGAATATAATTGACGATAGCATATATAATTGACAGTAGCATATTTAATATTTTTTTAATAAAACTAGTCCAACTCGATCCTAAGAACAATAACAACATCTAAAAACAGAATCTTAGTATTAGATATGCTAAATATGTTTAAATTAAACTAACTAATGGAAAAGTAACTAAATCTTAAATCAGCTTCAATCTGAAATGTTATTTTATTTTTTTAATCTCTAGAAAAAAGCAATAAGTAACTTTTAATCTTGATTAAAGCGAACAAGTGAGTAACTTAATTTAATTTAAAATATGTACATATTATGATGTTTAAACATTATTTTTATAAATAATTTTAATTAAAAATAATATATTACTTAAAATAAAAACAATAAGTTTGAAGACCAATGAATTTTGCTTCGGTGAATAATAAAGATCAAGTCAGAAATAATGAAGAAGCGCACAACAAAACTCTTAAAATACCGTAAAAATATGAGGAAGAAAATTGAATTATGCCAGAATAAAACTCTTTTAAATTTTTTAAAATATAAATTTACTTTGTAAAGGATTAGAATGCTTTTATTATTTAAGTGTTAATTTAGTCCTTAAAAAGGAGTGGCAAAAGCAAATTCTGTAGCTGTTTCTACATAGTTGAAAAAAAAGGTTTAAATGAGCTGAATTGAGAAATCATTGAATCATCGAAATTTATCTCGACTTAAACATGATGGTTTAAAAGGGCTCTCATCAAACTATCAAGTTATTTAAGGGTAAAAATAAAGTTGATGGATCCAAAAAAGTTTGGTGGCGAAGAAATTACAGTTGTACAAGAGTACTTTAACCTGAGAGTGCTTTAAGATTCATGCTGCAGTTTTACCTTCCTTGCTCTTCGGCAAACTTCGTCGTCCTTGGTGTTCTTACTTCATCGGATTATGGAGGGAATTGTCCCCTCCACTCTTACTGAATCGGATCAAGCTAAGCATGGACAGATGCCAGGAAGAAGACTTGCATATTCTCAAATTGTTTGAGTCTCTTCTTCCCTTTCTTCGGTGGAAGTTGCAGAGTTGGAGCTGAACTTCCCGGAGGTGATCCAAGTTCCTTCAGTGGCCTTAGAAGAGGTGGCTAAGAGCTGGGAGCAGCATGCTATCCTTGCGAGGAGCATCCAGCGCTGGATTCCTTCGGACACTATAATCATAGAATTTTGGAGAGCTGGTATTGCCAGCGAGGTTGGAGCTATGTGTCTCACTCATCGGTGTTACATCTTCCGATTCTCTGAACCTACTGACAAGGATTTGGTGTTGAGGAGGCCATGGGTTATCAACGACCAACCGATAGCCATTGTGGAATCATCATAGTTCATTCCAGTGCTGGATTCTTTGGCATCTACCTTGCTTTGGGTCCGGCTGCCTAATCTGCCAATTGAATTTTGGAAAGATGACATTCTGAGCTCTATCCTTGCTTTGGTTGAACACTTCATCTTCTTCAACTCATCAACAAAGGATAAGCTCAAGGAGGCTTCGCTCGGGCCTGCATACGCATCGATCTGGGAAGGCCACTTTGTCCGGGAGTAAGGGTGCAGGGTAGTCAATCTTTCTTCTGGCAACAGTTTGCCTATGAACATCTGGAAGGCATATGCTCCAGATGTTAGTCTATGCACTACCATGGCACCTACACACCGTCGTCGGAAGCAAAGTCCTCCTCGATTGGTTCCTCCTTCGGTCCGTGGATGGCGGCTCTGCGATAGCATCATACTCCTAATGGCCAAGCTTCCGATCTAAGAAGGAAGCCTCTAGGTGCATCTATCCAACTAGGGCCTGCTCCCCGTTCAGTCCCTGGTGATGGTTGGCAAGTTCTGACAAAGAGAGCTTGTTGGTGTCTCTCCAAGACTAGCCAAACTCAGGGTTCCCCTGCTACTGACCCTTTTCTGGAACAGGGAGGGAGGAAGGAGGTTGTGCTAGCTAAAGGTGGAGCGCTGGTTGTTTCCCCTGTTTTCCCAACTTCGGGTTCCCATGGCTCCCCTATTTCTGGTTCCCCTGGGTATCAGCATGGTTCGGCCATAGATCAGATGTAGGAAGGGAGGATTGATGGCTGTTGGTGTCGTACCGGGTGAAGGTGGCATGCCAACAGACAGAGGGCATGCCGTGACTGTGTCCAACAATGCTTCTGATACCCAACCAGGGAACTTAAGTTCACTGGATTCTCTGAAATCTAAGGTGAATTCAGAGAATCCCTTTGCACTATTGGGATCTGATAAGTGGGTCGAGCGGCCTATGATCCGCAAGGATGTTAACCCTGGCCCATCCAAGAGAGCCAGGCCTACGGAGGTTCATACCCAATGTGCTACCTCTAAAAATGAGAAGAAAAAAGGCGAAGCGAAATCATCTGGCTTAGTCACTACACAGGACAAATTCACCTCTACAGCACATCAAGACCCAACTCGGGGCTTTGTGATTCTGGCTGATACAGGTGTTCAGTCTACTTGTAAACAAAGTTTGACCCCTGATGGGGTCAAGGACATGCCTGCCTTATCAACTCACCTAGAGGGTCGTGGCCATGACTCAATGGTTCCTGCCTCAAGGAAGTCATTCTGAGGCAAGGAATGGATTCCCCGTCCCCCAGATGAGGGAGACTGAAGTAATCATGGAGGATTCCCAAATATTGGAGTGTACTAGTCAGAATACTGAGGTGGCAACCCGACTAATGGGTGCCTTTCTAGTAATGATATGTTAGAGGACCAAACTGGGTCCCAACCCCCTTTAACTATTTAATGAAGATACTTATTTGGAACGTCAGAGGAGCTCATAAACCTTTGTTTTGCTCCTCTTTTTGGAGACTTATGCAGTTATATAATTTTGATATCTGTATTCTTCTGAAAACCCGATTATCGGGTAACAACCTAGCTCGGTTCAGGAGACAGGCTTTCAGATCTTGGTCCTCTTATGCAATGGAGTCTACCGAGCTATCTGGAGGTATTCTTGCTCTTTGGCATAATACTTTCATCAAGATGGATGCCTTTCATCGATACAACCAGCAAGTTGCCCTTGTTATCTCTGAGGGGACTTCTATCCCCTAACTCCTCTTGGGAGTTTATGCTAGCACTGATTTTGGGAGAGGCATATTCTATGGTCTGAGATTCACTCTCTTCTTGCTCAGGGAGTTCCATCACTCATTGTAGGAGATTTCAATTGCATTGTTGGGGCTAATGAGAAAAAAGGGGGCAGACAGCCTAGTGGTTCAGCAAAAATTTTGGAGTTCAGGACCTTCATTTACGATGCTGGTTTGCTTGACTTGGGGTACTCGGGCTCCCAATTCACTTGGTGTAATAACCACCAGGGATCTGTGCGAGTCTAGAAGAGATTGGATAGGGCTATGGCCATGACCCACTGGCTTCAGAATTATCCCTCTACCACTATTACTCATCTTCTAAGGATTGCTTCCGATCACTGCCCCATGTTGATATCTACAGATGTAATTGCTCAGCAGCGGAGACCATTTCGATTTGAACAGTTCTCGACCTCCTATTCGTTCGCTCGAACCCTCATCTCTCAAGCATGGCATTTACCTGTGAGAGGCAGTTCTACCTATAGGCTATCTCGGTGCTTGAAGCATGCGAGGCACAGACTCTCTAGATGGAATAAACTGGAAGTTGGGGATCTGGTCAGAAAAGTAAAACATGTGGAAGATAAAATTAATACCCTCTAGACCAAAGAAGATCAGGAGGGCTTCCTTACCGATCAGGACATCACTTCTCTTCGAGCTAAGTTAGCTCTTCACCACTCCCCTATAGTAGCAGAAAACTTTTTGGAGGCAAAGGTCTCAGATTCAGTGAATTCGAGATAGGGATCGTAATACCAAATTTTTTCACTAGGCCACCCTGAAGTGTCGAGCAGCTAATAGGATTCAATGACTTACTGATGAGGCGCGCACTACCAAAAGGATATTCACATTATTAGTGCAGAAGCAAGAGTGAGAAAAAGGCTGCATGGTTCCATTTGGATCTCTGAACCCTAGAAGTCCAGTAATTTTTATCTTTCCTAGTTGGTTAAGTCCAGTCTGTTACTGAGTCAGTCAAGTTTGGTTTAGTCCAATGTCCAGGTCATGCATTTTTATTTTATTTGAGTCCTATAATAATTCAAGAGAAGTGTATTACTCTTGTTAAAACCCTGCTAAAGATATTCAGAAGAAGCCCCAGATTAGGCAGTATTGGACAACCATCCGATCTTCTCCAACCATATTCATACCCTAACCTTGGAGCTCTGCATGGATTGGATCCGTCTATACCTAGATTGATGACGTGGAATCAATCTTCTCCCTCCATTAGATTTGCCTTCACCCGGATTAATGATGTGGAATCAATCCTCTCCCTCCATATCATCACCTACAATGATGGCAACCTTGGGCGCCCCATAAGAAATCGGTGGTCCTCTGCTATGCATTAATGGAAATGAAGATCAGCATCTCAACCATTCTGAAAAGAATCTTGCACCACATATGGATCTTATTGATAAAAGAAAAGAAATAAGGATGTCACCTCAAAGTTTTCTTCTTTGCTTGTGGTCCCTCGCCTCCAATTGGAACTATATATTGCTGCTGTCATTTTGGTCAAATCAAATTAAGAAAGAAGATTTTTGCTCTGCAATTCTACCATATTTTGTAATCCCTATCATTTATTACTCTAATTATTGTACTTACCTTGTAATGGCATGATAGGTCTATAAAATGCTTCTCTTGAAACAATGAAAAATAAAAAAATATAAAAAAAATTTGTTTTTTTCAAGTTCTATCTCCGTTGTCCTGAGCAATTGATCCTCCGTGAGGAAGTTAGGCATGAGGCCAAAGATTTTCGTTGCCTTGAGCAATTAATCCTCCGTGAGGGAGCTAGGCGTGAGGTCGAAGATTTTCGTTGCCTTGAGCAATTGATCCTCCATAAGGGAGCCAGGCATGAGGCGAAGTGTTTTTACTACCAAACCCTAGTCTAGTCCATCTCCTCTACCAAGCTTCACCAAAGAAACCCTAATCCTCATACGACCATAACCGCCATCAACCCTCCCTAAATTCTAGGTCTTCATATTTCGAACCATAGCCACCACCCTTCTTTCATCCCAAAACCACTGCTCCTCTTCTGATTTATTTCCATAACCGCCGCCCTCCCTTCATCCCAAAACCACCGCTCTTCTCTTGAGTGATTTCCAAAGCTGTCACTCTCTCTCTCAAAAGTAGTTGCCCCTCTTTGGATTCATTTCCAAATCCAAGGATGTCATCTTTGCCTCTGAATCGAGATCAAGGAACCTCACGTAGAAGATTGTTTCTCATTCAGAAATCCTGCTCGCTAGCGAGAGATCATCTACCAACATTAGGAGTGCATCATTATCGGGTAAATCAATATTTCCCTTACTCTGTGATTCTAATTCTATAAAAGTTTATGAGCATGTCTTTCCTAGAGTTTCTTAATTCCATACTTTTTTGGTATGCTTCTTCATTTTTATAAAAGTTCTATTCCTGAATTGTTACTTCTACATCACATAATTTACTTTCTTACTCTTTCTCTTATTTTCGGATGCATTAGCCATCTTCTAAAATACTTTAAAAAATATAAAAAAATAATTTTTATTAGTTTATTAATTGTATAATCATCCACTTCCCTTGTGCTGCATCAATCTTGGTAGCAGAGCATAGGTTAGACATATTTTGCATCGCACAGTAGATTTCTGTTCTGCTGTAATTTATGCACATGACCTGCAACTTCCTCTGTTATAAAACCTATCAGAACGTGATTATTTTAATTTAAAATTATTTTTTGGTAATTTTACATGCCTGTTCTATGTGCATATAAAATTTTAAGATTAACTTCCTTACTGTTATTTTCTGAGATTTTCTGCAACCTGCTAGTACTGAAATCAAACCCTGCTGAAATTCTGTATTGTTGCATTCCTAAACCCTAAAGTGTCATGCCTCCTGTGCAGGTATATGCAAATATATCTATGACCCATGGGAGTAATGAGCCAAGGCCGGATGTGAATCTTTATGGTTGAGGACCCAACATGCTAATTCGTGTCTTGAGTATTCATCTTCTTTAAGTTATTTAAGGGCATCGAGCATCTAAGATAAGGTGGGGATTTCATTACCCTTCCTTGGCCTAGAAAACCACCAACCTGCATTGTGAACCTAAGCCTTAATTTTAAAATCGAGTAGCACTTAATTGAACATTAGGAACACCCACGAGTTTATTTCAACTTAACTTGGAAAAACTAGTTACACTCAAGTCAATATTTGTGTCTAAAAGATGGTGTCTAGGGCTTGGGGTCAAACGGCAAACGCCTTAAGTGGACTTGTGGTTATTTATTTAGGTCCCTACGAAAGCGGAGGGAGCCTCCCACAACCCCACCTCTTACCTGGCCAGTGGACAGCATACTTGTTATCGTGGTTGTGACTTAGTCGACTCACTTTACTTGGACTGCTAGGTCTAGTAAACTATAGTACGAGTCAGTCTTGAGTCATTTGTGTGCTTGCTTGAGTCGTATATGACCACCAAATCAGGAGCCCCATACCAACCTAATTAGAATCAGTCACCATCAGACCCACCCATGGATAATGATTGTGAAGACATGCTTAGGACCATTACTGAGCAGTTGACCCTATTGAATGACCGAGTGAGATCCCTAGAGGAGAGTCGTAAGACTAGGACTAAGCCTGAGTTAGACACTCGTCTACTTGAGCCTAAGAGAGCCCTAAACCATGATTTAGAGTACTACCATAGGAGACCTAATCCTGATATTATGGATCCAGATGAGCGAATTCATAGGAATATCAAATTAGAAGTACCCACTTTTGATGGAAGTTTAGACCCCAATGTATATGTCGATTGGGAAGGTGAAATAGATCAATATTTTGAGTGGTACGAGATGACTGAAGAGAGAAAATATAAATTTGCCAAACTTAAATTAGTTCAATAGGCTAGGTTATACTAGGAGAATATTGAGATGTTGATTAGACGGAGAGGTGATGTTCCCATATCCACTTGGAGAGCCATGAAGGTTAGACTAAGAGAGAAGTATGCACCCATGTCCTACCAACAAAAACTTTTAGACCAATGGCAAAGGTTAAGCCAAGGTAACAAAACTGTTTTTGAGTACAGTGAGAAAATTGCGGTTTATCCTACCCCACCTAAGGATGACATTAAGAGGAGTTTGGGTCAATTAAAAGAAAGAAACTGGAATTAAACCTAACTAATGCTAAGGAATTAGAACAAGAAATCAATGAAGGTTCACCCATTTGGATGTTGATAGCTAGGGAAACCCAAGATCCAATCCCCGTAGAGCACCGTCAGGAAGTTAAGAAAATTTTAGAAGAATTCAAAGAGGTCACCTTTCACCCCTTAAGGATATTCAGCATGCCATTAACCTAGTCCTGGGAGCCACTTTGCCCGACCTATCCTACTATAGGATAAACCCAGCTAAACATCTAGAGTTGCAGAAACATGTTGGAGAGTTACTTAAGAAAGGGTTTATTAGGGAAAGTTTGAGTCCTTGTGCTGTTCCAGCCCTATTAACCCCTAAGAAAGATAGGTTCTTCAAGATGGCCCAATTTTTGCCTTTTTTTTAGACCTTCGATATGTCTAGGGTAGCCCAACTATTCTTTGACGAGATCGTTAGACTCCATGGCTTACCTAAGACCATAGTTTCAGATAGGGATGTCCAGTTCACTAGCTATTTTTGGAAGATCCTCTGCCTTAAGTTAGGGACTAAGTTGAACTTTTCTATAGCTTATAATTCCCAGACTAGTGGCCAGACAAAAGTAGTGAACCGTAGTCTAGAAAATCTTCTGAGATACCTTGTAGGAGAAAACATTAGGAATTGGGATTTATTTCTACCTAAAGCTAAGTTTGCCTACAACGCTTCGGTCAATAGGTCTATTGGAAAGAGCCCATTCGAAATTGACCATTGGTATAAGCCCAATAAGCCACTTGACCTAATTCCATTACTTATTCACACACGAGTCTCCGAGTCTGCAGCATCATTTGCACAGCATATTAAGGACTTGCATAGGAAGATTAGTGCAAAGATTAACTTAATTAATGAAACATATAAATGGTTGGCTAATTTTCGAAAATGAGTTCAAGAGTTTATGAAAGGAGATTATGTTATGGTTAGGTTAAGGCCTGAGCGGTTTCCTCCAGGAGCCATTAAAAAGTTACATGCTCATGGAGCTGGTCCTTTTAGGGTGATGAAGAAAGTGGGAATCAATGCCTATGTGCTGAAATTACCTCCTGAGTTAGGCATTAGCTCTACTTTCAATGTTTCAGACTTAGTAGAGTATAGGGAGCCAGCGATGATACCTAGTGAGGCTTTCGGACCTAACCCTTTTTTGAGAGCGAGCCTACCCCTGTGTGTCTACCTACATTTGGCCTGAGCAAAAGGATAGGATTGAGCGAATTCTGGATGATCAAGTTATCTCAACCCAAAATAGAGGTTACCAGCGATACTTGGTTCGTTGGCATGATCGGCCCGAATCTGAGGGCTCATGGATTTCTAGAGAAGGTTTGCAAAGTTTGGACCCGGACTTGCTAGAAGAGTACCAGAGTCGAACCGACCCTTACTCGACAGGGTCGAGTTCCTTACACCCTAGGAGAATTGGTGCAGGAGCAAGAGTGAGAAAAAGGTTGCAAGGTTCCATTTGGATCTCTAAACCCTAGAAGTTCAGTAATTTTTGTCTTTCCTAGTTGGTTGAGTCCAGTCTGTTAGTGAGTCAATAAAGTTTGGTTTAGTCCGATGTCCAGGTCATGCATTTTCATTTTGTTTGAGTCTTGTAATAATTCAAGAGAAGTGTATTACTCTTGTTAAAACCCTACTGAAGATATTCAGAAGAAGCCCCAGATTAGGCAGTATTGGACAACCATCCAATATTCTCCAACCATATTCATATCCTAGCCTTGGAGCTCTGCATAGATTAGATCCGCTTATACCTGGATTGATGACGTGGAATCAATCTTCTCCCTCCATTAGATCCGCCTTCACCTGGATTGATGACATGGAATCAATCTTCTCCCTCCATGTTGTCACCTACAATGATGGCAACCTTGGGTGTTTCATAAAGAAGAAATCGGTGGTCCCCTGCTATGCAATAATGAAAATGAAGATCAGCATCTCAGCCATTCTGGAAAGAATCTTGTGCCACATATGGACCTTATTGACAAAAAGAAAGAAAGAAGGATGTCACCTCAAAGTTTTCTTCTTTGTTTGTGGTCCCTCGCCTCCAATTGGAACTATATTGCTGCTGCCATTTTGGTCAAATCAAATGAAGGGAAAAAGATTTTTTACTCTGCAATTCTACCATATTTTGTAATCTCTATCATTTATTACTATAATTATTGCACTTACCTTGTAATGGCATGAGAGGTCTATAAAACCCTTCTCTTGAAACACTGAAAAACAGAATATGAATATATTAAAATTTATTTTTTTTCAAGTTCTATCTCAGTTGCCCTGAGTAATTGATCCTCCATGAGGGAGTTAGGTGTGAGGCCGAAGATTTTCGTTGCCTTGAGTAATTGATCCTCCATGAGGGAGCCAGGCGTGAGGCCAAAGATTTACGTTACCTTTAGCAATTGATCCTTCGTGAGGGAGCCAGGCATGAGAACGAAGTGTTCTTACTACCAAACCCTAGTCTAGTCTATCTCCTCTACCAAGCTTCACCAAAGAAACCCTAATCCTCAACTACCATAACCGCCCATCAACGCCCCCTAAATTCTAGTCCTCCATATTTGGAACCATAGCCGCCACCCTTCCTTCATCCCAAAACCACCACCCCTCTCCTAATTTTTTGTCATAACCGCCACCCTCCCTTCATCCCAAAACCACAGCCCCTCTCTTGACTAATTTTCAAAGCCGCCGCTCTCTCTCTCTCCAAAGTCGTCGCCCCTCTCTGGATTCGTCTCCAAAGCCAAGGACATCATCTTTCCCTTTGAATCAAGATCAAGGAGCCTCACATGGAAGATAGTTTTCTCATCCAGAAATCCTGCTCGCTAGCGAGAGATCTTCTACCAACATTAGGAGTGCATCATCGTCGGGTAAATCAACCTTTCCCTTACTCTATGATTCTGATTCTGTAAAAGTTCATGAGCATGTCTTCCCTAGAGTTTCTTAATTCCAGACTTTCCTGGTATGTTTCTTCATTCTTGTAAAAGTTCTGTTCCTAAACCGTTACTTTCTACACCACATAATTTACTTTCTTACTCTTTCTCTTATTTTTGAGTGAATTAGCCATCTTCTAAAATACTTAAAAAATATTAAAAAATTAATTTTTATTATTTCATTAATTACATAATCATCCCCTGCCCTTGTGCTGCATTAATCTTGGTATCAAAGCATAGGTTAGACATGTTTTGCATCACACAGCAGATTTATGTTCTGCTGTAATTTTTGCACATGACTTACAACTTCCTCTATTATAAAACCTATCAGAATGTGATTATTTTAATTTAAAATTATTTTTTTAATAATTTAACATGCCTCTGCTATGTGCATATAATATTTTATGATTAAATTCCTTACTGTTATTTTCTGAGATTTTTTGCAACCTGCTGGTACTGAAATCAAACCATGCTGAAATTCTGTATTACTGCATTCCTGAACCCTAAAGTGTCATGCCTCCTGAGTGGGTATATGCAAATATATCTATGACCCATGGGAGTAATGAGCCAAGGCCAGACGTGAATATTTATGGTTAAGGACACGACACGCTAATTCATGTCTTGAGTGTTCATCTTCTTTAAGTTATTTAAGGGCACCAAGCACTAAGATAAGGTGGGGATTTCATTACCCTTCCTTGGCCTAGAAAACCACCAATCTGCATTGTGAACCTAAGCCTTAATTTTAAAATCCAGTAGCACTTATTTGAGCATTAGAAACACCCACGAGTTCAATTCAACTTAACTTGGGAAAACTAGTTACACCTAAGTCAACATTTGTGTCTAAAAGATGGTGTCTAGGGCTTGGGGTCAAACGGCAAACGCCTTAAGCAGACTTGTGGTTATTTAATTAGGTCCCTGCGAAAGCAGAGGGAGCCTCCCATAACCCCACCTCTTACCTGGCCAGTGGACAACATATTTGTTATCGTGGTTGTGACTTAGTCAACTCACTTTACTTGGACTGTTAGGTCTAGTAAACTATAGTACGAGTCAGTCTTGAGTCATTTGTGTGCTTGCTTGAGTCGTATATGACCACCAAATCGGGAGCCCCATACCAACCTAATCAGAGTCAGTCACCATCAGACCCACCCATGGATAGTGATTATGGAGCCATGCTTAGGACCATTACTGAGCAGTTGACCTTTTTGAATGACCGAGTGAGATCCCTAGAGAAGAGCCGTAAGACTAGGACTGAGCTTGAGTTAGACACTCGTCTACCTGAGCCTAAAAGAGCCCCAAACCATGATCTAGAGTACTACCATAGGAGACCTAATCCTGATATTATGGACCCAGATGAGAGAATTCATAGAAATATCAAATTAGAAGCATTCACTTTTGATGGAAGTTTAGACCCCAATGTGTATGTCGATTGGGAAGGTAAAATATATCAATATTTTGAGTGGTACAAGATGACCGATGAGAGAAAATATAAATTTGCCAAACTTAGATTAGTTCGACAAGCTAGGTTATACTGGGGGAATATTAAGATATTGATTAGACGAAGAGGTGATGTTCTCATAACCACCTGGAGAGCCATGAAGGTTAGACTAAGAGAGAAGTATGCACCCATGCCCTACCAACAAAAACTTTTAGACCAATGGCAAAGGTTAAGCCAAGGTAACAAAACTGTTTCTGAGTACAGTGAGAAAATTACGGTTTACCCTACCCCACCTAAGGATGACATTAAGAGGAGTTCGGGTCAATTGAAAGAGAAGAAGCCGGAATTGAACCTAACTAATGCTAAGGAATTAGAATAAGAAATCAATGAAGGTTCACCCATTTGGATGTTGACAGCTAGGGAAACCCAAGATCCAATCCCCACAAGGCACCCCCAAGAAGTTAAGGAAATTTTAGAAGAATTCAAAGATGTCTTTCCTGAAGACCTTCCTAACCACCTTTTATCCCTTAGGGATATTCAGCATACTATTAACCTAGTCCGAGAGCCACTTTGCCTGACCTGTCCTACTATAGGATGAACCCAGCTGAATATCTAGAGTTACAGAACATGTTGAGAGTTACCCCCAAGTTAAGGAAATTTTAGAAGAATTCAAAGATGTCTTTCCTGAAGACCTTCCTAACCACCTTTTACCCCTTAGGGATATTCAGCATACTATTAACCTAGTCCCGGGAGCCACTTTGCCTGACCTGTCCTACTATAGGATGAACCCAGCTGAATATCTAGAGTTACAGAAACATGTTGGAGAGTTACTTAAGAAAGGGTTTATTCGAAAAATTTTGAGTCCTTGTGCTGTTCCAGCCCTATTAACCCCTAAGAAAGATAGGTTCTTCAAGATGGCCCAATTTTTGCCTTTTTTTTCAGATGTTCGATGTGTCTAGGGTAGCCCAACTGTTCTTTGACGAGATCGTTAGACTCCATGGCTTACCTAAGACCATAGTTTCAAATAGGGATGTCTGGTTCATCAGCTATTTTTGGAAGACCCTCTGGCTTAAGTTAGGAACTAAGTTGAACTTTTCTATAGCTTACGATCCCCAGACCGATGGTCAGACAGAAGTAGTGAACCGTAGTTTAGGAAATCTTCTGAGATGCCTTGTAGGAGAAAACATTAGGAATTGGGATTTATTGCTACCTAGAGCTAAGTTTGCCTACAATGCTTCGGTCAATAGGTCTATTAGAAAGAGCCCATTCGAAATTGACTATGGGTACAAGCCCAACAAGCCACTTGACCTAATTCTATTACTTGTTCACACATGAGTCTCCGAGTCTACAGCATCATTTGCACAACATATTAAGGACTTGCATAGGGAGATTAGCGCAAAGATTAACTTAATTAATGAAACATATAAATGGTTGGCTAATTTTGAAAACGAGTCCAAGAGTTTATGGAAGGAGATTATGTCATGGTTAAGTTAAGGCCTGAGCGATTTCCTTCAAAAGCCGTTAGAAAGTTATATGCTCATAGAGTTGGTCCTTTTAGGGTGATGAAGAAAGTGGGAATCAATGCCTATGTACTGAAATTACCTTCTAAGTTAGGCATTAGCTCTACTTTCAATGTTTCAGACTTAGTAGAGTATAGGGAGCTAGCGATGATACCTAGTGAGGCTTTCGGACCTAACCCTTTTTTTGAGAGCGAGCCCATCCCTGTGTGTCTACCTACATTTGGCCTGAGCGAAAGGATAGGATTGAGGGAATTCTGGATGATCAAGTTATCTCGACCAAAATAGAGGTTACCAGCGATACTTGGTTTGTTGGCATGATCGGCCCGAATCTGAAGACTCGTGGATTTCTAGAGAAGATTTGCAAAGTTTGAACCCAAACCTGCTAGAAGAGTACCAGAGTCGAACCGATCCTTACTCGACAGGGTCGAGTTCCTCCCATCTGGGAGAATTGGTGCAGGAGCAAGAGTGAGAAAAAGGATGCAGGTTCCATTTGGATCTCTGAACCCTAGAAGTCCATTAATTTTTGTCTTTCCTAGTTGGTTGAGTCCAGTCTGTTACTGAGTCAATCAAGTTTGGTTTAGTCCGATGTCTAGGTCATGCATTTTCATTTTGTTTGAGTCCTATAATAATTCAAGAGAAGTGCATTACTTTGGTTAAAACCCTGTTGAAGATATTTAGAAGAAGCCCCAGATTAGGTAGTATTGGACAACCATCCGATCTTCTCTAATCATATTCATACCCTAACCTTGGAGCTCTGCATGAATTGGATCCGCCTATACCTAGATTGATGATGTGGAATCAATCTTCTCCCTCCATTAGATCCGCCTTCACCCGAATTGATGACATGTAATCAATCTTCTCCCTCCATGTCGTCACCTACAATGATGGAAACCTTGGACGCCCCATAAAGAAGAAATCGGTGGTCCCCTGCTATGCATTAATGAAAATGAAGATTAGCATCTCAACCATTCTTGAAAGAATCTTGTGCCACATATGAACTTATTGACAAAAGGAAAGAAAGAAGGATGTCACCTCAAAGTTTCCTTCTTTGCTTGTGGTCCCTCGCCTCCAATTGGAACTATATATTGTTGCTGCCACTTTAGTCAAATCAAATGAAAGGAAGAAGATTTTTGCTATCATATTTTATAATCCCTATCATTTATTACTTTAATTATTGCACTTACCTTGTAATGGCATGAGAGGTCTATAAAACCTTTCTCTTGAAACAATAAAAAACAAAATATGAATATATGAAAATTTACTTTTCCCAAGTTCTATCTCCATTGCCCTAAGCAATTGATCCTCCGTGAGGAAGTTAGGCGTGAGGCCGAAGATTTATGTTGCCTTGAGCAATTGATCCTCCATGAGGGAGCCAAGCGTGAGGCCAAAGATTTACGTTGCCTTTAGCAATTGATCCTCCGTGAGGGAGTCAGATGAGGCCGAAGTGTTCTTACTACCAAACCCTAGTCTAGTCCATCTCCTCTATCAAGCTTCACCAAAGAAACCCTAATCCTTATACCACCATAACCACCCATCAACCCTCCCTAAATTCTAGGCCTCTATATTTGGAACCATAGCCGCCACCCTTCCTTCATCCCAAAACCACCACCCCTCTCCTGATTTATTTCCATAACTGCCGCCCTCCCTTCATCCCAAAACCACCGCCCCTCTCTTGAGTAATTTCCAAAGCCGCCACTCTCTCTCTCCAAAGTCGTCGCTCCTCTCTGGATTCGTCTCCAAAGCCAAGGAAGTCGTCTTTGCCTTTGAATTGAGATCAAGGAGTCTCACGTGGAAGATAGTTTTCTCATCCAGAAATCCTGCCCGCTAGTGAGAGATCTTCTACCAACATTAGGAGTGCATCATCGTCGGATAAATCAACCTTTCCCTTACTCTGTGATTCTAATTCTATAAAAGTTCATGAGCACGTCTTCCTTGGAGTTTCTTAATTTGAGACTTTCCTTATACGTTTCTTCATTTTGTAAAAGTTCTGTTCCTGAACCGTTACTTTCTACATCACAAAATTTACTTTCTTACTCTTTCTCTTATTTTTGGGTGAATTAGCCATCTTCTAAAATACTTAAAAAATATAAAAAAATTAATTTTTATTAGTTCATTGATTGCATAACCATCCCCTGCCCTTATGCTACATCAATTATCAAGGATCAACTTTTTCACTTCTTTCAGCCCAGATGTTCGGAGCGCTCTGGTGATGAGTTTTCTGACCACCCAGTCTCGACTGCTAAGAGGGTCTCAATAGAGGAGAATGATCTTCTTATCAGGACAATTACTGCGGATGAGATACGGAAGGCTGTTTGGGATCTTGGGCCTGTCAAGGCCCCTGGGCCTGATGGGTTTTCACTTTTCTTCTTTCGCCATTATTGGACTATAGTGAGTCAGGATGTTGTGCAGGCCATCCAGAGTGTTTTCCAATCCAAAATAATTCCCGCTGATTGGAACCAGACTTTCATCACTCTTATGCCTAAGCGCTCTGATGCTTCTACCCCTTAGCATTTTTGGCCCATTAGCCTGTGCACTACCTTGTACAAGGTCTGTGCACATATTATTGTCATCCACCTGCAGAATGTGATACCTCGCCTCATTTTTGTGGAGCAGGGTGCTTTTATCAGAGGACAATGCATTATTGACAATATCTTGATAGGCCAGGAGTTTATCCATGACCTTCAGAGATCTTCTGCTCGCTAGTGTCTTATGGCTGTTAAGCTAGATATGGAGCGAGCTTATGACAGGGTGAGCTGCGATTTTTTATACCGCACTCTTCATGAATTTGGGTTTGACAGCCTTGTTATTGAATGGATCATGGCCTACATTCATAGGCCATCATTCTCTCTTATCATTAATGATAGTCAGACTGATTTCTTTTACTCTACTGTTGGGCTGCGTCAGGGATGCCCTCTATCCCCTTTCCTATTTATCCTTGTTGCTGACGATCTATCTCATGCATTCACTTAGGCATAGGATGACTTTTGCATTACCCCTTTTACGGCGGCTCCCTAGGGCCCCTCGGTCTCTCATCTTCTATTTGCTGATGATTGCATATTACTGGGTAAGGCCACTATCCATAATGCGGCGACCTTTGTTTCTATTATCCAGCTCTACTGTCAGGCCTCTAGTCAGAGAGTTAATTTTCATAAGTCCATGATCTGTTTTAGTCCAAAAACGACTACTATAATGAGAGAGGCTATACTCAAAACCCTGGGCATTACTACTCAGACTGACCGGCTATCTTATAACCCTGGGTATTACTACTCAGACTGACTGGCTATCTTATCTGGGAATCCCTATCACGGGAAGATAACTGCGATGTAGAGATTACATTAACCTAGAGCATCAGGTCCGTGACCGTCTTGATGGCTGGCAAGTCACGGGGTTATTTATGATGGCAAGGATTACCTTGATACGCTCGATCCTCACTTCTCTTCCTCTTTATCTTCTATCTAATGCTGTTGTCCCAAGGACTTGTCTGAGAAAGATAGAGAGATGGTTTAGAGACTTTCTATGGGCCTTCATGCAGGACGACCATGGTATTCATATGTTGGCATGGGACACTGTTTGCTTATTAATTTCTGAAGATGGCCTTGGAATCCAGTCTTTGATAGTCAGAAGAGAGGCACTGATTGCTACGCATGCTATGCGGTTCTATTGGATCCACATTGCTTCTGGAGCTCTTTTATGCGGGCCCATTATAGGGTTTGGACTTCCTCTACGGATTTTCAGTCCTCCCGTGGATATTCTTCTTTCTGGAAGGAGGTCTGCCAGTATGCTCCAATGATCTTGAATAACATCTCATGAATGATTGGTGATGGATCTTCGGTTGATGTTATTCATGATACGTGGATTGCTTAGCTCCCCCTTTCTCCCTACATTTATCAGCATGGATGTTCCTAGCAGCATGAGAGTCACAGATTTGATCTCTCCAGATCATACATACTGGAAAAGTCCCACGGTGACCCGATTCTTTGGGGAGGAGTTAGCTCGCAAGATGCTTTCTATTCCGTTCATACCAGGGCACTCATCTGATACCAGGTTATGGAAGAGATCATGTCTTTCTAGTGCACCTACCAGGGATTTGATGAAGATTTATAAGCCACACTCGCAGCATATGATCGATGCAGCGCGGATCTGGAAGCTTCCTATCCATCTTAGGATCCAGTTTTTTATTTGGAAACTTGCGTAAATTGTCTTCCCACCTGCTCATTACTTGCTGGGAGGAGAATGCCCATTTAGGCTACTTGCCCATTATGTGGATGGAGACCACTGATCATGCCATCTTTAGCTCCTCTAGAGCGAGACATATCTGGCTGATGATGGGTTACCACCATAAGGAGGGTGCTGATGGTTCTCGGAGGACTGCTCTTTTGAGTGACATTCGGAGGAGAATTCGGCAGCAGGGCGCTATTTGGGCTGTCACAGCCTACCAGATTTGGCTATCGCGTTCTATGAAGAATACATACTCCCTTCTGATTCTGATATCTATGGCCACTGGGGCTCCTCTACTGCCTCGGCAGCGAATCGACATACGATTTTCATATCTTGAGAGCCTCCCTCCAAGGTTTGTAAAAATCAATTTTGATGGGAGTATTTGGGGAAGATGTGCTTGCTTAGCATTTATCATCCATGGAACTGATGGAGCATTGTTAGCGGCGGGTGGATTTAGTCTCCTAAATTCCTCAGTTCCTCTAGCTGAGCTTCATGCAGCTTGGACTGGCATTTCATACGCCACTCAAATCCTACATGCTCATTGTCTCTTCATCGATGAGGACTCTACTAAGGTTATCCAATGAGTTCGGTAAGATTCCTATGCTCACATACCTAACAATCCTTTACTTCATGATATCTGATCTATCCTTCGAAAAGTTTATATAGTCCATATATGATATGTTTATAGAAAAGCTAATGCGGTGGATTGGATGATGATCTTAGTGGTCTATCACTCAAATGTTTTGATTTAAAAATAGAGAGATTTCTGTCTTATTATTCTAAAGTAAATTTTATTTTTTTATTTATTATAGTTAACTTGCACCGGTATAAACATCCGTTTTTATAAAAAAAAAAAAATGATGGAAACTACTTGGCCCTACAAAACCGCTCGAAAAAGCACCCCTCTCACAGCTGAGCTGACATCATCCTCTACCGTGCGCAACTTCCTCAACCGAGGTCCGAGGGTGTCTTTTTAAGGGCTTGAACGTGGGTCTCAGAAGGAATCCCCTCAAAATCTTCCGGCTTGTTACCATTTGCCCTCCGACGTTTTCGAAGTCCACGGGTCACAAGGCGTTTTCCAAACAAGATCATCACCGCTGGCCCACAGGCCCAGAAGACCACCCTACGAGGCGCCATTCATCGGACGGTCCTCATTCCACGCTCGTTAATCCCCAGCCGTCCGATATGCCCAACGACCCAACTCTATTTAATCACTCTCTCGCCTCGGAACCCCCGCGCCTACCGTATGTAGCACGGCTAAAGAGAGGGAGATAAATATCGGGCCGAAGAGGGTGAGGGAGAAGGGGAGAGCGAGGGTTTTCTGCTGCCTCTCTAGGGTTAGGGTTAGGGTTTGGGTTCGGGTTCTTCTCTATCACCATCCTCATCCTTTTCTCGATGGACGGGAGCGGCCGATCGAAGGGGACGGTGAAGTGGTTCAACGTCACGAAAGGGTTTGGGTTCATCACGCCAGACGACGGTGGCGAGGACCTTTTCGTCCATCAGTCTTCGATCAAGGCGGAGGGCTACCGAACCCTCGCCGAGGGAGAGGCCGTCGAGTTCGCCATCTCCGAGGGTGATGACGGCCGCACCAAGGCCGTCGATGTGACTGGCCCTGATGGATCCAACGTCCAAGGCAACAGTGGCTTTGGGGGCGGCCGGAGGGATGGGTATGGTGGTGGAGGCAGCCGCGGCGGCGGCAGCCGTGGTTATGGAGGGTACGGGTTTAACGGTGGGAGCAGGGGCGGTGGGGTGAGAGGAGGGGCTGGGAGAGGCGGCGGTGGGGGTTACGGCTCCGGTGGAGCCTGCTATAACTGCGGTGAGACTGGTCACCTCGCTAGGGATTGCTATCAAGGCGGCGGCAGCGGCGGCGGCGGTGGCGGCGGGAGGTACGGCGGCGGCGGCGGTGGGAGTTACGGCAGCGGCGGCGGCGGTGGGAGTTACGGCGGCAGCGGCGGCGGCGGCGGAGGCGGCGGATCCTGCTACACCTGTGGCGAAATGGGCCACTTCGCTAGGGAGTGCCCTAACGCGAAGTGAGATCCATAGTTTCTGATCCTTCCTTCCCTTTTTGACTTCTTATTTTAAATCTTTTGCCCGTCTAATATCTTAGTGTTTGGGTTGTTCATGATGGGGCTTATCCTTTTTCCCCTTCTTTTCTTTAAAAAGGATTCTGGAAATGGTTTTCCCTTTTTTTTTCTCCTGTGTTTTGTTTTGGTTTCAATAGATTGTGACTTATATTGAGGTTTTGTGTTCGGGTTGGAGGGAAAGCAGAAATCAAATGGTGTATACGCGCTCTTTGAGTGTCTTTCTCTGATACCACTCGCTCCTTTTTTTTTTTTTGAGCAAAATGGATATGCCTTCTGTCTAAATGTTTGTTTCGTGTCGTTTGATCTGATGTTTTAGTTCTTTGTATCGTGTTTTTTTTTTTTGTTACTATTAATTGAACTGTTGTGGATTTTGGACCATAAGAAGTCCCTCGATTATTATTATTTTATATTTTCCAAATGAAGAGGATTGATGTTTTCCGTGCCTTTTTCTTATAGTGTATTGATCGGTTCAGCTATTAGATTTTTTCCTCTCTTATTGTAAGTAGCTAATTGATCTCATGGCATATGCTGGTGGTGATGCCTTTTTCTATAGTTATAGCTCATGTCTTTGTGTTCTGGCACGTTATTATGAGCGTTCTTTGGGTCTTGAAATGAGTGCTGGGAACCGTGCTGGAAATCCGAGTACTGGACGGTTAGTTGTGGCAGAATCATGCTTGAGACTTTTTGGACTGGTTGGTAGCGGTCTTTTCTTTCGTGAGGAACTTGTGCCATTCTTTTTTTTTTTTTTTAACCTACTTGCTGGAGGTTTTCAGCATCAACAGTTAAGGTAAAAGGGGAACTTGTAGGAGTGCCATCTTATTTCTCCACCCTTTGATTTATTTTTCTGATCATATAAAAAGAAAATAGTGGATCCTCTGAATGCTGTGTGTTAATTTTAGTTCGTATGGTAGCACACTTTAAGATTTATTTTTACGTTATCTTCTTTGATTGCTTTGTAGGTAGGAGAGGATCCTATAGACATCGATCGGATTTACATTTTGTAGAAACCTGTGTGTGGATGTAGGATGATGATGTTATTAAAATGTTGAGTCATGCATGTCATCCGTTTGCATGCATGTTTTTGTTGTTAGGGGGCCAAAACCTTGTCCAATTTTTACAAGAGTTTAGCTGAATATCCTGCTTGATCTGTACAATTTATTGGAATTTATCAAGTAATAATTAAATATATTCTTGTTAATGTGTCTCTGTCGGTAGATTGAAATAATTGCATAGATAGATACTGTGAAGTACGTTCTCATATTTTAGGATCATGGTATGTTGAGTCGTTAGCGGGCCCTTATAAAAGGGCTTCATATATGGGCTAACAATATTATGATTCTTGGAGAGGGAAATAATTGCACTGAGGCTTAGTGATTCTAAGCCCTAATATGATCTTGAGATATTGCAAATATGATAAGGGACTGGATTTACGAGAAGAGAGTTTCATACATGTAGCATTATTGCGGGAAAGACTTGCTGCAGAAGAAGGGCTGAGAAGAGAAGGGGACAGGGAGGCATTGAAGGATATGGTCTTGATGATATTACACTTTCTGTCTGTTCTGGATGATTGTGTTAGGGCAGGTAGCTAGCAAGCCTTGGTGAAATGTTGGGAATTTCAGATGTGGTACCTGTGCTGTCTGTTCAGAGTCGACAGTATACCTTTTTATAGTGGCTTGTTCCAAATCTAGTTTTCTAAATGTCATGGCCCTAACCTTGTCAGAAAGGCACTGTGCTGACTTTAATGACGGTAAGGAGAACTAAAGTTTTGAGGTTCCTTCTTTCATTCTGGTGGAAATTTGTAAAGTTCGACGTAGGAGGGATGTTTTCATAATGAAATGCAGGAATGATTCTATCGTTTTGTTAAAATATATTTACCCATTGCCCTGGGATTATGTTCTACCAAACACGTAATTTGGGTGGATTGGTAATCGAACATTTATTTTAGACCGGCTCGATCATGATCTTGGACTTTAATCCACTGGACTGTGACTATTCGTTTTTTTTTTTTTTTTTCTCCTTGGGAGGCAGATGACATTACCCTCTTTAAAAGGAGAAAAAAATTCTTTCAGGCTGGTCGATGGCGACCACCCTGGTTTGATGTACGACACTGAAATCCTTGATGGGTGACAAATGAAAATCATTTGTCTTTTTTTGAAAGGGGCAACTAACGTATTTGTTAACGTTGTCAGGTTTTTAGGAAGGTTGGCTACCGTGCATTCTTCAATTTGGGTTTATTTTCTAGTAGTCTCAGGAAGATAGATAGTTAGATAGATAGTGGGTGGCTTGATTTTTTTTTTTATATATAAACAGAATAATTAGCTTAGGGACATTTATATAATTTATCTCTTTTCATATCATTTGGCATAGTCACAAGCTGATGGGAGCTAAAGATCCGCTTTGTTAGAAGTCCTAATTGTCATGGTTTATTTATTCGCAACTAATTGACATATATTAATAGCTTGCTGGATATTGTTTTTATTTTTTAATTTTTAAAATACAAAAATATGAATATAAAAAATGGTGTTATTGTTTGTTATTTTTTAAAATTATTTTTAATATTTGTAAAAGAATAAAAGTAAAAAAAAAATTGAGAATTAGAAAATAATGATTTTACTATTACAATGTGGTTGTGTTTGTCATTATAATCGCTATACACCATAAACGTTGCTGTCATCATTTTTGTTGTCAGACACCATCGCTACTTATATAATGACCCCACTTTTGTCACCTTTGCTAAATCCCTAAGCCTTTGCCATGCCACCATTGTGCCACTGCTGCCATGTTCGTCAAGATTAAGAGTCTTTACTATGCCATCATTGCTGCTAATGCCATCTCTTGTATGTTGTCATTGCGGTCTTCGTTGCCAATGCGCTTTATGGTTGTCGCTATTGTCGCTGCCGTCGTTGCTATTACTGTCTCATAGCCATGGTTGGTACTTCAATCTCAGATGCCCTTAGCATTAATGTTGGACATAGTGCCCTTGCTTCCTTTACCTCTCCACTGTAACTCTCTAACATCATTGTCACCTTCTTCAAGCGCCTTCATCATGTCATCACTGTCACTGATTCACATCTACTATGTTACTTCTACGTCTCTCGCCACCGCTATTTCATTGCTGTCATCGTTGCCTTAGCCACGGTTGATGTATGATGCCTCAGTAACAATGAAGCAACCTAATCCAGGCATATCAAAAATAAATATATTAATATGAAAAACCTTTATATTTTTTTAAAAAAATAAAGAAGGTTGAAATATTTTTTAATGCTTTTGAAAATTTAAAAATAAAGTTATGTGAAACTGCATTCTAAACTTTCAAGAAGATTTTATGTTTCTATGATGGCTATGTATGAAATTTTCTATCACATGGTATATATATCTTGTTGTTGATTTGGTTTAGAGTGTAAATCTTGATCGGATGAGCTTACTGGTTTTAGCTTCATGTTCTGAACTTGTTTATTTTCTTGGAAATCTTTGCTACCTTTTGTATCCCTGTTTCAGGGTTGAATCAGGTCCCTTAATCTGAATTTCTCAAAATGTTTTGATAAGCTATTTAGAGTTGGAAAGAATATGCTGTAATTGAGTTTAAAAAAAGCTGATGAATTAGTTGTTCTTATAATCTGGCCCCCATTTTTTCAATGAAGTTATGATAAGCTTTAAACCGCAGTAGAATCTGTGATTTGCTTATTTGTCCTGTTTGAAGTTGCGAGTTTAGGCCTGCTAATTTGTTGTTTCATCTTGCTATATTCCGCAGCTAACGTGGTTTCTCTTCCTGCTGGCAAACTGTTTTGGTTCCTAATTTTGCTGGCGCTGCGCTTTGTGGTCGTCTCGCTGCTGATTTGAACTTACTGTCAAGTGTGATTCAGCAATTACATGGTATAATCAAGCGTTCTTCTTCTATTCCGGAGTAACTAATAACTAATAGTAGTGTGTGAAAAAAGTTCCAAAATGTGGAAACTATCATCCTTGTGGGGTTTTTTGCATAAATCAGCGTTTGGAGATTGTAATGTGAAATCAGGTTGCATTGAAACGATTCAGTTTATTTGTTAGCTTGAAACGGTTTGTTAATTAGCCGTGAAGACTCTTAGATTGGGCTTAGGACGACATGGTAGATGATTTATGGATTTATTAAGCTCGATGTTATTTTTAATCGTTGATTGTTAATTCTGGTTAGATTTTCATATGCACGGTGAGATATTTTTCTCTCGTTATCTAAGGGTGGGTGATGTGATTGATATGTGAGGTAAAATAATTTTCAACCTATCACTGCTCATATGATATATTTGCTTGGCTTTGTAATATCTCGGCCCTTTTTATTTAGCCGTGGGCTGGGGTATAATTCCTGTTCCTGTTGTTACAGAGTTGGCCTTTATCTACTTTTCTCTTTGTGAAGAGCGAAGGGGGCGGACGAAGCTTTGCTGACCCATGAAAAACTTGTGATCGCATGAGGTAGCTGTGAGAGGGAGAGAAACGAAAACGAACGGTTCCCATCCATGAAACAATTCAATGCGATGCGGAATCAAAGTTAGTTTTCCTTGTAAAAACCGCTATTTTGAAGGTAGGGAGGGCATTGAGGTCAGTCATTAAAATCTAGAGCTTTAAAATCCCTGTATGCATTACAAGCTGCCAATTTATGAATATTCTGTTGTAAATATGTTGAACCATACCTCATCTCATTCCTTGAGTTGCTAAGGAACCAGTCTCAGAACACTGTCTTCTTACGGCTTCATGTGCGACATGAAGAACAAGTCTTGTTGCATGCAACGGTTTTGATTTTCATGATTGTTGTGCAAGCACGGTGTAACTTTTGCTGCATCATGTTCGCTACACACGAACTTGATCACGAAACGAAAAAGTAAAGAGAGGATATGAAGGACTTGAAGAAAGAAATAATAAGTATAACCAGAGAGTGGAGGAAGCTAAAACCTTTTTCAGGAGTTTTTACTTTCTAAAGACGTGTTTTGTATAGCAATTATACATTTCCACTGACCCATCAACCAGCCCTCAAACGGGTCAGAGTTTACACGAAGGGCGGTTTTTAGTCCCACCAAGAAAATGACAAGATTTAGACCGCCATTCGGAGGTCTGGTTCGAGTTTAATGTTGTTGGTTACTTTAGGTGATATTGTGGAAAACGGTGGCTGAAACTGGAAAGGTTAAGAGGTAGTGGAGCAATCCAGATCATCCCTTACGTTGCTTTCAGAATGTCAATCGTGGCGGGCAAAGGATTGAGATAAATTTAGCACGGAAGATGGGTCAATCTACCGTGTCATGTTGCACATGCCTTATTAGTCCATTGCTTAAATGCATGCATTTCCTTTCTTGAAGTAAGTACAGTCCCTTCCCATATCAAGCTATTCGACGGTGACGACTCCACCGACTACCGCTACCTACGATCCAAATTCGAGCTTGATATCGTGGGGCAATATTATCTGATTGGCCGCGGCAGATGCATGCATGCCATTGGAGAGATGTCACGTCTCACCTACCACCTGCTGGGCCCTTCATGATGGTCCATGGCCATGCTTTCAAATCAAATCAAATGGAAGGAGGTGTGTCTTGCGCCATGCTGCACCCAACCACAGTTGTCCACGTCCTCTCCAACAGCATCGAACGCTGGGATTTGCTGGTCAGTTCTAGATTCCTACCACGTGGCTTGTAGTCAAAGCAAAAAAATGCATAATTACGATTTTCTATCGATATGTAATCATTAATTGATATGATCCATTAATTATAGGATGGATTAGGTTTATACAAAGATAACTTTTGATTATATGTTGGACTTGACAAGCCGCAAATAGATTGCCCATATACACTTGGATCCCATAATGAAACAAGGTTTCAAAGCGGGTCCAGATCCCAACCTTGACGTTGGTTGTGCTCATCTTGTGAACATAGAATTAATGTATTATATAAAATATTAATCATTTTAATTGGGTTGACACAAGATAATACATTTCGTGATATTAATGATCAACATAATGATCGATTTTATTTTATTTTATTTTATTTTCTTACAGTTGAGTTTTACATAGCTAGAAAAGAGGTTTTTATTTATTTATTTCTTGATTATGCCGGTTGATGGGCTAGTTAACAGGCCCATGAGCAGCAGTTTGTTTCTGAACGACCTTCTCAAATCAAACGTAATATTTTTTTCTACCCAATATTTTTCTACCCAGCCCGTTTTCAAATAGCGGCCCCTAGCTCCGTCTACAACGATGGTCAATAGCCTCGCCTCCCACGGCATCGCCCACCTCGCATGGCAGCTCCCAAGTCTAGCCAGCTTCTTCTATGGTGGCCACATCCCCAACAACCACGGCGGCCTCGGCACCCAGTCGGCCTCGGTTCCCAGTCGGCCTTGGCCCCAGTCGGCCTCAGCCTCAGTCGGCCTCGGTTCCCCATCAGCGTCGGCCTCCAGTCGGCCTCGGCCCCCAGTCGGCCTCGGCCCCAGTCGGCCCCTAGTCGGCCTTAGCCCCCAATCGGCCTCGGCACCCAGTCGGCCTCAAGTCGGCCTCGGCCCATACAAGCACAAGGAAGTGTACGGGCAGACAACACTAGCACCACCTACTTCTGACGGGACAACGCATGTGGCTCTGATATGCCACTAAGAAGAAACATCTTCATAATGGCCCTCTGACATGCCACTCAGAAGAAGTATCTTCATAATGGCCCTGACAAGTGGCAGTGCCCTCTGACATGCCACTCAGAAGAAGCACCTTCATAATGGCCCCGACAAGTGGCAGCACATCGAGTCTCACATATATTAATCCTGATATTCCTCCCACCAAAGTCCTCAGTCATCATGACACTCCAACCACTCAGATCAGATAAGCCCCAAAAGTCACGGCCCATCATGAGGCCCCATGTGACCTATTCTCACTAAAGAACAAAGCTCCAAACTTCTTAGGCAAGCTACCCAAAGTACCAAGATAAATAAGTGAGGTCAGAGGGACCAGGTAACTCCGAGAGAACTCAACACACACAACACACATTCATTCTTTCTCAGGGGAGCTCTTCTCTGGGGCTCTCCCTCTTTCTCTTTCGAGCTTCCTAAAGCTCACGGTTGTTGCCCAAAGCACTGACTTGAGCGTCGAAGGGTCCCCGCAGGAATCTCCGGCCACGGGACGTCTTGCAGGTTCGAAGGATGAAGAAGAAGCCCTAATGCTTCCCTGGAGTGATGGCTGATGCTCAAGGACACCAGCTCAAAGTGATCTGGCATCAACAGATTGGCGCGTCAGGAAGGGGGCAGCGCTGTGCTAAAGGAAAGAGAGCTCTGTCTCCCTAATTTGTAAGTCTTTGTCCCCTCTAAAATAGCCATGATTGTGAAGCATATGGTGAAGGTCCTCACAATCATGCTGGGGGGCATCCACATCGCACTGAGCAGCAAAAGACCACTCTATCTCTCTGCTCCTCCTTCACCACCAATCTCAGCTGCTCTGATTAACCAGCTGGCCATCCTCAATCAACAAGATCAAGCCTTGAATGCAGTAGTTCGTGAACTGCAGAAGCAACGCTTAGGGGGCCACTTAGCAGCACCCCAAGCCTCTCACATCACTCGTGATAGCTGCACCAGTTAGCCAGCGATTCACCCCGGGAAATTTTCTCATAGAGAAGCTTATCGCCATCAAGCCTCACCTAAGCACCACCATCATGAAGCTTTCAGGAGACTACAGTCTCCTACCCCCCGCTCAAGCAGCTACTCGTCCCCTTACTCATCTTCTGAGCCATCTGGGGAAGATCTTAATCCTGAGATGAAGAAGCATCTGGATGGACAACACCAACGGCCAGAGGAGCCCAATCAAAGGTTCAATAATCAGTAAGAGGTGGCCAAATAACTTCCGAAAGGGGCAAACCTAGGACATTATCCATGGCCAATCACCTCAAGCGTTTATGGACAATCTAATTTCTGGTAGTAGTAAGCCGAGATGTGTTGGTGCAATTAATGCAAGGTGGAAGATAAGGACAAAGAGCTTTGACTATTGACTACACCTTCCCCTCTCTTCCCTTCTCTCTTTCCCTCGGTTGCACCCAAGAGCCAAATCGAGCCAGGACCTCCTACGGATTCCGTTCTAATTGTTCTCGGACTCCAGCACCGAAGGCGACAAATCTCTTCCAAGAAAAAGCTCTCAAGCCTTAATTGATGACGACACCAAACACGATGCAAAGGCAAAAAGCTACGAAAGCTAAGTACATTACACTTTATGAAATTTTTTTTTCATTCAATTTCACACTTTAAGAACAAGTCATTTTGAAAATACCTTGGTGGCCCAAGAGACACGGACACTCCGGATCGGCGCGAGAAACCCCCGTGGCAGTTTTCAAAAGGAACCTGAGCCAGGTCAAAGCCCCCTCAGGTCACCCTCCGGGATTAAAGGCTCCCGAGCATGGTCCCATCACAGCGACTCTCGGGTCACCCTTCGATTCAAAAGGAACTTGAGCCAGGTCAAAGTGCCCTCAGATCACCCTCCGGGGTTAAAGGCTTCCGAGCATGGTCCCATCATAGCGACTCTCGGGTCATCCTTCAGGGTTCAAAAGGAACCTGAGCCAGGTCAAAGCGTCCTCAAGTCACCCTTCGGGGTTAAAGGCTCCCGAGCATGGTCCCATCACAGTGACACTCGGGTTACCCTTCAGGGCTCAAAAGACTCCCAACGGCCTCATACAGTCTCGGCCTTAGCCTTAGCGGCTCTGCCCTCTTGGCCTCATATGGCCTCGACACTCGGCTGCCTCCTTCAGCCTTATTCGGCCTCGGCACTCGGATGCTCCCTTCGGCCTCGTACGGCCTCGGCCTCAGCCTTAGCGGCACTGCCCTCTCGGCCTCATATGGCCTCGGCACTCGGCTGACCCCTTCGGCCTCATTCGGCCTCGGCAAACTGCTGCCCCCTTCGGCCTCGTACGGCCTCGTCCTCAGCCTTATTGGCTCTGCCCCTTCGGCCTCATTCGGCCTCGGCACTCTGCTGCCCCTTTCGGCCTCGTACGGCCTCGGCCTAAGCCTTAGCGGCTCTACCCTCTCGGCCTCATACGACCTCAACACTCGGCTGCCCCCTCGGCCTCATTCGGCTTCGGCACTCTACTGCCCCTTCGGCCCCATTCGGCCTCGGCACTCGGCTGCCCCTTCAGCCTCGGCACTTTGCTGCCCCCTTCGGCCTCATACGGCCTCGGCCTCAGCCTTACCGACTCTGCCCGCTCAGCCTCATATGGCCTCGGCACTCGGCTGACCCCTTCGGCCTCATTCGGCCTCGGCACATTGCTGCCCCCTTCGGCCTCGTACGGCCTCGGCCTCAGCCTTAGTGGCTCTGCCCCTTTGGCCTCATTCGTCCTTGGCACTCTGCTGCCCCCTTCGGCCTCGTACGGCCTCGGCCTCAGCCTTAGCGGCTCTGCCCTTTCGGCCTCATACGGCCTCAGCACTTGGCTGCCCCCTCGACCTCATTCGGCCTCGGCACTCTGCTGCCCCTTCGGCCTCACTCGGCCTCGGCACTCTGCTGCCCCCTTCGCCTCGTACGACCTTGGACTCAGCCTTAGTGGCTCTGCCCCTTCGGCCTCATTCGGCCTCGGCACTCTGCTGCCCCCCTTCGGCCTCGTACGGCCTTGGACTCAGCCTTAGCGGCTCTGCCCTCTCGGCCTCATACGGCCTCGGCACTCGGCTACCCCCTTCGGCCCGTCGGCCTCGGCACTTTGCTGCCCCTTCGACCTCGTACGGCCTCGGCCTCAGCCTTAGTGGCTCTGCACCCTTGGCCTCATACAGCCTCGGCACTCTGCTGCCCCTTTGGCCTCATTTGGTCTCGGCACTCTTCTACCTCCTTCGGCCTCGTACGGCCTCGATCTCAGCCTAAGTGGCTATGCCCCTTCTGCCTCATTCAGCCTCGACACTCTGCTGCCCCCATCGGCCTCATACAGCCTCGGCACTCGGCTGCCCCCTTCGGCCTCGTACGACCTTGGCCTCAGCCTTAGCGGCTCTACCCTCTCGGCCTCATACGGCCTCGGCACTCGGCTTCCCCCTCGGCCTCATTCGACCTCAGCCTCCGCCTTAGTGGCTCTGCCCCTTCGGCCTCATTCGGCCTCGACACTCTGCTGCCCCCTTCGGCCTCATATGGCCCCGACACTCTGCTGCCCCTTCGGCCTCGTATGGCCTCAACCTCAGCCTTAGTGGCTCTGCCCCTTCGGCTTCATTCGGCCTTGGCACTCTGCTGCCACTTTCGACCTCATATGGCCTCGGCACTCGGCTGCCCCCTTTGGCCTCATTCGGCCTTGGCACTCTGCTTCCCCCTTCGGCATCATATGGCCTCAGCCTCAGCCTTAGCAGCTCTGCCCTCTCGGCCTCATATGGCCTCGGCACTTGGTTGCCCCTTCGGCCTCATTCGGCCTCAACCTCAGCCTTAGTGGCTCTGTCCCTTCGGCCTCATTCGGCCTCGGCACTCTGCTGCCCCCTTCGGCCTCATACGGCCTCGGCACTCGGATGCCCCCTTGGCCTCATTCGGCCTCGGCACTATGCTGCCCCCTTTGGCCTTGTACGGCCTCGGCCTCAGCCTTAGTGGCTCTGCCCCTTTGGCCTCATTTGGCCTCGGCACTATGCTGCCCCCTTCGGCCTAGTTTGGCCTCGACCTCGGCACTTGGCTGCCCCCTCGGCCTCATACGGCCTCGGCACTCTGCTGCCCCCTTTGGCCTCGTATGGCCTCAGCCTCAGCCTTAGTGGCTCTAACCCCCTCGGCCTCAGCCTTAGCGGCTCTGCCCTCTCGGCCTCATACGGCCTTGGCACTCGACTGCCCCTTTGGCCTCATTCGGCCTCGGCACTCTGCTGCCCCTTCGGCCTTACTCGGTCTCGGCACTCGACTGCCCCCTCGGCCTCATCGGCCTCGGCACTCTGCTGCCCCTTCGGCCTCATTCGGCCTCGGCTTCAGCCTTAGTGGCTCTGCCCCCTTCGGCCTCACTCGGCCTTCGCCTCAGCCTTAGTGGCTCTGCCCCCTCTGCCTCATTTGGCCTCGGCACTCGGCTACCCCTTCAGCTTCATACGCCCCGGCCTCAGCCTTAGTGGCTCTGTCGTTCAGCCTCATACGGCCTCGGTCTCATCCTTAGTGGCTCTATCAGCCTTAGCGGCTCTGTCTCTCAGCCTCAGCGGCATTAGTGCAGCTACATCAGTTTTATTTTTGCCTCACCGGTTAGTTGACGAGCATCCCCCCCCCCCCCAAACTTAGCGATACTTTGAGTGGCAGGAAACTTACTCTCAAACTGCCTAAAATTCTACACTTTTGAGCATGTATATCATGCATTAACCAAGCTCAAAAAGTGTGGGGGATCTGATGGGGCCAATTAACAGGCCCATGAGCAGCAGTTTGTTCCTGAACGACCTTCTCAAATTAAAAATCAAACGCAATATTTTTCTACCCGGCCCATTTTCAAACAGTGGCCCCTAGCTCCGTCTCCAATGATGGCCAACAGCCTCGCCTCCCACGGCGGCACCCACCTCGCACGGTAGCTCCCAAGTCTAGCCAGCCTTCTTCCATAGCAACCACATCCCCAATAGCCACGGCAGCACCCAGTCGGCCTCGGCCCCAAGTTGGCCTCGGCCTCCAGTTGGTGGAACCTAGTCGGCCCCCAGTCGGCCTCGGCTTTGGCCCCAGTCGGCCTCGGTACCCAGTCGGCCTCCAGCCAGCCTCGGCCCCAGTCGGCCTCGGCCTCCAGTGGGCCTCGGCATCCAGTGGGCCTCGACACCCAGTCGGCCCCCAGTCGGCCTTGGCACCTCGGCCTCTAGCCGGCCTCGGCCTCTAGTCAGCACCAGTCGGCCCCCAGTCGGCCTCGGCCTCGGCCCCAGTCGGCCTCGGCACCCAGTCGGCCCCCAGTCGGCTCGGTCCCAGTCGACCTCGGCACCCAGTCAGCCCTCAGGTGGCCTCGACACCCAGTCGGCCTCCAGCCGGCCAAGACCAGTCGGTGGCACCCAGTTGACCCCCAATCGGCCTCGGCCTCGGCCCTAGTCGGCCTCGACCCAGTCGGCCTCCAGCCTTCCTCGGCCCCAGTCGGCCTCGGTCCCCAGTCGGCCTCGGCCTTTAGTCGGCCTAGGCCTCTAGTCGGCCTCGGCCCCAGTCGGCACCCAGTTGGCCCCCAGTGGCCTCGGCCTCGGCCCTAGTCGGCCTCGACACCCAGTCAGCCTCCAGCCGGCCTCGGCCCCAGTCGGCCTCGGTCCCTAGTTGGCCTCGGCCTCCAGTCGGCTCCCAGGTCGGCCCCCAGTCAGCTCAGCCCCCAGTCGGCCTCGGCCCTAGTTGGCCTCGGCCCCCAGCCGACCTCAAGTCGGCCTCGGCCCCCAGTCGGCCTCGGCACCCAGTCGGCCTCAAGTCGGCCTCGGCCCCAGTCGGCCTCCCAGTCATCCTCGGCCTCCGTCATCCTCGGCACCCAGTCAGCCTCAGCCCCAGTCAGCCCCCAGTCGGCCTCGGCCTCCAGTCGGCCTCGGCACCCAGTTGGCCTCAATTCGGCCTCGGCCCATACAAGCACAGGGAAGTGTACGGGCAGACAATAGACTAGCACCACCTACTTCTGACGGGACAATGCCTGTGGCTCTGACATGCCACTAAGAAGAAACATCTTCATAATGGCCCTCTCACATGCCACTCAGAAGAAGTATCTCATAATGGCCCTGACAAGTGGCAGTGCCCTCTGACATGCCACTCAGAAGAAGCACCTTCATAGTGGCTCTGACAAGTGGCAGCACATCAAATCTCACAGATATTAATCCTGACATTCCTCCCACCAAAGTCCTCAGTCATCATGACACCCCAACCACTCAGATCAGATAAACCCAAAAGTCACGGCCCATCATGAGGCCCCACATGACCTATTCTCACTAAAGGACAAGGCTCCAAACTTCTCAGGCAAGCTACCCAAAGTACCAAGATAAATAAGTGAGGTAGAGGGACCAGGTAACTCCGAGAGAACTCAACACACACAAGAACACACGTTCATTCTTTCTCAGGGGGAGCTCTTCTCTGGGGGCTCTCCCTCTTTCTCTTTCG
>UESW01004099.1:232996-299994 GCA_900491605.1 Calamus simplicifolius
ACTCGACCGCGGATTGGGTTGCTGCTTCAGTGGCTCTGCTTCTTGTCCATGAATTTGATGCGGATGACTCCTGTCCTGCTCCTTTGCAGCAAATTTTGTACTCTATCTATCTGAGCTGACTTAGCCAGACAGTGTGATCGTCCGTTTGTACCAAGAAAAAAAAACTAATTCTCACTTAGGTTAACCGTGTAATTGCATCGAATTGCATGAGTCAAGAAAAGAATGTCCAAACGAAAATAGAAAATCTGTAGCATGTGAACTCTTCTTTAAGAATAACTTCCTTTTTTTTTCTTCCTTTTAAAACATTTCTTAATGTGGTTAAAGATTTTAAAAACTTTTCAAAATTTATTTTTTATTCAATCTCTCTTGAAAAGCTTAAAAATTTTGAAAGCTATTAAAATCAAATAACACAAATTTTTTAAGCATCTTATACTGTCATAATAGGTAAGATGTCAAGCAGACTTAGAATTCCATAGTGTTGATTATATTCATTCAAAGAAACCTTGAGGGATTAGATCTTAAATTCGACTTCGTGTTGATTATATTTAAAATTTTGATTTAGAATTATATATATTGCACATACAATACAGACTTATTGTGTTATGCGATTAGCATATATTGAAGGCTTTTATACTTAGTACCTGATTTTTTATGAGATTCTTAGGATTCGTCCAAACCTTTATTTATAGTTTTATACAACAATTCTTATATAAATGAGTCTTCAAAGAGTATTTGTGATATAATATTTTGCAAGTCAACATTAGAAAATTTTATTTGTCATTTTATAAGATCATTTATCATAGGGATGAAGAAATATTTCTTCAAAATTATGCACTACATAATCATTTATTAACTTTGTTTCTACAACATTAAACTTTTTTTTTATGAGATCTCTAATCATATATGTTGGGTATTTATTGCTGATAACCAAATAATAGGCTTACTTCTCATCCCTCCTTGATTTTAGGACTTTGCTCTTATATAATCTTGGTCAACTAATCTCTCAAGTTTTTCTTTTGACTTAACATATTCTAAGAAAATTGCATGATTCTTTTTATGTTAATCTTATATATTTATAACAAGTTAGATATATCAATTCATCTTTTTATTAGTATTTTTAAGTAGTTATTATTTTTACATCTTTATTGTTACGATTGAAATAGTTGAAACTAGCTTAGGTACCAAAGGTAGCTCTAATATAAAATTTTTAATTCACTCTAAATATAAGTAGTATGCAAAGCTATCAATTCAGCTCCATGATATACTCTAAGGGGGCATTTGGTAGCAGGTAGTCTATTCATTATCGTAACCTTAATATCAAAGGTCCCGAGCCACACCCTCTTCCACGAAGTCAGGCCATGGATCTCCACCGACCAACCGCCCATAGCACGCTGCGAAATTTCTTTCGATCGATGGCCTCCATCATCCTCGAATATCATTTATAAATATAATTTTTTTAAAAATTATTATAAATATTAAAATTTTAATTAAATATATAATAATATATAAATTTTTAATAAATTTAATTTAGGAGTATTTTGGGAATTTGATGTTATATGACTGATAATCTGTTTGAACATAGTAATTAATATTACTATTGCATTACCTGTGCATACAAACATAGTAATCAACATTACTAGTAATCTATCAAGTGGCAATCTATCTTATAAGTAATCGACATTAAGAATTACTGGTGATGCACCAAACACAACCTAAGATATAATATTTTGCTAATGAACCTCAAGCTATAATAGCACTGTCTAAAAAAAAATATATCCAATAGTTGATTTAAGATTACCTAATTTGTATCATTATAATCCTTAACTATCTCAAGGTATTTAGTGTAAAAGAGAGAAAAGTTTACAATTCTTTTAAAATATTAGATAAATTTTTGCTTGCTAATATATATTTTTAGGGATAAAAAATAAATAAAAATAAAAAATTTTTAAAAAAAAATAGAAATAGAAATAAAAATGGAATTATATTTCCGAAATTAATAGAATTTCCTCTCGAGTCTCCAGCTTCTATATATATTTATACATCCATCAAGCAGGCTCGAGCTCGACCTCTATATATATGTCCGTGCCCTGCCTCGCACCGGCCGTTATCTCAGATTTCATCCTCCCTTTCGCGTGTTCCTCTCTTTTCCCCAAGCTTAGGAGCGTTACCTGCTCGCCCTCCATTGGTCGTGCCCCCCACCCTCTTCCCAACCTTCCCTCTTCTCCGTTGCATCAATCACCAAAACAAACAGTACGCTTTTCTCCTTGAAAGGAATCCCTCCGAACCTCTCTCCTCCACAATGCGCTTCGCCTCTCCTTCCTTCCTCTCCCTTCTCCTCTTCCTCTCCTTCGTCTCAGGTAAAAAAACCAGAACTCTCTCCTCCCTGTTCTCCACCACCCTGTTTTAAGGTCTTGATATTCCGGTCTTTGTATTCTTGTGGCATTTTTCTAGGTGTCGTATCGACGACGTTCACTGTGACCAACAACTGCGGTTACGTGGTGTGGCCGGGCACCCTCTCAAATGGCGGCTCATCGCCGCTCGCCTCCACGGGCTTCGCGCTGGCCCCTGGGAGTCACGGTCCCTCGACGCCCCCTTCCCCTGGTCCGGCCGCCTCTGGGCCCGCACCCTCTGCTCCGCCGACCCCTCTTCAGGCCGCTTCTCCTGCGCCACCGGCGACTGCGGCTCCGGCACCGTCGAGTGCTCCGGCGGCGCCGCCCCGCCCGCCACCCTCGCGGAGTTCACCCTCGCGGCTCCGGCGGGCTCGACTTCTTCGACGTCAGCCTCGTCGACGGCTACAACCTCCCCGTCCTCGTGATCCCGCAGGTAGCGGGAGCCACCGCCGGCACGTGCTGGCCCACCGGATGCTTGGTGGACCTCAACGGAGCGTGCCCGTCCGATCTCAGAGTAACGGTCAATGGCGAGGGGGTGGCGTGTCGGAGCGCGTGCGAGGCGTTCGGATCGCCGAGGTATTGCTGCAGCGGCGAGTTCGCGAGCCCCAGCACTTGCGGCCGACGGCGTACTCCCAGTTCTTCAAGAGCGCGTGCCCCCGGGCGTACAGCTACGCCTACGACGACGCCACTTCGACCTTCACCTGCTCCTCCGCCACCGTCGCCAGCTATGTCATCACCTTTTGCCCCAGCACCACCAGGTACCCAGTACCAACCACCGATAACTTTCTCATCTCTCCTTTATTTATTCGTTAATCATTGATTAATTAGGGCTTAATTAGGATGGTGCTCACCGGCCTTGGCTAAGTTTTTTTCCTTCTTCTAATAAAGGAATGAGTTGTGTTAGAGGTGAGAGTAGTAGTTAGGGCCCATGTTAGATTGCCAATGGATGGAAATCAAATCAGCGAATCTATGAATAATGACTAACTGGTTCAATTTTATTAGAATGATGACTGGCGAGCTCGTCATCAAGACGCGGCAACGGCCACTTTCTAGCTGGAGAAAAAAAGTGGCGTTGTGTGCTGTGCTCACAATATTGTCAACCTTTTTTTTTGGTCAGACGTCTTCCAAAGATTCTAGCCCCACCCCACCATCATACAAATGAACAAGTAATTGGTGTCATCTTCGTTTCTCAACCATGCACCCATGCGTATCGCGGAATAGATAAATTAAGATTGGTGGTGTCTCAAAATTCTTCGGTTAATGTTTCAATTAGAGAGGATCCATTCTAAACCCAACAACCATCCATACATTGTTCAGTTCTAATATAATTCTGGTGCCCAAACAAGCTTGAGAGTCTGATCTGAGACCATGGCTGAATCCTGATTAAAACTTGGCAACTCACCATGGCTGAAGGATTAATTTGTTCCTTGTTGCAGCTTGAAGTCGGCTGGGAATCCGCAGGCATCGTCGGGCTTGCCGCTGATCAACGACACGATGCTGTTCGTGGGCCGTACGAAGGTTGTCAGCCGCGCCCCACCGACCACGTCGTGCCGACTATCCTTCTCGCTTGTTGTTTTGGTGCTGTCTTGGCCTTTGCTACGGCTATTTTAGATCTCTTTTCCACTCCGTTGCCGAGTCCCCGTCCATGTGCCTCCGTCCGAGATCCACGCCACTGCCGACTTCCTTTGCTCTTAGAAAACAGAGGAGGGAGGAAAAAAAACGTACATTTTTAATAAAGAAACGAAACGTTGGAGATTCTACAGGGAGTTGATGACTGATAATGAGCAACGCCTTTGGTATTATTTTTTGGGTTGATTGGCCCACCTTGTATCTCCCACCAAGAGAGAGAGAGATGGGGGATTTCCATCAAAAGAAGGGTAGCTTTAATTTACTCTGATGGTTCTGGGGGTTTTGTAGTACTGTGTACAGGGCATTCTGCCACGTCTTGTCGCCTTGTCCCAGAAGTGAACGTTGGAACTTTTTAAACTTGTTTTTTCCTTTAGGATCATACGGCTGAGTCATGTGATCCTCTGCATTTGGACGGCTGATGTAGGCTTTTCCGTAGCAGTTTTATTGAGCTCTCTGTGCATTTTTAACTATTTCTATAACTGGCGTTGCTTTTGCCATCGACGCTAAAATATTGGCCAGGTGAGCTGAAATTCCGCACCCGTGATCTGCCATGATTCCAATTTGTTCCAGTATTTGATACCTTGGCATCATGTTAATCATAAGGCCTCTTTGATGCATAAAACTCTTGTGAAATAGTTTAAGACAATCGGGTAGTTCAAGAAGGATTGGAGATTAATATGCAATGTTAATAGCTTCATTTGATTGTATGAAACCTTGTTTGACAACCAAATCTTCAATCAGTTTGCTTCGAGTGGGTTCAAAGGCTATGGATATTGGAGTGCCTAAATTTATATCGAAGGGAATAGTAAGCGAAAATAAAGTTATTTATAAAAAAAGATAAAGGATAAGTAAAGAATGATATAAATAATTTATTAGTTACAATGTAAACTTAAGAATGTATCATCAAAATGAATGATTAATATACATATATAATAAAAATAAATTAAAATTTATATAAAGAAAGAATAAAAAAAAATTAATATTTTTATATTTTATACCAGCAGTGTAGCATACAGAAAAGGATTGATGTAGTTGATCTTAAACTAGTTTAGCATTTAGATTTTTTTTTTTTTTTTTACTATTGTTTTATCTTGAAATTTTAATAAATTTTTATTATTTTTAAATTTAAAAAATTAGCATCAACATTCCCAATAAAAAATAATTTTAGTTAGATAAACATATGGTGCCCGAAAATTTCATTTTTCCAAGAGTGGAAGAATACACAAAGAGACAAGATGATGGAAGTTTTCAAGGACAGCTGGAGAGAATTGAGCATCAAATTCGATTAAATAATGGAAGATCTCTAAAACGGACTTTCAAGAATGACACATGCGACACAAATAATTGGTCACAAAACAATTGAGTTCACATGGTCTGCACTTATGCTCGACTATATATATAAAAAGACCCATGGTGAAACGTATAAAGAAAAAGGCTTCAGACGTACAAAGAAAAAGGTTTAGACAAGATCCTTAAGCGCGAAACATGGCAAGCAGATGAACTTGTTCTCCTTGCGATGCCTTTACTAAAGATTTAATTTCTTTTCCATACTTTGGTGGTTGTGTGCTTGGAAACATGGCAAGCAAATGAACTTGTTCTCCTTGCGATCCCTTTACTAAAACATTTAATTTAAAAATTTTTTTGGTACAGACGGATGATCACACTAATCTCGTGCGAGTCAGCCCAGAAATATCAAGAGTACAAAATTTGCTTAAGAGCTAAGGGACATGGGTCACTCTAATTCCATATCCAAAATTCCACATGATGAGTCACAGCCGCTGCTACCCAGTCACCGCTGAATTAGCTTCCCGGTAGATGTGTCGGATGTGGACTCTATGAGAACCTCGCAGAACCGCCCAAATGTCGCGGAGAAGAGGATTGGTGGGGATATAGCTGCAGTATCCTGACTGAAGCCATCGGATGACAGAAAGAGAATCCCCTTCAATGAAAAGGCTATGAGCATGAAGTCTTCGAACAACATCCCAAGGAGATACCAGCCCACACAGCATAAAGCTCCGCCATAGGGACTGAAGAGATCATAAGAAGTCAAAATCGTCCAGCCGGCAGCAAAGCTCCATCAAGTCCCACTGTGAATAATGAAAGCATTTAGTGACAAGGTCCACCTTTGCAGAAGTTATTAAGCTCTAACCATGATCTTTCTAAATAAATAATTGATGTCGAACATCCTTCTATTTGGCATCCTTATCTAAGTCCATACGTAAATTTAATTTTAGAGCCCATTCGTAGTATTCTCTAATATACATGGAGGAGGGCTCCCTTATATAAGAGATGAATAATCATGATAAGCCCTCATGCGATCAGAAGAATTAGAACAAAATTAAGAAGAAAACTAAGGAAAAAATCCTTAGCCCAGGCATTTACCAGTTTTTCTTACAAGATCATTTTCTTTGCAGTGATAAGTCCACATCCCAAGCTCATAGGGCCAGACCAAATCACTAATTAGAAGAACACTTGACTAAAATAGCTCATCAAAACCTCCACGTGGGGAGGGAACCAGCCCATGAATCACAGTTTGTTACGGAGTTGTTTTCAAAAAGGGAAAACACCCGGAGATAAAGTTCGTATGTGGCATATACGAGAGAAGAAAAATCCCAGGGGTGAGAGTGTGCGGCCTGAGAGAGATCCAGAGAAGCCCAGGCTTCCTGCAACCTCAGGAGGTCGATACGGACGAGTCTGAGAGCAGATGAAGAGAGATAGTATCATCAGTTGTAAAAATAAGCTGGTTTCACGACAGCCAGATCTGATCGAGACAGTAATAGCCCAAGAATACTCTGTTAGTCTCAATCGGCTGATTTGGAAACCAAAGATGATGGATCTCCGAAGATTGAGAAGATCATGAGAAGAACTAGGATAGGAACACAGGCAAGATGACACAGTATTCCATCCATCTATGAACACTGCCTAAAGCTACTTAATATAAATCTGAATACAAGCCAGAAAAATATTAAGCACCTAAATGAGATGAAGAGCATTGTGAACCAGCTGGCCACCAAACTTCAGGCAACTACCTGATAGTTCTGTCATTGAGTAACTCCGCCCCTGATGGAGTTATCACCATGAGTCAGGACTAGCTTGCTCATGAGTCTCAAACAAAGACAGATGTACTTGTCACAGAGGGCAAAGGGAGACAGTTTACTCAAATCCAGACCTCGAATGCTACCATTGTCATAAGAAAGGACACTACAAAAGTGAATGTAGACTAAAGAAGAAGAACAGGCGGGCAGAAGATAAGAAAGATAGAGAGGTAGCAGCAGTTGCCTCAGGAGAAGACATCATTCTACAGAATGTGTTGATCAGCTTAGCCACCACATCAAATCAGGTTGATTGGGTGGTAGATAGATTTTTTTTTTTAATGACTTTGGTTTCCAAAATATGTGGGTAGTAGTGTGCCTAGACAATGCAGATCGAATCTTCTCAGCAGGCAAGCTAGATGAAGAGGGATATGTTAGCCAGTTTGGGGGAGATCAATGGAAGTTAATCAAAGGTGCTATGGGTGATTACCAAAGGACAGAGATCATGCACATTATACAAGTTGCAGTCCAGTTTGGTTAGGGGAGAGGTATGCGCAGCAGAGCTACTATGGCACAAGAGATTAGGCCATATTGGCGGAAAGGGATTGCAAACTCTCGTAGGGGTCTTACCATACAGGACAGAGTTCTCAGTGATTGTACCCACTGTGTGGTGGGTAGCAGCACAGGGTGACATTTCAGAGTAGCTCCAAGAAGAAGACTGGCCTTTTGGAGCAAGTGTACTCAGATGTGTGTGGACCCATGAGGGAGAAGACCTTAGGAGGAGCCTCATATTTCGTCACATTTATAGATGATGCTTCCTCCAAGGACCAGGTGGCAGCAGTTTTTGAGTTTTTTCACAGGCTTGTGGAGAGGCAGACAGGAAAGAAGTTGAGATGCATTCGTACAGACAATGGAGGAGTACATAGGAGTCTTTCACCAGTACTGCAGAGCACAAGGCATCAGACATGAGCAAACAGTGCCAAAGACTCCACAGGAGAATGGAGTAGCTGAGAGAATGAACAGGACAATAGTGGAGAGAGTCAATGCTCTCCCAGTCCAAGTTGCCCAAGAGCTTTTGGGGGGAGGCAGTCCAGACAGCATGTTATTTGATAAATAGATCTCCCTCATCAGCTCTAGATGGAGAGGTGCCAGAGAAGGTGTGGACAGGCAAAAATGTCAGATATGATTATCTAAGGATTTTTGGCTGCAAGGCATTTGTGCATGTGCCTAAGGATGAGAGGACAAAGTTAGATGACAAGACAAGACAATGTATCTTTCTGGGGTTTGGTGATGAGCAGTTTGGTTATAAGCTGTGGGACCCAGTTGATAGGAAGGTAGTCAGGAGCAGAGATGTCATATTCTATGAGGATCAAACCATAGAAGACATCAAGAGGGCAGAGCATCAGTCTGAGTCAGATATGTATGGCCCAGTAGATATAGAGCCTGTCAGTCCTCCAGCAGTTCATGCAGATGAGCCAGAGAAACAGCCAGTACAGGGTGCAGATGAGCAGCAGCCTACACCTATTGAGGATACAGATCAGGAGATTCAGATCCCTGAGGAGGAGCTACCGACAGAGGTAAGGAGATCCACGAGAGCAAGGCAACCATCTAGTCGGTATTCAGTGCATGAATATCATGTTGACAGATGTAGATGAGCCAGAGTCATATGAGGCGGCCCATGTCATGAGCAGCGGGAGCAGTGGCAGAGAGCTATGCAGGAGGAGATGGACTCTCTTTGCATAATCATACATATGACTTGGTAGCTAGGCCCAAGGGGAGAAAGGTACTCAGAAACAAGTGGGTCTACAAGGTAAAGGCAGAAGAGAAAAGCTCACAGCCTAGATATAAAGCACGACTAGTTGTGAAGGGCTTTGCACAAAAGAAGGGAGTTGATTTCGATGAGATATTTTCTCCAGTAGTGAAGATGACCTCAATCAGGACGGTGTTAGGATTGGCAGCTAGCATGAATATGGAGGTAGAGCAGTTGGATGTGAAGACAGCATTCTTGCACGGTGACTTAGAGGAAGAGGTCTATATGGAGCAGCCTGAAGGTTTCAAGGTAAAAGGCAAGGAGCACATGGTGTGCAGACTTAGAAAGAGTCTGTATAGTCTCAAGCAGGCGCCCCGGCAGTGGTACAAAAAGTTTGAGGCTTTCATGGTACAGGTTGGTTATAAAAGAACAACCACAGATCATTGTGTCTTCATTAGAAGGTTCCCTGGAGGTGATTTTATCATCCTTCTCTTTATGTGGATGATATGTTGATTGTTGGGCAGGACTCCAGCAAGATTGCCACACTGAAGAAGGAGTTAGGGAAAGCTTTTGATATGAAGGATATTGAAACAAATATTGGGGATGTATGTATTCAGGGATAGACAAGATCTTTTTAAATTCAGATGAGCAATGAGTCAGTGGCAACTAGCTGGACACTTCAAGCTGAGTTCAGAGCAGAGCCCAGCCTCAGGAGATGAATGAGTCCCTTATGCCTCAGCCGTGGGTAGTCTCTATGGTCTGTACCCGACCAGACTTAGCATATAGTTGGCTTAGTGAGCAGGTTCCTAGCGAATCCAGAAAGGAGCATTGGGCACTTAAATGGTTCAGGTACAGGTACAACTAGCTTGAGTCTTTGTTATGGACAGGGAGAACCTGTGTTACAGACAATATGCAGATATGGCAGAGATGACTCCAGGAAGTCTACATCCGAACTTGGTTACATTTGCAGGAGGTGCAATTTCATGGCAGTCCAAGTTACAGAAGCATTATCGTCCACAGAGGCCGAGTACATAGCAGTGACAGAAGGATGCAAGGAGATATTGTGGCTGAAGAGATTTCTTCAGGAGTGTTAAACATGATACTTACTTAGTATCAGAGCAAGAATCCGACTTTTCACTCCAAGTCGAAGCACATTGATATGCGTTATCACTGGATCAGATAGGTCCTGGAAGAGAAGCAGTTGCTGTTGGAGAAGATCCATACAGATGATAATGGGTCAGATATAATGACAAGAAGTTGAAGCTTGTAGAAAGAAAGCAGGCTTGGTGGATTTCCCCACGTAGTCGGGAGGGGGAGATATTGTTGGGTGCTCCTCCACGTGGGGAGGGAACCAGCCCATGATAACAAACTGCATCACAGTTTGTTACGGAGCCCATGATAACAAACTGCATCACAGTTTGTTACGGAGTTGTTTTCAAAAAGGGAAACAAACCCATAAAGTAGGGGGAGAGAGATCCGTATGTGGCATATACGAGAGAAGAAAAATCCCAGATTGAGAGAGCTGTGTGCGGCCTGAGAGAGATCCAGAGAAGCCCAGGCTTGGAAAAATCCTGTGCAACCTCAGGAGGTCGATACGGACGAGTCTGAGAGCAGATTTGGGGGCACGGAAGAGCAACCACACGTTGGTGAGATCCTTCTTGTACCCACATCAACTATTATTTTAAGTTCGAAGTGTTTCCTAATTTTTGGGCAAAAAGAAATTAGGAGAAAAGTTGTAATCTTTTATTAAGATTAGTGAAGTGCTCTCGGAATTTGCCCCGTGGTTTTTCCCTTTCATATTGGAGGGGTTTTCCACGTAAATTTGGTGTTTTGTGTGGTGTTTATTTTTATTCCGCATATTCTGTGATTGTGGTAGATCGATATATTTTTCTGTGATTGTGCATGCATATTTGTTCCGAGGGTGATCGAGGGTGTATTCCCAACACACGCTTTACAAGCAGTTTGTAATCCAACCTTAGCTGAAGATTTATTCTGGACCCTCTCATGCGACACAGCACTTTGTACGGATTCAAAGCTTAAATAACTTGGAGATGTGCTCATTTTACGATAATTATTACAACATAATCGTCTAACTGGGTAATCTAGAAATCCATCGTTTTTCAGCCTACCCTTGATGAGTTAAATTAGTAGAAGGGGAAGAAACACATCATTTCCATGTCGGAGCTGAATTTTAGAACGGAAGAAGTTTGTGTGGACTGGCACTACGACCAAAACGCGCCATTGCTGAGAGATTATCTGAGACCAGTTTGCCTAAGTTTGTGCGAACTTCAAATCCTTTAATTGGAAGCGATTGTCCTTCGTCTTAAAGAGATGGTTTTGGCCAAGACGAGTGAGAACACAAATTGGCTTTAGGACAATTTATTCAAAGAGAAGGTGATGTGAAACAACCGACGTGGAATGTATTCTAATAGAATTAGTAAAGATTAAATGAACGATTAAGTGAAATAATACATGCATTCATTCATTGTTTAAGAACTAAAAATTTTATGGAGGAGATTTAGAAGACTAAACAAAGTTTGAATTTAGAATTTAAATAAAGTAATAAAGAAGCCGATCTTTGTGGTTAAGAAACCACTCAGATTAAGGCTAAGTAAATCTAATAATTGCAGATGTGAAAGGATTTTAAAGAGGATTCTCCCAGCAATTAAAAACTTAAGTAAAATCGATGCACTCAGGGAAGGAACTTGAGGATGACAAGGGATTCCATCATATTGTAAGCTTTCGTACCTTGATTCATGGTGGGAACAACCTGCAACTTTGGAACCATAGAAGCCGGAGATCCTTGATCGGTTGAAAATGGGCTTGAAGCAAAGTGGGGAAAGGAGGATAAAATATGGATGATATAAATAGATACCAGGCCTCACGCCTATCCTCTCACAGGGGACCCATCTATCAAGCATGGGGTTTTCTCAAGAAAACTTCATTAATCCTCTTCTTACAAAAAGCCAGGAGCCCTTTTTTATAAACTACCCAACACTTATACCATATTATCATTAGAGGAAGAAGATCTCGGTCAGCGAAGAGAAGAATGTGGGGCATCCCATGATTTGTGGAGGCGGTATCCAATGTGGGTGTCAATGTGGGCGTCCCATGATTTATGGAGGCAGTTTCCAATATGGACATCTCTTGATTTGTGAAGGTGGTTTTCAAGAGGAGACGTGCGAAGAGAAGAATGTGGGGCGTCCATGATAAGAGGAGGTGGTTGTGGAGACTTTGACTTGATTCAAAATCTTTATATTCATTGGGCGACATTCCTTGTTGATGTGGTGTGATGATATGGCTTCAATGTTGGTGACTTCATGACCATGCACCCATTCTTCTTGGTTTAACCAGATCGGGTTTTTGGGCTGAACTTCTTTTGACTCAATTGCAATAAAAAACTTAAACATGACTCAATCAAACAAATACAATCAATTGAAATAAAATTGCTCAAATGGAAAATAAATACAGGACTCAAACTTAATTTAATCTTCCATCCATAAAAAATCTAGCTGAAGTTGTTGAAGCCTCTTCCTGAGCTTGGTGTCCGCACCAATTCTCTCCGGATGGGAGAAACTCGACCCTGTTGAGTAAGGATCAATCTGTCCATGATATTTCTCTAGTAAGTCTGGTGCAATTTGTTGAAGATCCTCTTGGGTGATCCAAGAGTCCTCGGATTTAGGTCGGCATGCCAATGAATCAGGTAACGTTGATAGCCTTTATTTCTGGTGGTAATTGTCTGGTCATCCAAATACGTTCAACTCTGTCTCTCCGGTTTGGTGGAATTGCTGGTGGACACTCAGGTAGGGTTTCACTCTCAAAGAAAGGATAAGGCCCAAAAGGCTCACTAGGAATTAATGCTGATTTTTGTATTCTTTCGTATCTGAAATATTAAATGTGGAACTAATGCCATAATCTGGTGGTAACTCTAAAATATATGCATTAGGCCCTACTTTCTTTATTACTTTGAAAGGTCCAACTCCCCGGGCGTGTAGTTTCTTCATAGTTCCCGATGGGAACCTTTCAGGTCTAAGTTTAATTATTACAGAGTCCCCTTCATTAAATTCCTTCATTCTTTTATGTGAGTTAGCCATATGTCTATATACTTCATTGCTCATTTGAATCTTTTTACTAATTTCTTTATGCAACTCCTTAATATGCTATGCATATGACTCGGCGGACTTAGATACTCGTGCATGTGATGGTAATGGAATGAGGTCGATAGGTCTTCTAGGTTTATAACCATAGACAATCTCAAAGGGGCTTTTCCCAGTAGACCTATTGACTGAACTGTTGTATGCAAACTCAACACGAGGAAATAATAAATCCTAGTTTCCCAATGTTCTCCTACAAGACACCTAAGTTGGTTCCTAGACTCCCATTTATGACTTCAGTCTGGCTATCAGTCTGGGGGTGGTAGGCAGTGAAGAATTTTAATTTGGTACCTAACAAACGCCATAGGGTTTTTCAAAAGTAGCTGGTGAATTTGACATCCCTATCAGACACTATAGTTTTAGGCAGACTATGTAGCTTTACCACTCCATCTAGAAAAAGTTTGGCGACTCTAGAGGCATCAACGGTTTGGGAACAAGGGATGAAGTGAGCCATTTTTGAGAACCTATCGACCACAAAAATCGAATCATGTTTCCGTTGGGTCTTAGGTAGGCCTAATACGAAATCTATGCTAATGTCCTGCTAGGGACAATCGGGTACAGGTAAGGGTGTATAGAGTCTAGTATTTTGCTTCTGCTGCTTGCCAATAGCACAAGTTCGACACCTTGCCACTATCTGGGCAACTTGTCTCTTAAGTCCTGGCCAAAAAAATCGGTCCTCAACAGCTAAAATGGTCTTATTTTTACCAAAGTGACCAGCTAAACCTCCCGTATGGGTTTCCCAAACTAGAAAGTCTCTCAAGAAGTTTTGGGAATACAGAGCTTGTTCTCCTTAAACAAATGACCATCTAGAAGGGTATAATCACTATAGTCACTAGATGGTCCTTAACTCAAGGCCTGGTAAATTTCACTAAAGTCTGAACATGTTGCATACTCATCTTTAAGTCTCTCAAATCCAATAACTTTAGTGCTAACTGAATGTAAAAGTAAGGTTATATGACTCAAAGCATCGGCTACCTTATTCTCAGCTCCGACATAGTGTTTCAGGACAAAAGTGTAGGCTTGGATGTATTCTACCCATTTGGCATGCCTAGGATTCAACTTTTTCTGGAATTAAGAAATCTAAGGGCCTCGTGATCAGAGAATAGGACAAATTCTTGCGGTAAAAGATAGTGTCTCCAATACTTTAAAGCTTGCACTACCGCATAGAGTTCTTTATCATAGGTGGAATATTTAAACTTAGCATCATTTAATTTTTCACTAAAGAAAGCTATGGGGTGGTTCTCCTGGCTTAAAACTCCACCTATTCCAACTCCGGATGCATCACAAGCTACCTCGAATACTTTGGTAAAGTATGGTAACTTCAAAATAGGTGCTTGTGTCATTCTATTTTTTATCTCTAGGAAGGCTCTATTAACTGCTTTGGTCCAATTAAAACTATCATTCCTAAGACAATCAGTTATTGGGGCGACAATGTCGCTAAAACCTCGTATGAATCTCCTATAGAAGGTGGCTAGACCATGAAAACTACGAATATCATGAACAGTTTTGGGAACAGGCCACTCAACTATGGCTTTTATCTTTTTAGGATCAACTGAAACTCCATCAGGGGTGACAATAAAACCTAGGAAAGTGACTCTATGGGTTAAGAACTCACACTTCTTCAAATTGGCATAGAGATTCTCTTTCCTAAGGGTTGTACATACTTGCCTAAGGTGGTCTAAGTGGCTTTCCTTAGTCCTACTATAAATCAAAATATCATCAAAGTATACTACTACAAATTTTCCCATAAAGGCACGTAGGACTTGAGTCATGATCCTCATAAATGTGTTAGGTGCATTGGATAACCCAAATGGCATCACTACCCATTCAAATAAACTATCCTTAGTCTTAAATGCAGTCTTCCACTCATCCCCTGGTCTAATCCTAACCTGATGATAGCCGCTCTTCAAATCAATCTTGGAAAATATAGTTGCACCGGCCATCATATCTAGCATATCGTCCAAGCGGGGAATGAGAAACCTATATTTTACTGTAATTTTATTTATGGCATGACTATCGACACACATCCTCCATGTGCCATCCTTTTTAGGTGTTAACAGGGCTGGAACTGCACAAGGACTCAAACTTTCCCTAACAAATCCTTTCCTAAGGAGGTCCCCTACTTGTCTTTGCAACTCTAGGTGTTCTATAGGGTTCATCCTATAATGTGGGAGGTTTGGTAAGGTTGCTCCTGGGACTAAATCAATGGTGTGTTGGATGTCCCTAAATGGTGGAAGGTGGTCAGGCAGGTCATTTGGAAATACATCCTTAAAGTCCTCTAATAATTCAACTACTTCCTGAGGGTTCTCTTTCTGGGCAGGCTCTTGTGTTTCTTTAGCGGTTAAGATCCAAACAGGTGTACCCTTAGTGAGTTCTTTCTCAATCTCTTTGCAGTTATCAGATTGACTCTAGTCTTTGTTTCCTTTAGGTGGCTCGATCATCTCTTAACCATGTCCTTAGGTGGTAAAGGGTTGATTACAAACTTCTTTCTAAGGTGCATGAATGAGCAAGAATTAAATCGGCCAAAAAGGGTTGCGTCATGGTCAAATAACCAGGGTCGACCTAAGATGATACTACTCACTCCCATTGGTAGAACATCACACCACACTTTTTCCAGATAGGACTGTAATTGGATTTGGACTAGACACCTACTTTTGATAGAATTGATGTGGAGTCTATCCAAGAAACCTTATAGGGGTTTGGATGGGAGCTATGGATAAGCCTAAAGTTTTGACAGCACTAGTAGATATGGCATTCACACAACTTCCACTATCTATGATTATCTTACACACCTTATCCCCTAACTTGACAAAGGTTTGTAGAATATTAGTCCTACGCCAATCGTCCTGGGTCTTAGTCTGGGTAAGGATGCATCTAACTACTCCCAAAAGGTAGGGTCTACAAGATCCTCATCACCTTCATACTCATCTGCCAGATTATCCTCAGCCTGATATACTTCCTCGATAAAATCATCTAAGGGTGCTTTGGATTCAGACTCATTTTCCTCTAACCCTTCCATGTACAAGGCTCTATTTGGGCAATTGCTCGCATAATGGCCTATATGATGACATTTGAAGCAAGCATTCCGGTTTGGGTTTCTCTAAACTTCTGGTGCTTTGCCCTTATCATCTCTACGAGTCAAAGGTGTACCGGGGTTAGGTCGGTTGGGTCGCATCTGACTTGGTTTTGGCTGCTGACTAGGTGCACTAGTTCTAGGAATTTTTGGTCTGCGATAAACTGGTCCCCTATGAAATCTCTCAGCATCGCGTGCTATCTGATAGGCTAGCTCTAAATCTTGAACTTCTCTCATGAACAACTCTTTCTGGATCTCTTCCCTTAATCCGGCTCTGAATCTAGATAAGGTAACTGATTCAGACTCATCGACATTGCATCTCATCACAAATTCATCAAACTTTGCAATGTACTCAGCTACACTCTTTGTTCCTTGGGTCAATCTCTGCCACTGATCTAGAAGTCTTTGGTAGTAGGACATGGGAAGGTACTTCTCTCTAAGTCTATGCTTCATTGCTCTCCAGGTTACTATGGGAACATCACCTCTCTGTCTAATGAATCTCTCGACATTTCCCCAGTATAACCGAGCCTGACGGACTAACCTAAGCTTTGCAAATTTGCACTTTCTTTCCTCAGTCATTTCATACCACTCAAAATACTGATCCATCTCGCCCTCCCAATCTACATAAACCTTAGGATTTAGACTTCCATCAAAAGTGGGTGCTTCTAATCTAACATTCCTAAGAGTTCGGTCATACTAATCCATTTGGTCCTGATAGGGTCTCCTAGGATTTGGCTCATAAGCTGGGTCATGGAGTGCTCTCCTAGGATTCAGGTCATGGACTCGATTAAAATTGAGTCTTCTAGGATTTGGCTCAAAGAAAGGTTCTTGATTAGGCCTTCTAGGATTAGGTTCAGGAAAAAGGTCTTGGTGTAGAGCTCTTCTAGGGTTGATGGGGTACTTAACTCTGGTTCAGGCTCTAATTCCATTTGGGCCTCCTGGGATCTTGTAGGAGTACCTGCCTCTAATTGGTCAAGCCTAAAAGTGATATGGGTCATTTGATCAGTTATGCTTTGGGTGGTCTGGGTCAATTGATTAGTCAGATTCTGGTTTAGTCGGAACATTTGATCATTCAGGGTTTTCATCAAGGTCTCAAAATTTTGGTCCATGGTTGCACTTGATTGAGCTTGGATTTGGTAGGGTATACCTAACCTAGTTGTCATGCAGTGCAATTAGGCACACAAGCCTTAACTTGATTTATCATGAGATGTATGCAACATTCATATGAATCTAAAATCATGTGCAGAATTTTTTGTGTGTGTTGCAACTCCAAAGTGATGGAGGGGAGTATTATGTAACATATTCAGAAAATTCAAAAAAATTTACAAAACACTCTTAACTCAATAATGATACTCCAGGTGAAAGGAAATTAAATTTAAAATTCGTTGCTTTACTGGGTAGTTCCTGGAACCCAGTCAAGTCAGAAAATAGAACAAAACATGTCCTTAGACCTTATTTCAGCTGGCAGAAAATTCACAGTCCAAAATAATACCTGAGAAAATTTTAAAAAATACTTTTAATTATAAAGAATCTATAAAAATAAAAATCATAAAATTTTAAATTTTTTACACGCTGAAACAATTAAAATATCAGACCATATACTGTAATATTCAGATAATCCAGCGAGCAAGCAAAACTAGAAATTCCGCCCTAACCAACCATGCTCTGATACCATGATGATGTGGGACAACCAAGGTGGGATGTATTTCTAATAGAATTAGTAAAGGTTAAATGAACAATTAAGTGAAATAACACATGCATTCACTCATTGTTTAAGAACTAGAAATTTTATGGAGGGAACTTAGAAGACTAAACAAAGTTTGAATTTAGAATTTAAACAAAGTAATAAAGAAGCGGATCTTTGTGGTTAAGAAACCACTCAGATTAGGGCTAAGTAAATCTAATAATTGCAGATGTGAAAGGATTTTAAAGAGGGTTCTCCCAGCAATTAATAAACTTAAGTAAAATCGATGCACTCAGGGAAGGAATTTGAGGATGACAAGGGATTCCACCATATTGTAAGCTTCCGTACCTTGATTCATGGTGGGAACAACCTGCAACTTTGGAACCATGGAAGCTGGGGATCCTTGATTGGTTGAAAATGGGCTTGAAGCAAAGTGGGAAAGGAGGATAAAATGTGGACGATATAATTAGACACCAGGCCTCACGCCTACCCTCTCACAGGGGACCCATATAATAAGCAGAGAATTTTCTCAAGAAAACTTCATTAGTCCTCTTCTTACAAAAAGCCAGGAGCCCTTTTTTATAGACTACCAAGCACTTACACCATATTATCATTAGAGGAAGAAGATCTCGACCAGCGAAGAGAAGAATGTAGAGCGTCCCATGATTTGTGGAGGCGGTTTTCAATATGGGTGTCAATGTGGGCATCCTATGATTTGTGGAGGCAATTTCTAATATAGACCCCCTTAATTTATGAAGGTGGTTTGCAAAAGGAGACGTGCGAAGAGGAGAATGTGGGGTCCCATGATAAGAGGAGGTGGTTGTGGAGACTTTGACTTGATTCAAAATCTTTCTATTTATTGGGCGACATTCCTTGTTGATGTGGCATGATGATATGGCTTCAATGTTGGTGACTTCATGACCATGCACCCATTCTTCTTGTGCTAAACTAGATCGGGTTTTTGGGCTGGACTCCTTTTGACTCAATTACAATAAAGAACTTAAACAGGACTCAATCAAACAAATACAGTCAATTGAAATAAAATTGCTCAAATGGAAAATAAATGCAGGACTAAAACTTAATTTAATCTTCCATCCATAAAAAATCAGCTAAAGTTGTTGAAGCCTCTTCCTAAGCCTGGTGTCCGCACCAGAAGGTGGAGTCTCAATGCATTATTTGAAAAATATAGGGTATAAGTTGGTCGATGGGTTGGAATGCTTTTCTTTTTTTGGTACAATCGGGCAATCACATTAAACGGGTGCAAGGGCAGCCCAAGAGATCAAGGGTAAAAAAAACCCTGAAGGAGAGAAGGGATCTCGACCCCTTAAGACCATGACCATCCAGCGAGATACTATGCAACGAACGAGGCAACCCAATCAACTGCTGTGTTCACCTCCCGATAGACATGGCAGACTAAAATCATCACCGAACCCTACAGAAGCCTCCTGATATCATAAAGGAGAGGGGTGCATCGCAGAGGTCCCATCTATCTTGTATCCAGCTGATAACTACCGAAGAATCCCCTTCGATGATAATTCTCTCAGCCCGTAGCTATTGGGTCACTCTAGTGATGTCATCCCACGCCGCTCTGAGCTTAGCACCTGGGACAAAAGGCTCATGAAGGAAGGCTCCCCCAGCCGCCAGAATCCTCCCCTTGTTATTCCAAATGACATATCCTACTCTGCCTACCACACCTCGGATAATACCGTCAAAGTTTACCTTGACAAACCCTAGGAGAGGGGACTCCTAGAATATAAAGATTGCCCTGCGGGCCATTGCCGAAACAACATAAGAGTCCTAGGAATCTGGGGTAGCTAAAGGTAACACTGCATCAAAATGATGATACTTTGCTGCCAAGCATCTGGCTCGCTGGAGCATCCGATGGGCCGGCGTGGTCTCAGCCTCGAAGGTCATCGCATTCCTGGATAGCCAAATATGATAAGCAATATAGGCTACGTAGCTAGCCTCCTGAGCCAAACTCTGATGAAGGTACTGAAGGAAAGGAAGTCATTGCTCGCCGTCATCAGCATCCCAGGGCCAGCCCCTGGCAAGTCTCCAAATCTGCCTCATCCTAAGGTAGCTCAGGATCATTTGCTCCGTAGTCTCCTTCTAACACCCACACACCAGACAGGACCCCAGAATATCCATACCTCTCTGCCGAAGAAGAGCTCTCGTAAGGAGGCAGTCCTATGCTATCTTCCAAATGAATAACTGCACCCTCGGATGAGTGGGGAGTCTTCATATCCAAGCTGCATCAACACTGGCGTTAGATGGTCCCCTGCACAAGTCATAGAGGGTGCTCGAGGGTACCTTGGGGCAGTAGGAAGGACCCCAGACCCTAAGGTCGTGTCCTCGGCGGAGTGGAATCGGGACGGTGCGGATACGAGAGGCTAGTGAGCATCTAAATAGTCTAGAAAGCTCCTGGGATCTCCAGGTCATATCATCTTCCATCATCAAGTCGCAAACCCGGAGGTTGTTGGCCGTATCCATACGTGAAGGTCGGCCACCTTGCCAAGGGGATAGACGACAGCCATGCATCCTGGGTGACATCGATCGTGGTCCCATCTTGAACCAAGCATCTGACATAGGCCATCACGATAGGAGCACGGGCGCAGATCTCCCTCCATATATGGGAGTGACCACTAGACGATTAGATTTGGGCACAGCCTCTAGACCCCATAGTGGGCTCTTATAACTCTGCTCCACAGACAATTGGGCTAAAGGATATATCTTGTAGCATGTTTGACAATGAGTGCCTCCCTCCCAAACAAGAGGGACTGAATCCTGAGACCCCCCTCCTTGGTTGGGCAGTCGATAGTATCCCAGGCCGATAGGTGAGTACCCTGACCATCCCGTCTGTATCTCCACAGGAAGTTGTGGAAATCTGTTCCAGCTTCCTCAGACATGATTTAGGTATCAACGAGTTAGTCAATAAGTAGATCGGTATAGAACTGAGGACATACTTGATGAGGCTAACCCTACCCATTATAGAAAGAGAGGTGGCATGCCATCCCTCTAGGTGGTCCTGAACCAACTGAACCAAGGGCCTACAGTCTGCTCTCTGAAGCTGACCCCCTGTCATAGGGACACCAAGATAAGATAGGGTCCCCTGCTGCTCTGGGATCCTCAGGCTGGCCATGATCTCCGCTTTAGTGTTGGGCTTCAATTTGGGGTTGAAGATGACAGATGATTTCTGCAGGTTGACTAATTGGCCTGACTCGTGACAGTAAGATTCCGCAATTTGAGCAAACCTTATGGCATTTTGGATTGAGGCCCGACCAATGAGGAGGCAGTCATCAGCAAATAAATGATGTGAAATGGGCCGAGCATCTGGAGCGGCTATGTAGGGCTCCAGAAGAGCATGCTGGGCCGCATCTCCCAGAGCCCAAGAGAGAGCATCCGCACAAAGAATAAATAGGTAGGGGGATAGAGGACACCCTTGTCGGAGGCCCGTCGATGAAGAGAAGTAAGTAGTCGGGGTGCCATTAACCAGGATAGCAAAAGAAGGGCCTTTCACGCAGTCCATTATCCACCTGATCCAACTATCCAAGAAGCCAAAGTCATGGAGGGTCCACCTAAGGAAGCTCCAACTCATCCGGTCATAAGCCCGCTCCATATCCAACTTGATGGCCATGAGACTTCTTCTAGCAGGTGCACGCCTGAGGTTATGCATGAATTCCTGAGCAATGAGGAAGTTGTTAGTGATGCTGCGTCCTCTAACAAAGGCTCGTTGCTTAGGGTTGGTGAGGTGAAACACACACATCTGTAGATACTTGATCAGGACCTCACACAGACTTTGTAGATGGTGGTACAAAAACTAATCGGTCTGAAGTGGCTCGGGATAGATGCATCGGATCTCTTAGGGATTAGGGTAATCAGTGTCTTCTTCCACTATGTCGGAATGCCTAAGTGAAAGGCCACTTGTACAGCCTCCACGACCTCTCCTCCAACGATGGGCCAGTATCGATGGAAGAAAAGGGACTTCTCCAAGCTGTATCTAGCGACCTCTCCCTTCAAGCTACCCCGTAGATGGCGCTCCCTCATGGCCGCTTCCGTAGATATCTTTCGTCCAAGCGACCATGTGACGAGGCCAGAGGCCTTCCACTCATCCGTCTCCGGCTCTCAACTTCCTCAATCGGCAGATCAACCACCTTTGGAAAGCGTCTAATAAGCTCCTCCACCATGTCCGGCGAAGGTACCAGTGACACCCACACCGAACGCCCGAAGGAAGCCTTCCTCATACTCCGTTCGGAACGCCCCTGTTTGGAATGCCTCTATTTTCGGAATGCCCAGCGGAACTGTTCTGCTGTTCCTGAATGCATTATTCACATGGCCTCCACTGATTAGAAGGAAAAATCTTTGTACACTGTTCATCGGGCACAGTGATTCATTTGTGTGTAGGCCCATATATCTGCAGTGCAAAACCCATGAGCAAACCCTTGGTGCGGGCTCGTGCACGGGCAAATCATCGCGTCCGGTGCAAGTCATCCTGCACCGAAGGCAATATACAAAGACTTTTTCCTGATTAGAATTTTCTTGCAAACACCTATAGTTATAACATGGGCCTGCTCTAGGGTCAATGCCATTTCGAATCATAGATTATTCAGACAATGGAAGGAATCGTGTTTTCTTTTTTAAAATAAAATTAGAATTTGAATAAATTTTATAAGAGAAAAATATATTATTAACCCTTAAACTTTTTCACAATTTATCTTAGTTCTTAAACTTTCGATTGTTACCCTATTTGGTGCATATGTAGATAGTTGTTGCCCAACGGTTAGAACTAATGATTATTTCTGATAGCACTTAATCCTTTACATTTTAAAAATATTGCATCTACAATATTCCATTATATAGGGTTAATTAATATTGGTGGCATGCATGTCTTATACGTCACGAAAGTTTCTATGTGTTCATGCAGCATTCTTAAATATAAAAGACTAGATTATAATAATTAAAAGTCTAAGCATCAAAATGAATTTTGAGTGGAAGTCAGAGGATCAAAAGCCTATTTTTTTTCTTTTTGTAAAAATATCAAGCACGGGAAAGTCAAACCATCGTTCTACAGCAGCTGGCCTGAGGCCGGACTTCGGTCTTCTCCATTAGAGCTCAGATCTTTTATGGCCGCTGCCCTGCGGTTCTCCGTTCTTAATGGTGTGGGGTGGTGCAACGGATTGCTCCAGTCTGCTCGATCCCAGCTACACGCTGTGGGCACCACCGTGAGGTCCAACCGGCTCGTAGACACCGACAAGGCAACATGGTCTCCAAAAAGGAGCCAGACCCAGCCTGATGGCAGTCTTACTTGTATTAGAAGTATGGCAGGGGAGGGATCATGCACCAATATCACCTCTCATTAAGACTATGGCAACATGTGACAGAATGGTTTTGCACTTATCAAGACCATTGAGGAAGAAAGTTCCAATAATATAATTTTGTCAAAACTAAAGCAGTTTGCACCACTGTCAGAAAAGTTGCTACCTGACAAAAGGGTAAATTAAACCAGCAGCCCTCTTAACTTTCTATCTTGATAATTTGTCATCTTAGATATGCAGTTGTACTCTTATTACTTTAATCACCTTTCTATCCAAACACCATCAAACTATTTTGAGGTCAAGCCATGCTCTTTTAGCCTTGACGGGATTTGATCGTCAGGTCCTTGTGCATTGGGAAAGGAAAGGAAAGATAGGGTCGTTGATCCATCTTTATATTGTCGTATCACCTCCTCTATTGTTTATAAAGTAGATAAGTGATAAGGGAGCGAGAAGGAGGGGGGGAAACATCTCTTTTGCTTTACGTCTGCACTGCATGGGCTTTCCAAGTCAGTATGCAACGAGTGGGGAATGACTACAAGCTTTTAGAAAGAAGTAAAGGAATGGTGATCTAGAGACAGGAAAGCTTCCACGCTTATCCGATTCATTCAGCTTTACACGACATCACTATGTTGAACAAGTTGCTTCATTGATCCATTGCTTACGTAGAAAGAATCCTAGGATTCAATGTGGGATATCGTATATCCTTCTTGAGAATTAGAAGAACCTTAGCCCATTAATTGGCAACAAGCTCGGTCCCTGATGGATATCGATATCAGTCAGATGTTCTTTTGTAGACGGAAAATAGCATAAACTGCAGTCCACTACTATAAATAGTGGAATAGGCTACGGTAGATTTTAGGAAAAAGACTACATTTTTCATAAAAAATGTAGTTAATATTTTAGACTATATTTTTATAATTTTTCACAATTTAAAAGACTACACTTTTATTAAAAACGTAGTCTTATAATATCTTATAATATACTTATATTATCTGATATATATCAAAAAGACTACGTTTTTAATTAAGACATAGTCTTATATTATCTGATAATATGTCAAAAAGACTACATTTTAATTAAGACGTAGTCTTATATTATCTGATAATATAAAAAGATTATATTTTTAAATAAAACATAGTCTTATATTATCTTATAATATAAAAAGACTACATTTTTAATTAAGACATAGTCTTATATTATTTTATATAATAATGTAAAAAGACTACGTTTTTAATTAAGACGTAGTCTAATATAAAACTAAAAATTTATTTTTTTTCCTCCTCGTAATTTGCTTTCCTCCTTTTTTTATAAACGAAACCCTCGATATCCCGCTGTAGTTTTGTTCTGGATTAGGGTTTTGTTTGCAGAGACTCTGCCACCTATCACGCAGGATTAAGGTTGAGGAGACACCACCACCACCACCACCACCACCAAAGTTTGGTTACAAAGACTCTATCACCACGCAGGATTAGGGTTTTGTTTGCTGTCTCTTCACCAAGCTGATTCACCAGGTTGATTCAACTGCAGGTAATTTTTTTATCCAAAGAATGATCGGGAGGAAGAGAGAGAGGCCGTGAAAGGGGGCGCCGGATTGCATCCCGGCTGGATCTTTGGCTCGGGCCTGGTGGCATGCCCGTCGGCTCACCGGGCCCGGGCCATGGGCTGCAGCCCCGACCGGCGTCTGTGCGGCATCCAATAGGGTTCAGCCGGCCGAAGGAGGCTGACCATGCCGCCACGAGGTGATCGATTACGGAAGCCAAACCGACTCTCATGTTTGGCTCAGGCCCGACGGCTTACCCGCTGGCTCGCCGAGCTCGGGCCAGGGGCGGTAGCTCCCACCAATGTCCGTGCGGCATCTGGTGGGGTTCGACCGGCCGTGCCGCCGCTCAGAGAGGAGGAGCGAAAAAGAAGAGAGAAAAAGAAAGAAAAAAAATTGGAAGGGGTGCCACCACCGGCCGACACTAGGCCGGTCGTCGAGGGCCGGCCAAGCACCCCCGGGAGAGGTGGCGGTGGCCCTTGGCCGCCGGCACCTTCCCCTGGTTCAGGTGAACCAGGGGATGTGATCAAAACAGTGGATGGCCTAGGTGGGCTGGGCTTGGGCTCGGTCCGGCCCATTCAAGCCATTTTTTTTAATAAGATGAATGTTAATTTTTTTAAATTAAAAAAGACTGAATTAAGATGCAATTAATCCTTACCATTTAAATTAAGTATTAAAAAATAGAAAAATGATCTAATAACTTGATTCATGCATTTTTGTTTAGGATGTGGGAATACTTGTTTCCTAAATCATAACCACACCTTATTTATATTCTGTTCTAAGGACATGACAATAACATAATTACTTAGTAGTTATAGATTCATGGCCACTTCTTTATCCTGAAATTTTAGAAATGTAATGCAATCCAGGTCATCCACAGCAATAATCATATTATCCACATATAATACCAGAACACCACAAGTACAATAGTTGGAATAAATGAACATGGTGAGATCATTGTCACTTTCAATAAGTATTGCTGCTATAATTATCCAACTAATTTAGACGAGGCATATCCTGGGTTTTTAGAAAGAGTTTGGAACAGAGTTTATATGTTTCTGAACATAATATCTTTTCCATTTTAGGAATATAGATGGTGGATTCATCAGGCATGGAAAGTAAGTCCAAAGAGATCGATGACAAAGCAAATGAAGCTAAACCATTGTAAGTTATTATTTATCCTTTTAATTTACTTGTCATCTTTCAAATTTTTTTACTTCTATGTGGTTTGATAAATTTAATTAGTTTGTTAGATAAAATTAATTATATTTGTTGATTTAATTAACTAGTTACTAGTATTTTTTAAATTTAAACAGATTAGATAAGTCATGGTACTCTGCTGATAGACGTACAAAAAGATATAAGGATGGTGTCGAAGTTTTTTTGAATCATGTTAAAAGAAATTTAAGTGACCCTAGTTCCATACAATGTCCATGCATAAAATGTGGAAATATGAAAGTTCATGATATCATAGTGGTTAAAGATCATCTTTTTTGTAATGGTATCGACTCAAGTTATGATGTATGGATATGGCATGGCGAAAACATATGTAATGTTGAGGAAGATTAGTGTACCTTATATGCTGAAGAATGTTGTCTTCAATACAATGATGATATTAATGCTGTGGAAATGGTTGAAGCAGCCAGAGATCTATTTGAATGTAATCCAGAGAAATTCGTTGACTTGTTGGATGATGCTGAGCGCCCTTTATACACTGGTTGTAGTGGGTTCACTAAGCTTTCTATTTTGGTACGATTATACAACTTTAAAACAAAATATGGGTGGAGCGATGCAAGTTTCAATGAGCTATTAAGCTTTTGGGATGATGTGCTTCCAAAAGGAAATTTGATGCCAACATCAATATATGAAGCAAAAAAGACATTGTGCGCCTTAGGAATGCAATATGAAAAGATACACGCATGTCCAAATGATTGTATTTTGTATAGAAATGCAAATAAGGATGTTGATGTATGTCCAAATTGTTCTGAATCAAGATGGAAGATTCTTAAAGGATCTAATCATCCAAAAATAGGCATGCCGACAAAAGTTGCGTGGTATTTTCCTCCAATACCCAGGTTTAGAAGAATATATGGTACTCATCAAATATCGAAAGATTTGATATGACATTCTTGGAAAGAGAAGTTGGTAGTTACATTCGAAATCCAGCAAATGCAGCATCATGAAAATTAATAGACCACAAATGGCCTGATTTTGCATGTGAGCCACAAAATCTTCAATTGGCACTTGTAGCAGATGGGATAAATCCACATAGCTCCTTAAGTAGTCGTCATAGTACATGGCATATCGTACTTATTACCTATAATCTCCCACCATGGTTGTGTATGAAGCAAAAGTTTATGATGTTAACCTTGTTGATATCGGGTCCTAAGTAGCCAAAAAATGATATTGACATCTTCTTGCAACTACTTATTGATAATTTAAAATCCTATGAGATGTCGGTGTTAAAATTTACGATGCATATTTGCAAGAGGTATTCACCTTAAAGTCATATTACTATGGATGATAAATGATTTTTCCGCGTATGAAAATTTGAGTGGCTGCAGTGTTAAAGTTATTTGGCTTGCCCAATTTGTGCTGAAAATACATAGGGTGTATACTTGAAACATAGTCAAAAAATGTGTACCAAGGTCATAGGAGATTTTTGCGCAGAAATCATCCATATAGAAGAGCAAAAAAGGCATTTAATGGTTGTCAAGAGTTTGATGTTGAGCCTAAACCTTTAACTGAAATAGAAATTTTACAAAAGATCAGAAATATTAATTATGTGTATGAAAAAAGCAAGCAAATACAGTGCATATTGAGAAATCAAAAAAGAAGGACAAGGTTTCAGAGGCAAAGTCTAAACTTGTATGGAAAAAAGGTCAATATTTTTTGATCTTGAATATTGGGAGTTTCTTCATGTATGTCATGTATTAGATGTGATGCATATTGAGAAAAACGTATATGAGAGCATCATGGGAACCCTTCTTGATATACCTGGAAAGTCAAAGGATGGACTAAGTAGTCGTTTAGATCTAGTAAATATGAGAATTCGAAGTGAGCTACAGCCAATAGTGGGTGAAAAAAAAGGATATATTTGCCTGCTGCAAGTTATACACTTTCTAAGGCTGAGAAAATCAAATTTTGCAAGATGTTATCTGCACTTAAAGTCCAGATGGATACTATTCTAACTTAAGAAATTGTGTTTCTATGAAAGAATTAAAGCTTTATGGCCTAAAATCTCATGACTACCACACTTTGATCCAACAAATTCTTCCATTGGCATTACGAGGATTGTTGAATAAGAACATGAGATCCACAATAACTAGACTAAGTTTGTTCTTTAATGCACTTTGCAACAAAGTTGTGGATACTTGCAATCTCAGTTTGCTACAAAAAGAACTTGTGAAGACTTTATGTCTGATGGAAAAGAATTATCCTCCTTCATTTTTTGACATAATGGTTCATTTAACCGTACACCTTGTACGCGAAGTCCAGTTATGCGGACCAGTCTATTTAAGATAGATGTATCCTTTTGAAAGATTCATGAAGATCTTAAAAGGATATGTACACAATCGCAATAGGCCAGAAGGTTGCATTGCAGAATGTTGTATTGCTGAAGAAGCTATAGAATATTATTCGGAGTACTTGTCAAATATGAAAGCTATTGGGATCCCATCAATGAGAAATGAGTGTGGTGGTCAACACAGTATTGGAAAACCACTTTCTGCTCCTCACGTATTTAGAGTTGATGCGAAAGAGTTAGAGCAAGTACATCTTTATGTGTTAAAAAATACAGCAGAAGTTACAACCTATGTAGAATAAGTCAGACCCATCACATGTTATTTGAGTCTCATTAAATATTCTTATTTTTAAAGTATGTGGTCATAACTGAATAAGTTCTAACATACAGGCAACACATGGAAGAATTGAAGGCAGCTAATCCAAATAAAACAAGGAGACAAAAGTGGCTTCAGGATGAGCATAATCGAATTTTCATAAATTGGTTGCGTGAAAAGATATATGACTATGTGGTTTGCATATTCTAGGAGATCATCATTTGTTTATACTTAACTATCATTTATGTTGCTGAATCTTAAAAATGAATGTAGGTTGCTTCTGAGATTAAGGAATCCAGTAACGTAATTTTCGATACGTTGAGGTGGATATCTCATGGACCCCAACCCCAAGTGATAAGATATGATGGATATCTTATAAATGGAGTTTGGTTTCACACCTAAAAACATGATAGTACCAATGTGTTCAAAATAGTAGTGTCACCTTAACTGCTAAAACAATGAAAGTGTCTAGCTCGAAGGACAAGAACCCAATAATTTCAAACATGTCCTTTTAAAGGATTCTTCAGGACATATGGAAACTTGATTATATTGAATTTAAGGTGGTAGTTTTTAAGTGTCAGTGGGTTGATAGCTCTAGTGGAGTTAAAGAAGACGAAGATGGATGCACATTGGTTGATCTTACCAAAATTGAATATAAGTCAGATTCTTTTATTTTGTCTACTAATGCCCAACAAGTGTTTTATGTAGAAGATGGAAATGATCCAACTTGATCGATTGTAGTTTCAAACTCAAGGCACATGTTTAATGGTTATTCAAATGATGATGAGTTAGGTGATATGGTATTAGAACATTGTGTTATCAAATCATTGCCTGATATACAATCTTTTGATATTATGGATGATTCTCATCTACCTTATGTGCGGGATGATAGTGACAGACTTGGATTGCCAATAATTAACATGAAATAGTAATAGCTTTGTTAATCGTATATTCACTTATTTTTGTTATTTTATTATATTTATTTTTATATATTATGATTTTTGTTAAAATAATGATAATTTACTCTTATTGTACAGGTTGCTGACTGCAAATGAAGAACCTACGTCAAGCGTAGAAAAGGTCAAAAGAAAAAGGGGTCCAATAACTATGCCTAGAGTAATAAAAGCTAGGTATCATAGAGAAGTAAAGAAGGTAACTTACAATAGAAGAGGACAATCTTTAGGGGAGGTTAATATGAAAATGCAAAGTTATCTAGGTGTTATTGCCAGAACCACTGCGCCTATTAATTTCAAAAATTGGCTTTCAATTCCTGAAGAACTAAAAAACAAAATTTGGATTCAAATAATGGTAAGTTTTTTCTTAATTTTTTAATTAAATTTTGATTTCATTAGTATGCTCTTATGTATTTCTATGCTTTTGTAGAAAGCATATAATGTGCCAGTTGAAGGAAAGAAACATATTTTGTCATCTGCTTGAACAAAATGAAGATAATTTAAGTTCAAGTTGAGGACAAAATTCTTGAATCCATTGGAAGATATGTGACCCTTATTTGACAACTCTCCTAAGAACTATCCATTTATATAAAAAGATGCTTGGAATGCCTTTGTCAGCAGGTATAGTTCTCCAAAATTTCAGAAATGGAGTAGGTTGCAAAGTGAAAGAGCAAAAAGCAATGAGTATCGACATCATTCATCTAGGCATGAATTTGATAATGTGGAAGAAAAGATAGTAAGTGTTGAATATTTAGTTCGACATTGTTGAGTAATTATTAGCTTATTTTTTTATTAATATATTCGTTGTCTAATAATTATAGAAAAAAGAGATGGGCATTGATGAAGACAATGGACGAAGTGTTGTATGAAAAGCTTTTATTCAAAAGGTGATGGTTCTGATAGTGAAGTCATCCAAAAGTCATACAGAAGATTATAAGTAAATATGTTATTGTTCATTTAATAGCTAATTATAGATTCTTTTTATAACTTCCTAATGTATGGTTCGTTTTGTCTACATATCAGGATGAATATACAATGAAGGTGAAAGATGGATCAATACAAGAATTGGGACAAAAAGACATACTAGAAATGGCATTGGGAAATCCTGAACATGGTGGTCGAGTATGGGGTGTTGGAGGTATGGTTACCCCTAAAACCTATTTCAATCTTCTGAAAAGAACAAAAACAAGCGAACTCTTACAACATTTGTAAGAAAACAAAAAATACTAAACCAACAACAAAGGGAAGATGCAGAGGAAAGAAAATCATTACTTGATCAACTACCTAAACTTCATGAAGAAAATAAAAGTTGAGAGAAATTTCAAAAATTACTGCAAGTGCTCAATATGTTTCAAACAAAGCTAGCTGCTACTCAGTTAAAAAACTGCATCCAAATAAAATTATTGCTGAATCTGATACACAAAATGATGAAAATATAGAATTTATTGCCATTGGACAAAGAAACACGCAAAAGGTATGTTAATATTTACTTATATTTGTAGCATTTTATTTAAATTCATAGTACTTATATTTTCTAATGTTATTGCTTTGAAGGGAAAACCATGCAAATTGGCAGTAGAATCTATTAATAATATAATTAGATATGGTACAGTGATTGAGAATGTAGAATCAAACTCTGTTATACATGGAGTTCCTTTGGGTATTCATAATTATCATGTATCTATTGATGTTTGTTTTGACGATGATGCTCTCCTTGCAATAACAATTGGTGATGATCTTGTGAAAGTTAAAGATTTTGTTAGTTCTCACGTTGCATGGCCCCGATCATTAGTTATTGATGATCAAAGAAAGGTATCTGAAACCTTTTAAATTATCTTTAATTTTATGATTAATTTTTATTGATAAACTATTTGTTATGTAATATATGTGAATTGAATTTCATTACTATGAACAGGCTAAGATTGTCCAACAAAATTACAGATAGAAAACAAAGAAAAGGGTCCATGAAGTTTGTCATATTTAAAGAATCACATTGCAAAAAGTTTGAAAGATACAAATACAATAATGATGATATTAGATGTTGGTGTCTTTGGTCATGAACGGGTTTGTTATATTATTCGAGAAGATATCGATAACTTTTGCTCAATGGATAAGATTACTTCTAGTTGTATTGTGCTATATATGAGTTAATAAGATATTTTTATATTTTTTGCGTTTCATATGCAATTACTATATGTTACAAGTTTCTAATAAAAACTATGGGATTGAATAATTTGATTTGTGCAGCTATTTGTACAACCAAATCAAGAAATCAAAATTGCTCAACATGTATGGCTTCATAGACCTTGGACAAATCTCTATACACTTTGGATCGGCTGGAGCATGATCAGATTTGATTGCTAAAAGATTAGAGTGTTGTTAGGTAGATCAATTGTTTCTATCTCCTTATAACTCTGAGTAAGTGGTTTTTTAATGAAAATTGATGCTTGTGATATTAAGTTGTTGATTATTATTATTATGTTTATGAAGGGATCACTAATCCTTGGTGGTTATTGACCCTCATGGGGATAAAGTGTATTTTTGTGATTCTATTGGACGTTTAGTGGGAAAAGAATTAAAATGTGTTATTAATACGTAAATATTTATTTCTTTTTAATTTTATAGTAATTTGTCTGGATTATATCATTTGAGTCTCACACTATTATTATACTCTGTTAAATTAGTGCACTCAAAATATACATTGCTAAAGCTGACCGAGTTACATACCTGCACACCTGTGGTAATCGGATAGAGTTTTACTAGTCTTTATGTAGCGTTCCATAAAGAGCTAGAGAACCCCAACTAATTATCATAAATGGCAGACACTTGAAAACACATTATGTTAAAAACTTTTTATTATCATCTTAATATATATGCACATCAATCAAATCAACACTAAGCATCAACCTGCTCACATAATATTTTTCATGACATTCCTCAGGCAGTTTATAAGATCATATTCACAATCGACATCAAAATCATAAGTGCACACATCATGCTCAAAGTTTTCTCCAAAACATAAGTCTCATATTCATATCCAAAAAGGTCTGATACATCATTACATCTTACTATACACATATACATATGCAAATATACAAATATCACCCCACACTAACTCAATATACATGGATATCATCTATACACCCTTGCATCCAAGCAAGCATCATCAGCTAAGGGTCTGGACCCGCTTATCCTTTAATCCTGGCAAAAATACTCATTGATCTGAAAGTAAATATCAATCATAGAGGGGTGAGACCCAAGTCCCAGTGACTAGATAACCATCTAACTATGAAGAAATAGAGAACCATAACCTCACATTTTTAACCATATGCTGATATTATATAGCTTGTATAACTCAAAGTATATTTTAATATGATATCAGATAAAGTAAAATGTAGATTATTCTTCAAATAATATACCATTACTGAAATACTCTACAATAACTTCCCGCTGAAAGATAACTCATTAAGATAAAAATCCATGCATTACAATATGAAAATATACATTCTTTATCTACAGCCCAGACTTTCTTTATAAATTCCCATATTTTCACTGGGATCTGCTTGCCGACTGGCATCTCATGTAAACTCTCCCTCTTGGGATAATTGCTTGGTCCACTAGCCCTTTTTAAATCACAGTATATGCTTTCAAATCTCATGCTACTGGGCTATATGTGAAATACCTCTGAGGTACCATGCCTATAGTCACCATCCTACAGGTGCACTCTCATCGGGTGCATGACTAGCAACACAATCCCCGCACAAATAGCATCCCTTAACTGTGCGGTTCACCCGGCAAAGTGCTTTGTTCCTTAACCCTGGAACTTTGGGTTTTTTCTCTGCCCCCATGAGCTATATATAGTAACCAACTCCACTGAGCTATGATTCATTCCCCCACGGGCTGCTTACAACCTGCCCCACTGGCCTGGTTGAGCGTGCACTCACCCCTGATTCTAAGGATCATCGTATGATCGATTTGCAAGGAGGTGCCAGCTCAATAGTAGTGTGCAATGCTCATGCTACAGTACAGTCTAAAGGGTGATCAGCTCCATAGCTGCCTGATGCTCAGTATGATACATACATCAAAATATATCATTTGTAAAGCTTTATCATGCAAATATGCCATGTATACATGTCACGTCCCAGACCCAATATTGGATCTAGGGGTGGCAACCCGCCGCATGCCTGGCATGCAAGGCGTCCCGAAATATAACATTTAATACAAGAAGGGATAATAACTATATATCATCCAAATTCAATTATTCTTAATACAAACCATAATCATATGTGTTGACCCAATTATTGATTTTGATGATTAACAAAAGACATGAGTATATTAACTATGTTTCTGACAAATTTAATAAGTATTTTAGGAATTAAAAATTATTGAGAAATTTGAGAGATTGTAATTATTTAATTACCCCAACTTTATTGATTTTGATGATTTTCAAAAACCATGAGTACTTTAAGGAAATAATGAGTTTATTTATCAAAAACCTTGAGCTTATTCAAAATGAAAGCAATGGACTCTCAATGTTTAAATTCACTGAGTTTTGAATCAATTTGAAAAAGAAGTTTCAAGCTCTATATTTAAGATTTCAAAAAGAATTTTTACATGTCATATTTCAATCAATGATTTCTTGAAACATGTCTTGAATTCATGCTTAATGTCATATTTATTGTATTCAAGTCAAAATTTTATTTAAAATTATTCTGGGACGAATTTCAAAGTCAATCAGAAAAATTTCTGATTTTTGATACGTTCCGAGCCGACTCTAGAGTTTCAGAGTCGACTCCAGTAAGTAACAGAGTTTTCTGATTTTCTCGAGTCGACCCTTGGATTTCAAGAGTCGACCCCTGACTCTGTGCGAGCCGACTCCGGACTGTGCGAGTCGACTCCGCTCAAACAACAGAAAGTATATTTTTTGAGCGCTTCACGAGTCGACTCCCCATTTTCTTGAGTCGACCCCCGACTGTCGGGAGCCGACACTTTGGTTTTTTGTGAGTCGACCCTCTAACGTTTAAAATATTTCTATTTTTAGTAATCGACTTCGAGCCGACTCCCACAGTGCTCGAGTCGACTCCACGAAATTCTGGGCGCAATTTTTCACGATGACACGTCAGCCCCAACGGTAAGATTTTTGAATAACGGCTATATTTCTGTATTTCTAACGGATATATTCTTGCAGAATCTATAAATAGAGGAGCTCTTTTCAAATCAAAAGAAGAAAAAAAATAGAGAGAAATTATTTCAAAGAAAAAGAAGAAAAGAGGGAAAAAACAGAGCTTCATTGGAAAAATCATTTGAGTCAAGAAAGAGATTCAAAAGGAGTGAAATCAAAGAGAGAGATTCGTGTGCTCCAGAGCTACAATCTACAAAAGTTCAAGAGGAGATCCCAAGCAACCAAGAGCAAATCAAGATCTTCCAATCTAGAAGAAAAAGGAGAAAAGCTTCAACCAACTCCAAAAGCCCCAAATCTAGGAGAATCTGTGCTGAGGCCTGATTCCACACATCAAAGGAGTTGGAGAAGAGAAGCAAAGAAGCCAAGCCAGCATTCAAGCTTATTTAATCAGGCTTTTCTAAACCTCAAGCTTTATTTTGATTATTCTGCTCAAGAGGAGCTGCTTGTATTAAACTCTGATTTATTTTCTTGTGTACTGATTCAATCAGTGGATTGAATCAGTGGAGGTAGTTGTACCTCGTTGTAAGCTTGGGATAGCTTGTTTTGGGTTCGTTGTGATCCCGTTAAAAAACGAGTTGGGTTTTGTGCTGGTAAGCCCGTGTAAAACCGGCTGGGTTCGTTGTGATCCCGGAAAAACAACAAGTTTGAGTTGTGAGCTTGTAAAACAACTCGGCTGTAATCTAGGGAGATTATAGTGTGGACCCAAGTGGATCTTGGGAGTGGACGTAGGTGTTGGTTGCACCGAACCACTATAAAAATATCTTGTGTTTGCCGTGCTCATTTGTCTCTCACTCTATCTCTCTATATTTCTGTTTGTGCTTTGCTTATTAGTTAATTTCTCTCACTTGCACATCTTGAGTTAATTTAAAACTTTTAAAAAGTCTTAAATTTTTAAGAACCCAATTCACCCCCCCCTCTTGGGTTGCCATCTGGGCCAACAATTGGTATCAGAGCAAGTGCTCATTTAGAGTTTGATCTCACGATCAAGGGCTAAAGATCATTATGGCAACACAAAGTGGTTCATGTTTTGCTGAAGGTCATTCTACGAATAGACCTCCTTTATTTAATGGCCAACTATTCATATTGGAAAGCTAGAATGAGGATATTCATTCAAGCTTCTGATTATGAATTTGGGGAGTATATTAAATGGACCTAGTACACCCACACACTTATTGATGGCACTATTGTTCCAAAGCCCGAAAGGGATTGGAATGATAATGATAGGAGAATGGCTCAACTTAATGCAAAGCCATTAATATTTTATATTGTTCCTTAGATTCAAATGAATTCAACCGAATCTCAACTTGTAATTCCGCTAAAGAAATTTGGGATAGGTTGGAAATAACACATGAAGGAACAAACCAAGTAAAAGAATCAAAGATAAATATTTTGGTTCATAAATATGAATTGTTCACAATGGAACAAACTGAAACCATCACATGCATGTTCACTAGATTCACTGATATTGTGAATGGTTTGAAAAGTCTTGGAAAAGTTTATACTAATGCTGATCTTGTTCGCAAAATACTCAGGTCATTGCCAAGATCGTGGGAAGCAAAAGTCACAGCAATCCAAGAAGCCAAAGATCTGAACATCCTACCTTGGAGGAGCTTCTTGGTTCGCTAATGACCATGAGCTTCAAGTTAAACAACATGTCAATGAGGATGAGTCAAAAAGAAGAAACCATGCCCTCAAGGCTGCAAAAGTTGAAGAGAGCAGCAGCGATGATGAAGATGATGATGATGATGAGACTGCCCTCCTTGGCCAAGAAATTCAAGAAGTTTATGAAAGAAGGAGGCCCTTCCACAAGAAGAATTTGGATCAAAATGGAAGGAGAAAAAGAAAAGGATAAGAAAAAGGAAAAGGACAAGGACAAAGAGAAAGAGCCCTTAGTATGTTATGAATGTAAAAAGCCAGGGCATTTTAGATATGATTGTCCTTTACTTAAGAAGGCCTATAAGAAAAAGAAAAGGCCTACATGGCAACATGGACTGACAGTGAAGAGTCTTCTTCCGAAGAAGAAGAACAAAAAGAAGTTGCAAATGTTTGCTTCATGGCGGACGACAATGAAGAGGTAAGTCCGAAACCCCCGATGATGAATTTACTTTTGATGAAATGTTTGAAGCATTTAATGAATTGATGATTGATTTTCAAGCTTTGAAAAAGAAACACAAATCTTTGAAAACTGAAAACTTAAATTTAATTAAGAAAAAATGAATTAAATCTTGTAGTTAAAGATTTAAAAGAAAAGAAACACTTTTTAATGAAAAGAATGATTTTGCTCATAAGATTGATTTGATTAAAATCTGAGAATAAAATCTAATTAAAGAAAAGAATCAATCTCTAATGAAAATGATTTTTAAAGAAAGATGTTAAAAAATATAAAGACATTGTTGAGAAATTTACTTAAGCTCAACTAAACTAAACATGATTTTAGATAGTCAAAAAGCTGTTTTTGACAAAGCAGGTTTAGGGTATAACACATTAAGAAAACAAAAATCATTAAAAAATATTTTTGTAAAAGCTAACCAAAGTAATATTACTTGTTTTAAATGTAATCAAAAAGGACATAAATCTTTGAATGCAAAAATAAGTAATAATGAAAAATTAAACACTAAAGGAAAGAAAATATGGGTTCCGAAAGGAACAATTTTTATTGCTACTAACCATGAAGGACCCAAGAAAGCTTGGGTACCTAAACATAAAGTTTGATGATATTGCAGGAATGTCTTGTAGCCAAAAGATCAAACAAGAAGTGGTATCTTGATAGCGGCTGCTCAAGACATATGACGGGTGACAAAGAGGAATTCATCACCCTAGAAGAAAAGAAAGGTGGAGTTGTGACATTTGGCGATAACGGTAAAGGTCAAATTATGGGCCTTGGTAAAGTTCGCATAACTCCATCTATTTATTGATAATGTACTTTATGTTAATGGTTTGAAGCATAATCTAATTAGTATAAGCCAATTATGTGATAAAAACTTTAATGTTTCATTTAAATCTTCTTTATGCACTGTAACTAATTCTATTGATGATAGCATTGTTTTACTGGTTATAGACATGGCAATGTATACTTAGTTGATCAGAAAAATTATCTTTGAGTGATCATTGCCTAATTGCTGATAATGCTAACATTAATGAAATTAGTTGGTTGTGGCATCGTAGATTAGGTCATGCAAGCACACACCTTATTTCAAAACTAATTAAAATGGATTTAGTTAAAGGTTTACCTAAATTAGATTTTGAAAATAATAAAATATGTGATGCATGTCAATTTGGAAAACAAACTAGAAGTTCATTTAAATCTAAAAATGTTGTTTCAACTTCTAGGGGATTAGAGCTACTTCACATGGACCTTTTTGGACCAACTAGAACCACAAGTCTAGGAGGAAAGAAATATGGTCTAGTGATTGTAGATGATTATTCTAGATATACTTGGGTAATGTTTTTAGCTCACAAAGATGAGACTTTCTCGATGTTCCTGAAATTTTCAAGAAAGTCACAAATGAGAAAAACACTACTATAGTATCTCTAAGAAGTGATCATGGAACAGAATTTGAAAATCACTTATTTGAAAATTTCTGCACTGAAAATGGAATTAATCATAATTTTTCAGCCCCTAGGACTCCACAACAAAACGGTGTAGTTGAAAGAAAAATAGAACTTAGAAGACATGGCCCGTACCATGCTATGTGAAAGCAACTTACCAAAGTATTTTTGGGCGGAAGCTATTAACACAGCATGTTACATCTTAAATAGAGCTTTAATAAGACCAATATTAAAGAAAACACCTTATGAATTATGGAATGAAAGAAAACCCAATATAAAATACTTTCATGCATTTGGATGTAAATGTTTCATTCATAATAATGGTAAAAACAACTTAGGAAAATTTGATGCTAAATCTGATGAAGGAATTTTTCTAGGTTATTCAACAACTAGTAAAGCATATAGAATCTTTAACAAGAAAACCTTAGTAGTTGAAGAATCCATTCATGTAGTTTTCGATGAATCTTTAGCATCTAGATCTGAAAAGATTGATGATGAGGAAGATACAAACATAATTGAAAAAGATCTTGAAAAACTTAATATTGAAGTATCTTCTGATCATGAACAAGAAGCTAAAGATGATGATTCACATAAGGACGATGATGTTAATATTGATCATAATGATGTAGATCTTCCAAGAGACTGGAGATATGCTCATAGTCATCCTAAGGAATTGATTATAGGTGATCCATCTCAAGGAATAAGGACTAGATCATACATGAGAAATATTAGTAATCATCTTGCATTTGTATCACAAATTGAACCTAAAACTATAGAAGAAGCTGAAAAAGATAATAATTGGATGTTAGCAATGCAAGAAGAATTAAATCAATTCACTAGAAATAATGTTTGGACTTTAGTGGAAAGACCTAAAAACCATTCAGTATAGGATCTAAATGGGTTTTTAGAAATAAACTAGATGAAAATGGCATAGTAATTAGAAACAAAGCTAGATTGGTTGCTAAAGGATATAATCAAGAAGAAGGTATTGATTTTGATGAAACCTTTGCACCTGTAGCTAGATTAGAAGCCATTAGACTTTTACTTGCATTTGCATGTCATATGAATTTTAACTTATTTCAAATGGATGTTAAAAGCGCATTTTTAAATGGTTTTATAAATGAAGAAGTTTATGTAGAACAACCACCAGGTTTTGAAGATCACGAATTTTCAAATCACGTTTTTAAATTGCACAAAGCTTTATATGGTTTGAAACAAGCACCTAGAGCTTGGTATGATAGGTTAAGTAAATTTTTAATAGAAAATGATTTTACAAGAGGAAATGTAGATAAAACATTGTTTTTGAAAAGAAAAAGTAAAGATTTACTTGTAGTACAAATATACGTAGATGACATTATTTTTGGTGCTACTAACGAATCTCTATGTCAAGAATTTGCAAAGTTAATGCAGGGAGAATTCGAGATGAGCATGATGGGAGAACTCAACTTCTTCCTTGGACTCCAGATCAAACAATGCAAGGAGGGAATCTTATCAACCAAACCAAGTACACAAGAGAACTACTCAAAAAGTTTGGTATGGAAACAATGAAACCCCTTGGAACACCAATGAGTCCTTCATGCAAGCTAGACAAAGATGAAGAAGGTAAGAAGGTTGATCAAAAGTATTATCGAGGTATTATCGGATCCCTTCTCTATTTAACAGCAAGTAGACCAGATATAATGTTTGCAGTATGTTTATGTGCTAGATTTCAAGCTGAACCTAAAGAATCACACTTAATAGCTGTTAAAGAATATTAAGATATCTAAATGGAACAAAAAATGTAGGTTTATGGTATTCTAGAGACTCCACATTAAACCTAATTGCATATTCAGATTCTGATTATGCCGGATGTAAAATTAGATAGAAAAAGCACAAGTGGTGCATGCCATTTCTTAGGAAGTAACTTAATCACATGGTTTAGCAAAAAGCAAAATTCAGTTGCATTATCAACTACTGAAGCTGAATATGTAGCAGCTGGAAGTTGCTGTGCGCAAATCCTATGGATTAAGCGACAACTTGAAGACTATGGTATCACACTTAATAAGACACCCATAAAATGTGATAATACTAGCGCAATCAATTTAACTAAAAATCCAATTCAACACTCAAGGACAAAACACATAGAAATTAGATATCACTTTATAAGAGAACATGTAGCTAATGATGAAATTTGTCTTGAATATGTAAACACTGAAGAACAATTAGCTGACATTTTTACAAAACCTTTAAGCGAAGAAAGATTTTGTTATCTTAGAGGAGAATTAGGGATTTGTGATCCTTTGGAATAGATTTTGAAACCCCTAAGGAAATGTATCTAGAGTTCTTTCAATTTCTCAAAATCTTAAGGAAATTTTATCTAGAACTCATATCAATTTGATCTCTCAAAATCCATGATTTTTAATCATACTCAAAGATCAAATTCCGGACTCATTTCAGATTCTCTGAATCTTTTTTTTTTCTGAAATGGTCTCGAGCCGACTCGGAGTCGACCCCTGTTTCTGTTGAAACTCGGGAGCCGACCCCCGCTCTGCGCGAGTCGACTCGATTTCGGGTCCGTGCTCTGTGACTACTCGGGAGCCGACTCCACGCTTTGCGCGAGTCGACTCGACGTGGTCCCAGGTTGATTATCTAGGGCACGAGTCGACCCCACGGACATTTCAATCATTTCTAATCATTCCAAACTCTTTCCAAAATTTCCCAAACCCTCCAAAACTCCAAAAACCTCTGATTATTCACTCCATCTAGATCTATGGCACCCAAAACCCGTGGAGCTAGCAGCAGTGGCGCCGGATTGAAGAGGAAAGGACCGTTCGACGACCCGTCCGCGAGCCGTCTCCGGATTCGTCTTCTACTCTTCTCCGAGTGGTTCTCCTGTTCCAGCTACCACTCTTCAGGTAGATCACCTTGCCAGTAGAGTTGTTACAACCGGTAGGAAGGTGGATTTTGAGTTATTTGAGAATGAAGGATTTATTATAGGTAGACAGTTGATTGAGATGGGACTTGAGAAAATTGTTCACTGGATTGTCCCACGTATCCTGCATTAGTTAAGGAATTTTACAAAAATTTGACTAGAGGTGATGATGGTTTAGTAGCGTAGTGAGAGGCATTGGACTGAATATCACTGCCACTATTCTATCTAGACTGTTAAATTTACCCCTATCTGGACCATCCACTTATGCCCCAGAGGATAGATCGCCTGCCCTCACAAGATTATTGAACAGAAATTTTGAGGGATTTGAAGAAGTTTTGCAAGTCAATTGCCTTTGGAGCTGAGGTTACTTCACAATATCTGCAGTAGGGTTTGTTTCCCAAGACTGGCAGATTGATTATGTTTCTGAGAGGACATTTTTATTATGGATGCCGTAGTTTCTGGGAAGCCTATTAATTTGCCTCGGATGATCATTTGGTACATTGCTGATTGTGGAGGGAAGAAGAAGTCAAGTTTACCCTATGGCATGGTTCTAACGAAGTTATTTCAAAGCCAAGGGATTGTATTTGGTGATAGTGAGCCAAAGAAGGAATTAAGGCACACTGATTATTACACTTTGGCTACTATTCATCGAATGGGTTTTGTTAAGAGGAATGGAAGATGGGAGAGGAAGAATATTGCAGAGGACAGAGCTATGGATGCTGAGGCCCCCAGACCATCTGTGAGACATTCTTCACCTGAGCCTCCTCAGAGCTCTTCTGTTCCAGATTCTGTTCCAGCTCCTGTTCCTGTTCCTGCTCCTGCTCAGACATCTACTTTATCATCTGCTAGCTTTTCTGATGTTCAGTTAGATCAGCTTAGATCCTTATTCAAATCTGAGATTAGTGAGCATGAAAATAGATTGAAAAATGAATTTGATGAAAAGTTTATGAATTTGAAAGAAGCTTTGTATTCACTTAGTGATCGGGTTGCATCTATTGAATCTACTCTTAGTTCATCCACCAGCTCCTTAAGTGAAGACTTGAAGAATATTTTTGGAGAGCTTAAGGATATCTGTGGTGACTCAGAGACCTATTCCCAGTGCAACGCCGAGCTTCAGGATAAGATTTGACTGCTTGTACTTTTGTAGATAATAAGCTTAAAGATTATGTTAAACTACAATGTGAAGGAATGAAGCAGATAGTTGATCATTTGAATAGGATTACAAGAAGAAACTTTTGATATTTTTAATGTAATCTCATTTCAATGTACTGAGTAATCTCATTTTGATGTAATGAAGTCAAGTTTACTTTCAATGTAATGAGTATGTTTACATTTTCATGTAATTCATTTTGAAGTAATGAGAAAGTTTGATGCATTACTTATGTACATTTCAATTGTAAGTATCTTTGAATATCTTGAATGATTATCCTCAATTGATAATTTAAATGGTTGAGAAGTTTAATGATTATATGGAAAACTTGAAAATCCTTAATACATTCTTGATGCAATGACTTTATCCTAACCTTTTTGTTGATTACAAAAAAGGGGGAGAGATTTATTTAATCGTATATGCTTTCAATTAAATATACTTTCAATACAATTAAATTTAAATTTTAATTTGAAAGAGGGAGAGTTAATTAAGTAAAAGGGAGAGATAACCAAGTTATCATTATGCTTAAAATTTGAAAAGGGAAAAATTATTTGCTTGAACTTAAAATTGAAAATTTTGAATGAATTACAAAATTGAGTTTCATAGGGGGAGCTATCTCATTTAGGGGGAGCCTCTCAATGAACATAAAAATTGATTTTGGTATCAGAAAATTTTTTTTTACAAACATGCATATACTCAATGTTTTTGTCATCATCAAAAAGGGGGAGATTGTTGAGAAATTTGGGAGATTGTAATTATTTAATTACCCCAACTTTATTGATTTTGATGATTTCCAAAAGCCATGAGTATTTTAAAGGAAATAATGAGTTTATTTATCAAAAACCTTGAGCTTATTCAAAATGAAAGCAATGGACTCTCAATGTTTAAATTCACTGAGTTTTGAATCAATTTGAAAAAGAAGTTTCAAGCTCTATATTTAAGATTTCAAAAAGGAATTTTTACATGTTATATTTCAATCAATGATTTCTTGAAACATGTCTTGAATTCATGCTTAATGTCATATTTATTGTATTCAAGTCAAAATTTCATTTAAAATTATTCTGGGACGAATTTCAAAGTCAATCAGAAAATTTCTGATTTTTGATACGTTCCGGAGCCGACTCTAGAGTTTCAGAGTCGACTCCAGTAAGTAACAGAGTTTTCTGATTTTCTCGAGTCGACCCTTGGATTTCAAGAGTCGACCCCTGACTCTGTGCGAGCCGACTCCGGACTGTGCGAGCCGACTCCGCTCAAACAACAGAAAGCATGTTTTTTGAGCGCTTCTCGAGTCGACTCCCCATTTTCTTCGAGTCGACCCCCGACTGTCAGGAGCCGACACTTTGGTTTTTCGCGAGTCGACCCTCTAACGTTTAAAATGTTTCTATTTTTAGTAATCGACTTCGAGCCGACTCCCACAGTGCTCGAGTCGACTCCACGAAATTCTGGGCGCAATTTTTCACGATGACACGTCAGCCCCAACGGTAAGATTTTTGAATAACGGCTATATTTCTGTATTTCTAACGGATATATTCTTGCAGAATCTATAAATAGAGAGCTCTTTTCAAATCAAAAGAAGAAAAAAAATAGAGAGAAATTTATTTCAAAGAAAAAGAAGAGAAAGAGGGAAAAACAGAGCTTCATTGGAAAAATCATTTGAGTCAAGAAAAGAGATTCAAAAGGAGTGAAATCAAAGAGAGAGATTCGTGTGCTCCAGAGCTACAATCTACAAAAGTTCAAGAGGAGATCCCAAGCAACCAAGAGCAAAATCAAGATCTTCCAATCTAGAAGAAAAAGGAGAAAAGCTTCAACCAACGTCCAAAAGCCCCAAAGCTAGGAGAATCTGTGCTGAGGCCTGATTTCACACATCAAAGGAGTTGGAGAAGAGAAGCAAAGAAGCCAAGCCTGCATTCAAGCTTATTTAATCAGGCTTTTCTAAACCTAAGCTTTATTTTGATTATTCTGCTCAAGAGGAGCTGCTTGTATCTAAACTCTGATTTATTTTCTTGTGTACTGATTCAATCAGTGGATTGAATCAGTGGAGGTAGTTGTACCTCGTTGTAAGCTTGGGATAGCTTATGTTTTGGGTTCGTTGTGATCCCGTTAAAAACAACGAGTTGGGTTTTGTGCTGGTAAGCCCGTGTAAAACCGGCTGGGTTCGTTGTGATCCCGGAAAAACAACAAGTTTGAGTTGTGAGCTTGTAAAACAACTCGGCTGTAATCTAGGGAGATTATAGTGTGGACCCAAGTGGATCTTGGGAGTGGACGTAGGTGCTGGTTGCACCGAACCACTATAAAAATATCTTGTGTTTGCCGTGCTCATTTGTCTCTCACTCTATCTCTCTTATATTTCTGTTTGTGCATTGCTTATAAGTTAATTTCTCTCACTTGCACATCTTGAGTTAATTTGTTTAAAACTTTTCAAAAAGTCTTAAATTTTTAAGAACCCAATTCACCCCCCCCCCTCTTGGGTTGCCATCTGGGCCAACAAAAATGTTTAATCAGTCAAAAGGTATAAGGAAATAAGTTTTGAATCAAAATTTAAAAGAAATTATGAAAGTTCAAAACTTAGAGTCGACACCCAAATAGTCAGGAGCCGACCCCAGGGAGTATCAGAACTTTTTTAGAATTTTGGCATGGTCCGGAGTCGACACCTACAGTTTTAGAGCCGACTCCAACATGAGATACAGAGAAGTGTTTTCTACATCAGTTTCCGAAGCCGACACCTAGAGATCGGGAGCCAACACCTGAGAGTTTGGGAGCCGACACCTGAGTTTCTAGAGCCTACTCCAACCTGAGATACAGAGAACGTGTTTTTATGGACATTGTTGGAGCTGACACCCTTGGATTTCGAAGCTGACTCCCGAAAGCACCGAGCCGACACTTAACTTTTTTGAAGCTGACTCCTCAACAACTTCTTATTACTATTTTTGGACACCACGATCTGGAGCCGACACCTGAAAAGTTGGAGCCGACTCCAACCTGTCAGAAACGGATTTTTCAAATGTTAGAATGGACTCCAACAGTAAGATTTTTTCTACCTAATCTCTAACGGCTATTTTTTTCTTTGTGTAGAAGTATTCCATGTACATCCCAACGGCTATATTTTCTCTTATGGATGTATAAATAGTGGGATTCATCTGTTTCAAAAAGGAGAATGAAAAAAAGAAGAACAAATAGAGAGATATACAGAAATATAGAGCAAAAAGGAGAGAAATCAAAAAAAGAAAAAAACTCTGAGCTTAAGTCCATCAATCCCAGAGAGTTCAAAGAGAAATCCAAAAGCTTCTCAAGATAAAATCCAAGAATTTTCAACATTTGAAAAGAGAAAGCAAAAGCCCCAAATCCTCAACTTCTCAACTACGATTTTTCATGAAGAATCTGAGCTGAGGCATGATTCAATCTTTTAAGGGAGAAGAGGAAAAGAAGAAAAGAAAAAAAGCACACATCCAAATCGCTTCAAACAGGCTTGTCTTACCTTTATTTATTTAATTGCATATTTGCTCATTTGAGGAACTGCTGTGTATTCAAAACTCTATTTTTCATTATTGTTTGCTAGTTCAATTGGGGGATTGAATTAGTGGAGGTAGTATACCTCGGTACAAGCTAAGGATAGCCTGTGATTGGGTTTTGTGTTGATGAGCCCAGAAAAATCAGCTGGGTTCATTGTGATCCCAGGAGAAACAACAAGTTTTGAGTTGTGAGCTTGCAAAATAACTCGACTGTAATCAAGTGGATTATAGTATGGACCCAAGTGAAGCTTGGGAGTAGACGTAGGTGTTGGATACACCGAACCACTATAAAATCTTTGTGTTTGCCGTGCATATTATCTCTCTCTCTATCTCATTTATTTGTGCTTAGCATTTGTCTATTCATTGCACTCAACCACTTTCAAATCAGGCACATAGTTTTAAAGTGTTAAAATTTTTAAAGAACCCAATTCATTCCCCCCTTTTGAGTTGCCATCTGGGCCAATAATTGGTATCAGAGCTTAGTACTCATCTTTTATTTGATCCAATGATCAAGAGTTAAAGATCCAAATGGCAGCACAAGCTAAATCTTCATTTGCTGAAGGTCAATCCATAAATAGACCTCCTTTATTTAATGGTTCAAAGTATTCTTATTGGAAAGCTAGAATGAGAATTTTTATTCAAGCTTTAGATTATGAACTATGGAGTGTAATCACTAATGGACCTAGCACGCCCACACACTTAGTAGATGTTCAATAGTTCCTAAATCCGAAAGGGATTGGAATGAGAATGATAGGAAAATGGCTCAGCTTAATGCAAAAGCCATGAATGTTTTATGTTGTACTTTAGATGCTAATGAATTTAATAGAATTTCTACATGTACTTTCGCAAAAAAAATTTGGGATAGACTAAAAATTACCCATGAGGGTACTAATCAAGTTAAAGAGTCTAAAATTAATATCTTAGTGCACAAATATGAATTGTTTAGCATGGAACAAAATGAAACTATCACATGCATGTACACTAGATTTACTGATATTATAAATGGTCTAAAAAGTCTTGGTAAGACCTATACTAACTCTGAATTGGTTCATAAAATTCTTAGGTCTCTTCCAAGATCATGAGAAGCGAAAGTAACTGCCATTCAAGAAGCCAAAGATTTAAATACATTACATTTGGAAGAGCTACTTGGATCATTGATGACCCATGAACTGACCATGAAGCAACATCAAGAGAAAGAGGCCAAAAAGAAGAGAACGATTGCCCTTAAAGCTGCAGAAAAGGAAACACGCAGTAGTGAGAAAGAAGAGGAAAATGATGAGACAACCCTTCTTGCAAAGAAGTTCAGAAAGTTTATGCAAAGAAGGAGACCTTTCCATAAGAAAAAGTATAGAACAAAAATGGAAAGTGAAAAAGAAAAAGAAAAGGATAAGGACAAAGAGAAAGACCCCCTCATATGTTATGAATGTAAGAAACCGAGGCACTTTAGATATGACTGTCCTCAATTGAAGAAAGCCTACAAAAAGAAGAAGAAGGCTTATGTTGCAATATGGAGCGACAACAAAGAATCCTCTTCTGAGGAAGAACAAAAAGAAGTTGCAATAATTTGCTTTATGGCAAATGACGATGAGGTAAGTACCGAAACTCATGACTTTACCTTTGATAAATTGTTTGATGCATTTAACGAATTAGTTAGTGATTTTAAAGTCTTGAAAAAGAAAAGCAATCTTTGAAAAATAATAATTTAAATCTTATCAAAGAAAAGGATAAACTAACTCATGAAGTTGAAGAACTGAAATCTGAAAATAAAAATTTGATAAAAGAAAAAGAATTGATATCGAGTGAAAACCTTGGTTTAAAGAAAGAAGTTGATAAAAATAAAATTATAGTTGATAAATTTACATATAGTTCTGAAAAACTTAATTTTCTATTAAGTAATCAAAGAGTTGTATTTGATAAAGCTGGATTAGGTTATAGGCCTAACAAGAAACAAAAGTTTGTTAAAAATTTCTTTATAAAGAAACAAGATAAAAATGATGTTTCATGTTATTGCTGTAACGAAAAAGGACATAAAGCTTATGAATGCAATTATAGAAAAATTAATAAGAATTTAAGTATTAAAGGGAAGAAAATATGGGTTTTGAAAGGAACAATCTTATTGCTACTAACCATGAAGGACCCAAGAAAGCTTGGGTACTTAAACATAATATTTGATCATTTTGCAGGAGTGTCTTACGGCCAAAAGATCAAAACGAAAGTGGTATCTTGATAGCGGCTGCTCAAGGTACATGACGGGTGACAAGGATCAATTCATCACCCTTGAAGATAAAAGAGGAAGAGTTGTTGCATTTGGAGATAATGGTGAAGGCCAAATTATGGGATTTCGTAAAATTCAAATAACTCCCTCCACTTTTATAGAAAAATGTTTTATATGTAGATGGTTTAAAACATAATTTAATTAGTATTAGCCAATTGTCTGATAAAGGTTTCAAAGTTTCATTTGAAGCTTCTATCTGCACTGTTTCTAATTCCATTAACAATAGCATTATATTTACAGGAAGTAGAAATGGCAATGTATACTCAATTGATTTAGACAATCTGTTTACTAGTAATCATTGCTTAGTTGCTGATAATGCTAATGTAAATGAGGTTGGATGGTTATGGCATCGTAGATTAAGTCATGCAAGCGCACACTTAATTTCAAATTAATTAGAATGGATTTAGTTAAAGGACTTCCAAAGTTAGATTTTGAAAATAATAGAATTTGTGATGCATGTCAATTTGGAAAACAAACTAGAAACTCTTTCAAATCTAAAAATATTGTTTCCACTTCTAGACCACTTGAACTACTTCATTTGGACCTTTTTGGATCTACTAGAACCACTAGTGTAGAAGGAAAGAAATGTGGTCTTGTGATAGTAGATGATTATTCTAGCTTCACTTGGGTATTATTTTGGCTCATAAGGATGAGAATTTCCCTATATTCATGAAGTTCTTCAATAAAGTCGTTAATGAAAAAATAACACCATAGTGTCTCTTAGAAGTGATCATAGCATAGAATTTGAAAATCACTTATTTTAAATTTTCTGCATTGAATATGGCATTCATCATAATTTTTCTGCACCTAGAATACCATAACAAAACAGAGTTGTAGAAAGAAAGAATAGAACTTTAGAGGACATGGCCAGTACCATGCTATGTGAAAGCAACCTTCCAAAATACTTTTGGGCAGAAGCCATAAACACGGCATGTTACATCTTAAATAGAGATTTAATTAGGCCAATTCATAAGAAAACTCCTTATGAACTATGGCATGATAGGAAACCTAACATTAGTTATTTTCATGCATTTGGTTGTAAATGTTTCATTCATAATAATGGTAAAGATAATCTTAAAAAATTTGATGCAAAATCTGATGAAGGCATATTCCTAGGATATTCAACAACTAGTAAAGCCTATAGAGTATTTAACAAGAAATTCTTAATTGTAGAAGAATCTATTCATGTAGTTTTTGATGAGTCTTTAGCATCAAGTTCAGAAAAAATTGATGATGAGGAAGATACAAATTTACTAGAGAGAGATATTGAAAAATTAAATATAGATGCATCTTTAGACCATGAACAAGAAGCTAAAGATGATGATTCTCCTAGGATTGATGTTATCGATACTACTCTAATGATATTGTTGGCCCAGATGACAACCCAAGAGGGGGGGGGGGTGAATTGGGTTCTTTAAAAATTAGCCTTTAAAAATGTTTGCTTAAGAAGAATGAAGGCAATAGCAATGCAAATACCAAGTGCAGTGAATAAGACAGAGATAGAGAAAGAGTCAATGAAAGCACGGCAAACACAAGAGTTTATAGTGGTTCGGTGTATCCAACACCTACGTCCACTCCCAAGATTCACTTGGGTCCACACTATAATCACCCTAGATTACAGTAGAGTTATTTTACAAGCTCACAACTCAAACTTGTTGTTTTCCCGAGCGCACAACGAACCCAGCTGGTTTTCAAGGGCTCACCAGCACAAAACCCTAACCCAAGCTTTACCAAGCTTGTACCGAGGTAAGACTACCTCAACTAGTTCAATCCCCAGATTGAACTAGATACAAAGCATAAAAGTATGGTTTTTTAGTTACAAAGCTCCTCAATGAGCAGATTAACAAATGTAAGAATAAAGTTTAGAAAAGCCTGATTTGCAGATGGTTGGCTTTGAGCTTTTCTTCTTTTCCTCAACTCTTTTGAAGTGTAGAATCTGGCCTCAGCTTGGATTCTTCACGGAATGAACTTTGGAGTTGATTTGAGCTTTTCCTCTTTTGAGCGTTGAAAATCACTTGAAATGCTCTTGAATAGCTCTTGGATTTTCTTCTGAAGCTTCCTTGGATTGTTGAGCTTGAACACAGAAGGAGCTTCCTTGGATTTCTCACTCTTTCTTTCACTCTATTTTGAATCACGGATTTTTTCAAATGAAGCTCTGTTTTTCCGATTTTTCTTTTCTTTTTTTTGAAATGAATATCTCTCTATTTGTATCTATGATTTGAAAACAGCTTCTCTATTTATAGATTCTGCAAAAATATAGCCATTAGAAACAGAAAAAATAGTCGTTAATCGAAAATCTTACCGTTGACGCTGAGTTGGCATTCAGAAAAATTTTGCCCAGATTTGCTGGAGTCGACTCATGCTTTTCCCGAGTCAGCTCGAGGTCGTGATACTAAAAATAGAAATGTTTAGAAAGTCAAAGGGTCGACTCATCAAAAGTAAAGTGTCGACTCCTGAAAGTCGGGGGTCGACTCATGAAAAGTTGGGGTCGACTCGCGAAGTGCTCAGAAAAATACACCTCTGGTGTCTGAGCGGAGTCGACTCGCACAGTCATGGAGTCGGCTCGACAGAATCGGGGGTCGACTCGAGAAATTACGTGGGTCGACTCGAGAAAGACAGTCAATTCTGTACTCTGAGTGGAGTCGACTCTGAAACTCAAGAGTCGGCTCCGGAACGTATCAAAAATCAGAAAGTTTTCTGATTGACTTTAAATTCATTCCAGATTCATTTTAAATCATTGAATTGACTTGAATAAAATAAAATTGACATTAAGAATCAATTCAAGAAGTGTTCCAAAAACTCATTGATTGAAATATTAAGTATTGAATTTCTAATTGAAAGCTTAAACATTGAACATGAAGTTACTTTCAAATTGAATAAAGTCATACTTTAACATTTTCATTCATTGTTCTAAATAAATTCATTACTCATGTAAATAAACTCATTACATCATTTAATGTACTCATGGCTTTTGGTAATCATCAAAATCAATAAGATAGATTTGGGGCATGTAATTTTTCAACAATCTCCCCAACAATCTCCTCCTTTTTGATGATGACAAAAACATTGAGTTTATGCATGATTGAATTGTGAATTTATTTTGATTTCATAAATAGGCTTAGGCTTCCCCTGAATGAGGTTGCTCCCCCTATGAAACTTAAATAAATATCCCATCTCATTCATTCAATCATTTTAATATGATTTGATTTATTTAATTTCTCCCATATGCATATACGTTTATAAAACTATAAAACTCTCTCCCTTTTTTGTTATCAACAAAAGGTAGAGAAGCAATAACATTATCTTCATTAAAGATTTGATTTAACAAAATCATTCATTCATTGATAATAGGAAGAAATACATTGAGTATTCAAAAAAGATAATTCATTACATCAAAGTGTCAAATACATCAAAGTGTCTAATACATTGATACCAAAATGTGAAACATAACATTAACTTCAATACATTGCAAGGACTGAATATCTAATACATTAAAAGTGAGTCCTAACAATCATAGTCAAATGATCTACAATATTTTTCATTCCATCTGTTTGTAACTTCATATAGTCCTTCAGTCTTTCATCAACAAAAGTGCAAGCAGTTGATTTTATCTTGTAGCTCAGCATTGCTTTTAGCATAAGTTTCGCCATCTCCGTAGATGTCTTTAAGTTCTTCAAAATGTTCTTTAGATCTCCACTTAAAGATACTGATGAATTACTGAGGGTTGATTCTATTTTGGTGATTCGGTCATCCAAGGAGTATAGAGTTTCCTTGAGATTCATAAACTTGTTTTCAAACTCTGATTGCAATTTTTAGACTGATCATCAAAAAGTCCTTTGAGTTGCCTTAATTGAAGTTCAGTGAAGCCAACAGATGAAGATGAAGCTTGATCAACCAATGGAACAGGGGTAGGAGCAGGTGCAAAAATAGGAGGGCTCGGAGGTGCAGGTGAAGAGTGTCTAACCGATGGTCCCGTCGCCTCAGCATCCTCTGCTCTTTCTTCTATCAAACCTTTCCTTTCCCATTTTCCATTCTTCTTAATAAATCCCATCCTATGTATAGTGGCCAGGCTGTAAAAATCTGTCTGTCTCAAGTTCCTCATGGGATCACTATCAGAAATAACAATCCCTTGGCTCTAGAAAATTTTAGTGAGGATCATACCATAGGGCAAGCTTGACTTTCTCTTTCCTCCACAGTCAGCAATATACCATAAAATCATACTAGGAAGGTTAATGGGTTTGCCCATCACAATTGCATCCATTACAAAAATATCTCTTTCTGACACATAATCAAATCTCCCAATTTTGGGGAAAAGGATTCTACTACAGATGTTGTGGAGCAATCTCAGTTCTAGGGATAATTGATTGGCAAATACTTCCTCAAAACCGACAACTTCCCGGTTAAGTAATCTAGAAAGTGCTGGGCTTCGGTCATCCGAAGAAAATGTGGAAGTTCCTGACATGGGTAGATCCATCAATCTTGAAAGCAGCTCAATAGTTACTGAAATTCGGTTTCCTCTAACAATGCTTATAAGACCATTATCTCCTCTAGACAGGTTCTTATAAAACTCCTTCACAAGAGCGGGATAAGTAGGACAATCTAGGGAACAGATCTTTTCCCAACCCATTTCTATCAATTGTCTTCCCAAAAGAAATCCCTCTGCCTCAAATAATTTGAAATCTACTTTTCTCCCGTGGTAATGATTCTATCAGCTAATCTATCTACCTGAGAAGGAGCAGTAGCTGGAGAAGCATTTGGAGTTGAAGAAGATGATGTCGAATCCGAGCTAGGTGATGGCTCACGAACCGGACGCCTTACGGTCTTCCTCACGGCTCTCTTCCTCTTAACACCGGCCGCACAAAGGTTGGAACCTTGAGTTTTGGGGGCCATTGGTCGATTGGAAGGGTTAATCAAGGATTCTAGGAAATTTGGAAGATCTGGAAGTATTTTGGAGAGAGTATTTTGAGAGATTGAGAAGTTTGAAATGAATGGCGAGTCGACTCTGCCCTAGATAAATTAACCTGGGACCACTTCGAGTCGGCTCCGCAAAGCAAGGGGTCGACTCCGGACAGTCACAGAAAACCATCCCGAAGTGGAGTCGACTCGCGCCGAGAAGGGGTCGACCCGAGAGTTTCAGTAGAAACCAGGAGTCGACTCCGATACTCACCGAGTCGGCTCCGAGACCATTTCAGAGCAAAAACATGAAATTTCTGAAATGTGTCCGGAAATTGATCATAAAAATTGATAAAATAATCATTGGATTTGAATAGATCAATTAGATGTGATTCTAGATAAGATTTCCTTAAAGATCAAGGATTTGAAAGAATTTTAGATAAATTTCCTTAGGGGTTTCAAATTTATTCTAATGGATCACAAATCCCTAACTCTCCTCTAAGATAACAGAATCTTTCTTCACTTAAGGGTTTTGTAAATATATCTGCTAATTGTTCTTCAGTGTTTAATATAGTCAAGACATATTTCATTATTTGCCACATGTTCTCTTATAAAATGATATCTAATTTCTATGTGTTTGGTTCTAGAATGTTGAATTGGATTTCTTAGTTAGATTAATTGCACTTGTATTATCACATCTTATAGGTGTTTTATCAAGTGTGATACCATAGTCTTCAAGTTGTCGCTTAATCCATAGGATTTGAGCACAGCAACTTCCAGCTGCTACATATTCAGCTTCAGTAGTTGATAATGCAACTGAATTTTGCTTTTTGCTAAACCATGAGATTAAGTTACTTCCTAAGAATTGGCATGCACCACTTGTGCTTTTTCTATCTAACTTACATCCAGCATAATCAGAATCAGTGTATGCAATTAGTTTAATGTTGAGTCTCTAGAATACCATAAACCTACATTTTTAGTTCCATTTACATATCTTAATATTCTTTAACAGCTATTAAATGTGATTCTTTAGGTTCAGACTTGAAATCTAGCACATAAGCAAACAGCAAACATTATATCAGGTCTACTTGCAGTTAAATAGAGTAGGGATCCGATTATACCTCGATAATATTTCTGATCAACCTTCTTACCTTCTTCATCTTTGTCCAGCTTGCATGAAGGACTCATTGGTGTTCCAAGGGGTTTCATTGATTCCATACCAAACTTTTTAAAAGTTCTCTTGTGTACTTGGTTTGGTTGATAAAATTCCCTCCTTTGCTTTGTTTGATTTGGAGTCCAAGGAAGAAGTTGAGTTCTCCCATCATGCTCATTTCAAATTCTCCCTGCATCAACTTAGCAAACTCTTGACATAGAATATTGTTAGTAGCACCAAAAATAATATCATCAACATATATTTGAACTACTAATAAATCTTTTTTTTCTTTTCAAAAATAATGTTTTATCAACATTTCCTCTTATAAAATCATTTTCAATTAAGAATTTACTTAATCTATCATACCAAGCTCTAGGTGCTTGTTTCAAACCATATAATGCTTTGTGCAATTTAAAAACGTGATTTGAAAATTCATGATCTTCAAAACCTGGTGGTTGTTCTACATATACTTCTTCATTTATAAATCCATTTAGAAAAGCACTTTTACATCCATTTGAAATAAGTTAAAATTCATATGACATGCAAATGCAAGTAATAGTCTAATGGCTTCTAATCTAGCTACTGGTGCAAAGGTTTCATCAAAATCAATACCTTCTTCTTGATTATATCCTTTGCAACTAATCTAGCTTTGTTTCTAATTACTATGCCATTTTCATCTAGTTTATTTCTAAATACCCATTTTGATCCTATAACAGAATGATTTTTAGGTCTTTCAACTAAAGTCCATACATTATTTCTAGTGAATTGATTTAATTCTTCTTGCATTGCTAACATCCAATTATTATCTTTTTCAGCTTCTTCAATAGTTTTAGGTTCAATTTGTGATACAAATGCAAGATGATTACTAATATTTCTCATAGATGATCTAGTTCTTATTCCTTGAGATGGATCACCTATAATCAATTCCTTAGGGTGACTATAAGCATATCTCCAATCTCTAGGAAGATCTACATCATTATGATTAGTGTTAGTATCATCATCCTTAGGTGAATCATTATCTTTAGCGTCTTGCTCATGATCTGAAGATACATCAATATTTAATTTTTCAAGATCTTTTCAATTATGTTTGTATCCTCTTCATCATCAAATTTTTGAAATGAGTTGCTAAAGATTCATCAAAACTACATGAATGGATTCTTCAACAACTAAGTTTTCTTGTTAAATACTCTATATGCTTTACTAGTTGTTGAATATCCTAAGAATATTCCTTCATCAGATTTAGCATCAAATTTGCCTAAATTGTTTTTACCATTATTGTGAACAAAACATTTACAACCAAATGCATGAAAATATTTAATGTTGGGTTTTCTATCATGCCATAATTCATAAGGTGTTTTCTTTAAAATAGGTCTTATTAAAGCTCTATTTAGGATGTAACATGCTGTGTTAATAGCTTCCGCCCAAAAGTATTTCGGGAGTTTACTTTCACATAGCATGGTACGGGCCATGTCTTCTAAAGTCCTATTTTTCCTTTCAAGTACACCATTTTGTTGTGGGGTCCTAGGTGCTGAAAAGTTATGATTAATACCATTTTCATTGCAAAAACTTTCAAATAAGTGATTTTCAAATTCAGTTCCATGATCACTTCTTAGAGACACTATGGTAGTGTTTTTCTCATTTGTTACTTTCTTGAAGAATTTCATGAATATCGAGAAAGTCTCATCTTTGTGAGCTAAAAACATTACCCAAGTGAATCTAGAGTAATCATCTACTATCACAAGACATATTTCTTTCCTCCTAGACTTGTGGTTCTAGTTGGTCCAAAAAGGTCCATGTGAAGTAGCTCTAATCGCCTAGAAGTTGAAACAATATTTTTAGATTTGAAAGAACTTCTCGTTTGTTTTCCAAACTGACATGCATCACATATTTTGTTATTTCAAAATCTAATTTAGGTAAACCTTTTACTAAATCCATTCTAATTAGTTTTGAAATTAGGTGTGTGCTTGCGTGACCTAATCTTCGATGCCACAACCAACCAATCTCATTTATATTAGCATTATCAGCAACTAAGCAATGATTATTAGTAGACAATTTGTCTAAATCAATCATGTATACATTGCCATTTCTATTTCCAATAAAAACAATGCTATTATCAATGGGATTAGCTACAGTGCATAAAGAAGATTCAAAGAAACTTTAAAACCTTTATCACATAATTGACTTATACTAATTAAGTTATGCTTCAAACCATTAACATAAAGTACATTCTCAATATATGTGGAGGGAGTTATTGAATGTTACCAAACCCCAAGATTTGGCCTTTGCCATTATCGCCAAATGTAACAACTCCTCCTTTCTTTTCTTCAAGGGTGATGAATTCTTCTTTGTCACCCGTCATATGTCTTGAGCAGCCACTATCAAGATACCACTTTCTCTTTGATCTTTTGGCCACAAGACATTCCTGCAATATATCAAACTTTATGTTTAGGTACCCAAGCTTTCTTGGGTCCTTCATGGTTAGTACCAACAAATATTGTTCCTTTCGGAACCCATATTTTCTTCCTTTAACATTTAATTTTTATTAGGTTTTAGGTTTTACATTCAAAGATTTATGTCCTTTTGATTACATTTAAAACATGTAATATTACTTTGGCCAGCACGCACAAAAATATTTTTAATGATTTTTGTTTTCTTAAAGTGTTATATCCTAATCCAGCTTTGTCAAAAACTACTTTTTGACTATTTAATAACATGTCTAGTTTAGTTGAACTTAATGTAAACTTATCAACTATGTTCTTATGTTTTCAACCTCTTTCCTTAGTTTATCATTTTCATTAGAGATTGATTCTTTTTCTTTTATTTGAATTTCATTTTCAGTTTTAAGTTTCTTAACTTCATTATTAAGATTTTCCTTTTCTTGAATGAAAGTTAAGTTTTCATTTTTTAAAATCTTGTATTTCTTTTTCAAAACCTTGAAATCCCCAACAAGTTCATTAAAGCATCAAAAAGTTCATCAAAAGCAAATTCATTGCAAGGGTTGTCGGAACTTACCTCATCATTGTCGTCCGCCATGAAACATACGTTTGCGACTTCCTTTTGTTCTTCTTCTTCGGAAGAAGATTCCTCACTGTCACTCCATGTCGCCACATAAGCCTTCTTTTTTTTTTGTAGGCTTTCTTCAATTTTGGACATCATTCCTAAAGTGCCCCGTTTATTACACTCATAACAAGTCAAGGGGTCTTTCTCTTTTTCTTTGTCCTTGTCCTTAATTTTATCCTTTTCTCCTTCCCACTTAGCTTCAAATTTTTCTTATGGAAGGGTTTCTTTCTCCTCATAAATCTTTTAAATTTCTTTGCTAAGAGAGCAGTCTCTTCATCATTATCATCATCATCATCACTGCTGCTCTCTTCTTTGCAGCTTTGAGGGCAATAACTTTCTTTTCTTTGTGTCCTCCTCTACATGCTGCCTCATAGTCAAGCTCATGGGTCATAAGAGATCCTAGAAGCTCCTCTAAGGGTAAAGTGTTGAGGTCCTTAGCTTCTTGGATTGCTGTCATTTTTGCTTCCCATGATCTTGGTAATGACCTAAGAATTTTTCGAACAAGTTCAGAGTTAGTATATATCTTACCAAGACTTTTCAAACCATTTACAATATCTGTGAATCTAGTGTACATGCATACAATGGTTTCAGATTGTTCCATGCTAAATAATTCATATTTATGAACAAGAATATTAATTTTAGATTCCTTAACTTGGTTGGTACCCTCATGGGTAACCTCTAATCTATCCCAAATCTTCTTTGTGGAATTACATGTGGAGATTCTATTAAACTCATTAGCATCTAAGGAGCAATATAAGCCATTCATGGCTTTAGCGTTAAGCTGTGCCATTTTCTATCATTATCATTCCAGTCCCTTTCGGGCTTAGGAACAATAGTGCCATCAATAACATGTGTGGGTGTACTAGGTCCATTGATTATAACACCCCACAGCTCATAATCAGAAGCTTGAATGAATATCCTCATTCTAGCTTTCCAATATGAATAATTTGAACCATTAAACAGTGGAGGTCTATTAGTAGAATGACCTTCAGCAAATGATCCAACTTGTGTTGCCATTTGGAACTTTAGCTCTTGATCGTGTGATCAAAATCTAATGAGCACTAGCTCTGATACCAATTGTTGGCCCAGATGACACCCAAGAGGGGGGGGGGTGAATTGGGTTCTTTAAAAATTAGCCTTTTAAAAATGTTTGCTTAAGAAGAATGAAGGCAATAGCAATGCAAATACCAAGTGCAGTGAATAAGACAAAGATAGAGAAAGAGTCAATGAAAGCACGCAAACACAATGAGTTTATAGTGGTTCGGTGTATCCAACACCTACGTCCACTCCCAAGATTCACTTGGGTCCACACTATAATCACCCTAGATTACAGTAGAGTTGTTTTACAAGCTCACAACTCAAACTTGTTATTTTCCCGGGCGCACAATGAACCCAGTTGGTTTTCAAGGGCTCACCAGCACAAAAACCCTAACCCAAGCTTTACCAAGCTTGTACCGAGGTAAGACTACCTCAACTAGTTCAATCCCCCAGATTGAACTAGATACAAAGAATAAAAGTATGGTTTTTCAGTTAAAGCTCCTCAATGAGCAGATTAACAAATGTAAGAATAAAGTTTAGAAAAGCCTGATTTGCAGATGGTTGGCTTTGAGCTTTTCTTCTTTTCTTCTTTTCCTCAACTCTTTTGAAGTGTAGAATCTGGCCTCAGCTTGGATTCTTCACGGAATGAACTTTGGAGTTGATTTGAGCTTTTCCTCTTTTGAGCGTTGAAAATCACTTGAAATGCTCTTGAATAGCTCTTGGATTTTCTTCTGAAGCTTCCTTGGATTGTTGAGCTTGAACACAGAAGGAGCTTCCTTGGATTTCTCACTCTTTCTTTCACTCTATTTTGAATCACGGATTTTTTCAAATGAAGCTCTGTTTTTCTGATTTTTCTTTCTCTTTTTTTTTTTGAAATGATATCTCTCTATTTGTATCTATGATTTGAAAATGGCTTCTCTATTTATAGATTCTGCAAAAATATAGCCGTTAGAAACAGAGAAAAATAGCCGTTAATCAAAAATCTTACCGTTGACGCTGAGTTGGCATTCGAAAAAATTTTGCCCAGATTTGCTGGAGTCAACTCATGCTTTTCCCGAGTCGGCTCGAGGTTGTGATACTAAAAATAGAAATGTTTAGAAAGTCAAAGGGTCGACTCACCAAAAGTAAAGTGTCGACTCCTGAAAGTCGGGGGTCGACTCATGAAAAGTTGGGGTCGACTCGCGAAGTGCTCAGAAAAATACACCTCTGGGTCTGAGCGGAGTCGACTCGCACAGTCATGGAGTCGGCTCGACAGAATCGGGGTCGACTCGAGAAATTACGTGGGTCGACTTGAGACAGACAGTCAATTCTGTACTCTGAGGAGAGTCGACTCTGAAACTCAAGAGTCGGCTCCGAACGTATCAAAAATTAGAAAGTTTTCTGATTGACTTTAAATTCATTCCAGATTCATTTTAAATCATTGAATTGACTTGAATAAAATAAATTGACATTAAGAATCAATTCAAGAAGTGTTCCAAAAACTCATTGATTGAAATATTAAGTATTGAATTTCTAATTGAAAGCTTAAACATTGAACATGAAGTTACTTTCAAATTGAATAAAGTCATACTTTAACATTCTCATTCATTGTCTAAATAAATTCATTACTCATGTAAATAAACTCATTACATCATTTAATGTACTCATGGATTTTGGTAATCATCAAAATCAATAAGATAGATTTGGGGCATGTAATTTTTCAACAATCTCCCCAACAGATATAGATCTGCCAAGAGATTGGAGATATGCCTATGGTCATCCAAAGGAATTGATTATAGGTGATCCATCTCAAGGAGTAAGAACTAGACCATCTATGAGAAATATCAATAATCATCTTGCATTTGTATCTCAAATAGAACCTAAAACTATTGAAGAAGCTAAAAAAGATAGTAATTGGATGCTAGCTATGCAAGAGGAATTAAATCAATGTACTAGAAATAATGTATGGTCCTTAGTTGATGATCTAAAGGTCACTCAGTTATAGGATCTAAATGGGTATTTAGGAATAAATTAAATAAAAATGGCATAGTAATTAGAAATAAAGCTAGATTAGTTGGAAAAGGATAATCAATAAGAAGGAATTGATTTTGATGAAACTTTTGTACCTGTAGCTAGATTAGAGGCAATTAGATTATTACTTGCATTGCATATCATATGAATATCAATTTATTTCAAATGGATGTTAAGAGTACATTTTTAAATGGTTTTATAAATGAAAAAGTTTTTGTAGAACAACCACCTGGTTTTGAAGATTATGAATTTCCAAATCACGTTTTTAAATTATACAAAGCACTTTATGGTTTAAAACAAGCACCTAGAGCTTGGTATGATAGGTTAAGTAAAATTCTAATTAAAAATGTTGATAAAACCCTATTCTGAAAAGAAAAGATAAAGATTTATTAGTTGTACAAATCTATATAGATGATATTGTGTTTGGTGCTACTAACAATCTTTTGTGTCAAGAATTTGCTAAGTTAATGTAGGGTGAATTCGAGATGAGCATGATGGGAGAACTCAACTTCTTCCTAGGACTTCAAATCAAACAAAGTAAAGAGGGAATTTTCATCAACCAAACCAAGTACACGAAGGAAATTCTTAAAAGTTTGGAATGGAATCAATCAAACCCCTTGGAACACCTATGAGTCCTTCATACAAATTGGATAAAGATGAAGATGGTAAGAAAGTTGATCAAAAGTATTATAGAGGTATGATTGGATCTATACTTTACTTAACAGCAAGTAAACCAGATATTATATTTGTTACTTGTTTATGTGCTAGATTTCAATCTGAACCTAAAGAATCTCACTTAATTGCTGTAAAAAGAATACTTAGATATTTAAGTGGAACTAAAAATGTAGGATTATGGTATTCTAGAGACTCAACACTGAATTTGATTGCTTATTCTGATTCTGACTATGCTGGATGTAAACTAGATAGAAAGAGTACAAGTGGTGCATGTCAATTTTTAAGAAGTAACTTAATCTCTTGGTTTAGCAAAAAGCAAAATTCAATTGCATTATCTACTACTGAAGCTGAATATGTTGCAGCTGGAAGTTGCTGTGCTCAAATCCTTTGGATTAAGTGACAACTTGAAGATTATGGCATAACACTTGATAAAACTCCTATTAGATGTGACAACACTAGTGCAATCAACTTAACTAAAAATCCAATCCAACATTCAAGAACTAAGCACATTGAAATAAGGTATCATTTTATTAGAGAACACGTAGCTAATAATGATATTTGTCTTGATTATGTTTGTACTGAAGAACAATTAGCGAACATATTTACAAAACCTTTGAGTGAAGAGAGATTCTGTTATCCTAGAGGAGAATTAGGGATTTGTGATCCATTGGAATGATTTTGAAACCCTTAAGATTGATTATCTAGAGTTCAATTGATTTTCTTGAAGAATCTTTCATGATTCTAAAGAAATTCATCTAGATATTTGAATCATTTGATTCACAACATTCAAATATTTTATCAAAAATTTATTGATTTTATTTTGACAAGTTTTGGATCTTTGAAACTCTCATTTATTTTTTGAAACTGTCAGTGGAGTCAACACCCTAGTTAGTGGAGTCGACACCTCATCTGTGTCACTTTCGATCTGAGACCTTGGAGCCAACACCCGCTTATGCTGAGCTGACTCTAGTTCAGGCGCTAACAGTGTTAGCGAATTGGAGTCGACACCCGATTTTGCAGGAGTCGTTATCTTGTGGTCCCAATCTGATTATATTAGGGTAGAGTCGACACCCGTTTATCCCTAATCAACTCCAAACCTTCTCCAAAACCTCTCCAAGCCTCCCTAAACCAAAAATTCCTCAAATCAACCATTCCCTAAGGTTCCAATGGCACCTAAGCATAGAGGATCAATTTTTGAAGCTCCTGTGGCAACAAGGAAGCAGACTATGAGGCGTCCTGTCCGTGAGCCTTCGCCAAGCACGGATTCTTCTTCTCATTCCTCAACGCCTAGTGCTGTGCCTAGACCTACTTCTCTACAGGTAGACTTACCAGCTGGTAGGGTTATTACAATGGGAAGGAAGGTAGATTTTGGTTTATTTGAAAGTGAGGGTTTTTCGATTGGAAGACAAATTAAAGAAATGGGTTGGGAAAGGATCTGCTCCCTGGATGTCCCGACATACCCTGCATTAGTTAAGGAATTCTATTCGAATCTTGCTAGAGGTGATGGCGGGACTGTCAGTTCTGTCAGAGGGATTAGGGTTCACCTCACATTAGAAATTTTGAAAAATTTATTAGGAATCCCTATTACTGGAGTGATAGCCAATGCCCATAGCAATAGAAGTGAGGCATTGTCAAAGATGTTAGGCAGAGATGTATAAGAATTTGAAGAGATAAGTGCTAACCAACTGCCAGTAGAACTGAGATTACTTCACAACATTTGCAGTAGGATTTTATTTCAAAAAACTGGATGTTTTGAGTATGTCTCGGAGCAAGGCATAGCTGTGATGGACAGTATGATTACTGGTCAGCCCTTTAATTTGCCTGGCATGATTATTTGGTATATTGCTAAACCTAGTGGTAAGAAGAGATCCTCCATGCCCTATGGTATGGTTTTAACCTTAGTATTCCAAAGCCAAGGAGTAGTAATTTTGAAAATGTGCCCTTAAAAATCTTAGGCATACAGACTACTACAACCTTGCTACCATTCATCGGATGGGCTTTGTGAAGAAGGATGGTCAGTGGGAGAGGAAAGGTCATACCGAAGAAAGGGTTGCTGAGACTACTGAGCCTGGTCCTTCAGAGGCAGGACCATCAGTGAGACACAGCTCACTAGGGCCCAGTCAGAGTGTACCTCCAGCTCCACCTGCTCCTTCCACTTCAGTTCAGTCGTCCATTGGTTTTTCTGATATTCAGTTAGAGCAATTTAAAAGTCTATTTGCTACTCACAAGGAAGAGATGAAAACTGAAATTAACAATGGTTTGATGAGTTTAAGAGAAATATTTATTCTTTGGATGAGAGAGTAAACAAGATTGAGTCCACCCTTGGATATGCTTCAGAATCTTTAAAGAATGATCTCAAGAACATATTTGATGAACTTAAAAAATTTGGAGGAGATTCCGAGACTTATTCTAGATGCAATGCAGAACTTCAAGAGAAAATCACAGTGGCATCTGCATTCTTTGATAGAAGGTTAAATAAATTTATCAGAGTTCAAAGTGAAGGAATAGGAACACTCTTAGAAGAACTCAAGAGACGTTTTAGAGTTTGATGTTTCTACCTTTTGTTGTACTGAAATTTAGTTTGAATATTTTAATGCAATGAAGTTTGATGAAATGAAGCTCTTTTTGATGTATAATGTTTACTTTTTATCAAATGTAATGTTGTATTTTGGATGATGAAATGAATGAATTACTTGTATGTTGCAATGCAATTTGATTGTTCTTTAGACTATTATCCTTTTATAATATTAAGGAAAGAGAAAGATTAATTGAACTTGAATCTTTTGTAGAAACCTTTTGTTGATTACAAAAAGGGGAGAGAAGATTGTATATGCTTAATTAATTGATATCAAGTAGTTTCAAATGAAATAAGTTTAATTGGTATCAAGCATTAAATGAACTTAATTTGATATGCTCATAAATTTTAATGATAAAGGGAGAGAAGATGTTAAATTGAGTATCATAGGGGGAGCTATCTCATTCAGGGGGAGCTTAACTATGAGAAATTAAAATTAACTTAAAATTTGAGAAGAATTTGATTTAAAACTCATATTGTTTAATCATGCATATGCTCTATGTTTTTTTCATCATCAAAAAGGGGGAGATTGTTGACCCAATTATTGATTTTGATGATTAACAAAAGACATGAGTATATTAACTATGTTTCTGACAAATTTAATAAGTGTTTCAGGAATTAAAAATGTTTAATCAGTCAAAAGGTATAAGGAAATAAGTTTGAATCAAAATTTAAAAGAAATTATGAAAGTTCAGAACTTAGAGTCGACACCCAAACAGTCAGGAGCCAACCCCAGGGAGTATCAGAACTTTTTTAGAATTTCGGCACGGTCCGGAGTTGACACCTACAGTTTTAGAGCTGACTCCAACATGAGATACATAGAAGTATTTTCTATATCAATTTCCGAAGCTGACACCTGGAGATCAGGAGCCAACACCTGAGAGTTTGGGAGCCGACACCTGAGTTTCTAGAGCCTACTCCAACCTGAGATACAGAGAACGTGTTTTTGTGGACATTGTTAGAGCCGACACCCTTGGATTTCGAAGCTGACTCTCGAAAGCGTCGAGCCGACACTTAACTTTTTTGAAGCTGACTCCTCAACAACTTCTTATTACTATTTTTGGACACCACGATCTAGAGCCGACACCTGAAAAGTTGGAGCCGACTCCAACCTGTCAGAAACATATTTTTCAAATGTTAGAATGGACTCCAACGGTAAGATTTTTTCTACCTAATCTCTAACGGCTATTTTTTTCTATGTGTAGAAGTATTCCATGTACATCCCAACGGCTATATTTTCTCTTATGGATGTATAAATAGTGGGATTCATCTGTTTCAAAAAGGAGAAGGAAAAAAAGAAGAACAAATAGAGAGATATACAGAAATATAGAGCAAAAAGGAGAGAAATCAAAAAAAGGAAAAAACTCTAAGCTTAAGTCCATCAATCCCAGAGAGTTCAAAGAGAAATCCAAAGCTTCTCAAGATCAAATCCAAGAATTTCCAACATTTGAAAAGAGAAAGCAAAAGCCCCAAATCTCAACTTCTCAACTATGATTTTCCATGAAGAATCTGAGCTGAGGCATGATTCAATCTTTCAAGGGAGAAGAGGAAAAGAAGAAAAGAAAAAAAGCACACATCCAAATCGCTTCAAACAGACTTGTCTTACCTTTGTTTATTTAATTGTATATTTGCTCATTTGAGGAGCTGCTGTGTATTCAAAACTCTATTTTTCATTATTGTTTGCTAGTTCAATTAGGGGATTGAATTAGTGGAGGTAGTATACCTCGGTACAAGCTAAGGATAGCTTGTGATTGGGTTTTGTGCTGATGAGCCCGGAAAAACCAGCTGGGTTCATTGTGATCCCGGGGGAAACAACAAGTTTGAGTTGTGAGCTTACAAAATAACTCGCCTGTAATCAAGTGGATTATAGTGTGGACCCAAGTGAAGCTTGGGAGTGGACGTAGGTGTTGGATACACCGAACCACTATAAAATCTTTATGTTTGCCTTGCATATTATCTCTCTCTCTATCTCATTTATTTGTGCTTAGCATTTGTCTATTCATTGCACTCAACCACTTTCAAATCAGGCACATAGTTTTAAAGTGTTAAAATTTTTAAAAAACCCAATTCACCCCCCCTCTTGGGTTGCCATCTGGGCCAACAATATGTTTTAGGCTTACATGCCCAAAATACATAATTCAATGGGGCTACAACAAAGTATTAGATCTAGGTTACTCTGATAGCTGCTCCAACTATAAGAGATTTTAAATATTGCGACGCCCAAATGCGTCGCAATTGCGTCGCTAAACATGATATTGCGACGCAATAGCGACGCAATGACGGCGTCGCTCAACTGTCCGTCGCAATACCCTTTGTCGCAATTGCGTCGCAATATTGCGACTCTCTCTCTGCGATTGCGTCGCAATATTGCGACGCATGCAAATGCGTCGCTAAAATTATTATTAAATATTCGAATAATGCACTAAATATTGCGACGCACGCGACTCATCCAGATGCGTCGCAATATTTAATAATAATATTTTTGGTATAATAGCGACGCAATTTGAGTCGCTAATGCGTCGCAAATAAAAATTATTTTAAAATATTGCGACGCATGGTCATTGCGTCGCAATATTTAAATAATTTTTAAGATAAAATAGCGACTCAATTTTAGTCGCTAATGCGTCGCTATTAAATTTATTTTTAAATTATTGCGATGCCAGGTCATTGCGTCGCAATATTTAATAATAATATTTTAAAAATATTAGCGATGCAATTTCAGTCGCTAATGCGTCGCAAATTTTGTTTTTAAAAAATATTTAAATGATTAAAAATTAAAACGGTTAATACAATTTCGCTAAATCTAAATATTGATACAAACATTTTTCACTCAATCCAAACAATAATAAATTTCAAAAATAATTTATATATTAAAATTTTGAAGTTTTTACAACATAAAAAAAAAAAAAAAATACATCAAGAATCTGGCGATCACGTGGAGGCTGTGGAGGCTGAAGACTCTGCGACAAGCGTCTAACCATATCCCGCAAATAATGCATCTCATCTCGCATGTCTGCAACCTCCTGATCCCGGCCTCGCATACGATCCTCAAAATCCTGCTCGACCTCCTGGCGAATCTCCTCTGCAATAGATCTGCGAAGGTCCTGTAAACGCTCGGAGGAAGATCACCAGGAACTCGCGAGCTGGAGGCCTGATGGGGAAAAAATGTAGAAGCTCTAGTGCCCAGACCATAGACCCTGCGGTCTCGTGGCTGGGCACCAACAGCCTCCAAAAACACACGTCGACTCTCCTCTGCTGAGAGTTCGACGGGCGTCTCCCCATCAGTAGAGTCGACCTGCGATGCCTGGGAGCGAAGCTCCTCGACTCGTGTCTTGAAATTATGAAATCAACAATAAATGAGTTAATAAATTTCTCGAAATAAAATTTTAGAAATTAAACAGATACTACATAAATCTAATTTCTTACCGCAACCTCCCGTGATCGCGTATCGACCCAGGAACCGTCCCTCCTGGTGTGTGTCGCCCTGAATAGACGAAACTCACCAGGATCTCCGCCCTCCTGCTCAGACTATAACAATAAAAAAATGATATTAATACAAATATTTGTAAATAACTAAAATAGTAATTAAAATATTTATGTTTTCTTACCATACGCCGTCTGTGCTCCTGAATCGAAATGGAGCCCGAAGTATGACGGGAGAGACC
>UESW01004099.1:300163-311515 GCA_900491605.1 Calamus simplicifolius
CCCCATTCTCCTGCGACGAGCGATGAGTACAGCCATTTTTGGACCGATCAGGCCGAACATTCTCGGACTATTCGGCCTGACCAGGTCGAACAATCTAAAAAATGTTCGGCCTAGTCAGGTCGAACACTCCATGACTATTTGGCTTGGGCAGGCCGAACAATCCTATATATGTTCGGCATGATCAGGCCGAATAGTATCAAGGGATCCAAAAAAAAATCTATTTCATATTTTAATCTTGCATGTTAATGCTGGTTAATGTCATGTTTCAGATATGGTAGCTGGTTCCTCATAAGTTAGACCCATGGTGGCAGCCAGAAGACATCGTGCTAGGTATGCTGAGCCTGGGGTTCCTATTGCACTATCGCCCTCAACTGAGATAGTAAATAAGGACATGCCAGCTAGGGATGTTGAAGATGAAGCAGTTGGGCCATGTCCAGGAGGTCCAGAGGATGAGTCTGTTCTGATTAGTTTCAGGATACATATAGCAACCTCCATATGGAGGAAACATGTATTGTTTGTTTGTTATTATATTATATTTTTCTTTAATATATTATTACGATGATGTGATATAAATTATTAATGTTATCCATTTATATTACAAGAACAGGCCCCACTAAAGTGCATGAACCATGCTGCCAAGGTAGGGAATGGTAGTGGTGGGGATCAGGGCAATCCAATAGAAGGTTCAGAGCAATAGTTCAATAGTCGGGCCTGGTAGAACTAGTGCACTGCTCTTATCAATTCACCGATAAGATTCTTGTTCGGGCTTCGTAGAGAGATGACAGCCCAAGACAAACACCTTTCATCTTTTCTTTGGCAAGATGGCAATCACCTTAGATGACGCAGCTACCATATTAGGGATTAATGTCACTGGTGCCTCAGTGTCACTATCATGTAATAGGATGAGTGATCAGGATGTTGAGGACCTACTTGTGGGGCTATTGAGTGTGTCACAGGTAAACGAGCGTCAGGAGGTGCTATTACTACGCGGTCAATATGTGAGGTTAGTGATTGAAGAGTCATTTTTATGCTATATCTGATAGAGATAGCCATAATACGATAGAGTATGTAGCGCGAGGGTATTTGCTATTTTTGTTAGGGTTCACACTTTTTGTTGATAAAAGTGGAATGAGGGTCCCTATAACTTATCTTTCTCTACTTTAAGAGTTGGATAGGGTAAGCACATATGACTGGGGTGCTGCTGCCTTGGTGTATTTATATCGCTAGTTGGGGGTTGTGTTTAGGGTAGCCATTAGACAAATTAGTGGATACATGATGCTGCTCTAGGAATGGATTTATGAGCTTTTTCTAGCTCTCACTCCTCACTCATCTCTTAATTATATTGTTACTAGGCCCCACGTGCACTATTGGATTCCCATCAGTCCATCATGTACCATGATGGACCATTTAGTGGTTCTACGTGAGTCATTGGATGTTTTGAGGGCTGATGAGGTATGTACCATAGGACCATTTGCTTGTATATTTCAATAATTTTGATTTGTCATATAATACCAAACTGATTAATGTTTATCTATTGCAGGTAGTTTGGGATCCCCATAGTCGTATTCAAAAGTATCATCCATTCCTAGATATTGCATTCTTAGTGAATGCCTAAAGTGTATGGATGTCATAGAACCCTATCATCTGAAAGAATTCTTAGATAGTTTGGCAGGATACAGACAATCTCCCATGCGACAACTAGCCTTGCATGAGCTAGCAGAGAATCCAAAGCAGGATTGTACCACATTATGTACATCTTCTTGGATCAGATATAGTAGATATGGGAGGATCACCTATTAAGCCAAGCGAGCAGGAGCCATCTGGTTACCTAACTATCAGATTGCATACTGTGATATATGGATTGGTATTCCTGTATCATGCACTTGGTAGTTCACCCCCCAAAGAGCCAATCCAGTATCTATTATCGAGCTAAAGGAGATGTTGATGCTGACGTGCACCGGCGTATTGCAGCTATCATCAGCATTGGCATCGATATTCTACAGATGACTCGAGAGAAGGTTGCTTTAGTAGGGATCGGTTATCTGTACGATGTTATTTCTTATATAACACATGTGTTGCAGGGTCAACATATCTCAACAGATGAGCCTAATGTGCTTGGCCCTAGTCATGCACCGCCATAGCAGTACAGGTGTTGACGATGGCGAGGTGGGTATTAATGATGAGCTCTCATGTATTTTGTAGTTTAGAGCACTTCTTTTTGTGACTTGTAATATAATATTTTGTATTTGTAAAATATAAAGCATTTTGAATGAAGGTTTCAGGTTCCTTTAAAATTTCTTTTTTTGTGCCAGAGTTAGGCATTCTATATAGTTCGAAATATGTTTACAAATGTGAACTTTGGTAAAAGATGCTAGCTATAACTCTACAGTGTTGCTAATTATAACATCTGTAGAGATATTTTCTTTAAACTGTTGAATCTAAGTTTCATATGAATTTGCCTATCCGGAAGCACAAGATAGATAATATCTTCACTAGTTGGTTGCTATTGGCGGAACAGGATGATCAGCAACAGGAACACCTTCAAATGTATAAATAATATATAATATTACTCGTTTAATTTATGAATCATTAAAGTAACTAAGAGTCGTTTAATTAATACCTTCACAAAATGGTTGCTGATGTGGCCGATCCACGCCGTTAGAGAACCGTGAAGGAAACCGATGGAGCCCCCCTTTGGCCTCCAAAGGGCCCTTCAGCCACGGTAGCGTTTATGGCCTCAAAGCCACGCCACCCAATTGCTCCAAGGCCGACAGCTCCAAGGCCGACAGCTCCATGGCCGACGCCTCCAAGGCCGACAGCTCCATGACTAACACCTTCCTAGCCGGCCCCGGCGCGTCCAAGCCAGGCGGCCCCGGCACCTTCCCAGCCGACCCCGGCATGTCCAAGCCAGGCGGCCCCGGCACCTTCCTAGCCGGCCCAGCGTGTCCAAGCCAGGCAGCCCCAGCACCTTCCTAGCCGCCCCCAGCGTGTCCCAGCCAGCCGGCCCGGCGTGTCCTTCCCAGCCGGCCCCGGCGTGTCCCAGCCAGCCGGCCCCGGCACCTCCCATCCGGCCCCGGCGTGTCCCACCTAGCCGACCCCGGCACCTCCCATCCGGCCCCGGCATGTCCAAGCTAGCCGGTCCCGGCGTGTCCAAGCCAGACGGCCCCGGCACCTTCCTAGCCGGCCCCAGCGTGTCCCAGCCAGCCGGCCCTGGCGTGTCCAAGCCAGGCGGCCCGGCACCTTCCTAGCCGGCCCCGACGCATCCAAGCTAGGCAGCCCCGGCACCTTCCCAGCCGCCCCGACGTGTCCCAGCTAGGCGGACCCGGCACCTGCCAGCCGGCCCGGGTGTGTCCAAGCCAGGCGGCCCCAACACCTCCCAGCCAGTCCTGGCGTGTCCAAGCCAGGCGACCCCGGCACCTTCCTAGCCGGCCCCGGCGTGTCCCAGCCAGCCGGCCCCGGTGTGTCTGAGCCAGGCGACCCGGCACCTCCTAGCCAGCCCCGGCGTGTCCAAGCTAGCCGGCCCCGGCACCTTCCCAGCCGGCCCTGGCACCTTCCCAGCCAGGCGGCCCCAGCACCTTCCTAGCTAGCCCCGACGTGTCCCAGCCAGCCGGCCCCGTGTGTCCTTCCCAGCCGGCCCCGGCACCTTCCCAGCCGGCCCCAGCATGTCCAAGCCAGGCGGCCCCGGCACCTTCCTAGCCGGCCGTGGCGTGTCCCAGCCAGCCGGCCCTGGCGTGTCCAAGCCAGGTGGCCCCGGCACCTTCCTAGCCGGCCCCGTTGCGTCCAAGCCAGGTGGCCCCGGCACCTTCCCAGCCGACCTCGCGTGTCCCAGCTATGCGGCCCCGGCACCTTCCAGCCGACCCCGGCGTGTCCAAGCCAGGCGGCCCCGGCACCCTCCCAGCCGCCCCGGCGTATCCAAGCCAGGCGGCCCCGACACCTTCCTAGCCAGCCCCGGCGTGTCCCAACCAGCCGGCCCCGGCGTGTCCGAGCCAGGCGGCCCCGGCACCTCCTAGCCGGCCCCGACACCTTCCTAGCCAGCCCCGGCGTGTCCAAGCTAGCCGGCCCCGGCACCTTCCTAGCCGGCCCCGGCGTGTCCAAGCCAGGCGGCCCGGCACCTTCCTAGCCAGCCGGCCCCGGCGTGTCCCAGCCAACCGGCCCCGGCGTGTCCCAGCCAGCCGGCCCCGGCGTGTCCTTCCCAGCCGGCCTTGGCACCTTCCCAGCCGGCCTCGGCGTGTCCTTCCCAGCCGGCCTCGGCACCTTCCCAGCCGGCCCCGGCGTGTCCAAGCCAGGCGGCCCCGGCACCTTCCTAGCCAGCCCCAGCGTGTCCCAGCCAGCCGGCCCCGGCGTGTCCAAGCCAGGCAGCCCTGGCACCTTCCTAGCCGACCCCAGCTCGTCCAAGCCAGGCGGCCCTGGCACCTTCCCAGCCGGCCCCGGCGTGTCCCAGCTAGGTGGCCCCGGCACCTCCCAGCCGGCCCCAGCGTGTCCAAGCCAGGCGGCCCCGGCACCTCCAGCCGGCCTCGGCGTATCCAAGCCAGGCGGCCCCGGCACCTTCCTAGCTAGCCCCGGCGTGTCCCAGCCAGCCGGCCCTGGCGTGTCCTTCCCAGCCGGCCCCGGTCTGTCCCAGCTAGCTGGCCCCGGTACCTCCCAGGCGGCCCCGGCACCTCCCAGCCGGCCCCGGCGTGTCCAAGCCAGGCGGCCCTGGCCCCTCCTAGCCGGCCCCGGTACCTATCTAGCCGGCCCTGGCATGTCCAAGCTAGCCGGCCCCAGCACCTCCCAGCAGCCCGGCACTTCCCTAGCCGGCCCCCGGCGTGACCAAGCCAAGCAGCCCGGCACTCTCCTGGCCGGCCCCGCCCCGGCACTTCCTGGCCGAGGAGGACGGCCCCTGCTTTCCCTTCTCCGGTAGAACATGACCCACCAACCAACTGCAGCCACCCACCTTGATGGGACTTGACCTGCAGTCCTGACATATCAAAGAATGAAGCAAGCTCTGCCATTGCTGCCATCACCTTAAATGCTCTGACAAAGTGGTTGAACCCCATGCCTCACAGACGTCAGCTCTGACACTTCACCCATCAAGGTTATCATTACAAGGCCTCAACCACTCAAGCCAGACAAACTCTTAAGCGCCTATAAGATGGGTAAGAGGGACTCCCGACCAGGTAACACACTCATTACACCCCCAAACGCTCACAGGGAGATCTCTTCTGGGAGCCATATCTCTCTCTCCTTCTCTTTCGAGCTTCTTCAAGCTCATGGCTGATGCCCAGACCACTGACTTGAGCGTCGGAGGGTCCCCGCCAGAATCTCCGGCCCCCGGGACTTGCTTGCAGGCACGAGGAGCTCACTGGAGGAGGCGACCGCACGCTCGAGACCGGTGATTTGGCGGCATCAGATTGGCGCGCCAGGTAGGGGGGACGCGCTGAAGGAAAGAAAGCTGTCTCCTTGAGCTATAAGCCTCCGTCCCCTCTAAGATTGCTACGGTGGTGATGCGCATGCTAGAGGTTCTTACCAATCGTGCTGGGGGGCATCCACATCGCACTAGGCAGCGAAAGGCCACCCCCTCTGCTCCTTCACCACCAACTTCAGCTGCTCTGATTAACCAGCTGGCCATCCTCAATCGGCAAGATCAAGCTTTGAAAGTAGCAGTCCATGAACTGCAGAAGCAGCGCTCGGGGGCCACTCAGCAGCACCCCAAGCCTCTCACGTCGCCCATGATAGCTGCACCAGTTGGCTAGTGATCCGCTCGCGGAAAATCTCCTCACAGAGAAGCTTATCACTATCAAGCTTCACCTGAGCACCACCGATCTCCTGCCTTCTGTTAGTCTTTTGGGTCATCTGGGGAGGACCTTAATCATAAGATGAGGAAGCATCTGGACGAACAACACCGGCAGCTGGAAGAGCTCACTCAAGGCTCAACAATCGGCCAGAGCAAGCCGAGAGGTGTTGTTGCAATTAATGCAAGGAGGAAGATGAGGATAAAAGGCTTTGACTGCTGCTCTTAAGCTTCAGCCCGAAGGCAATCAATCTCTTCAAAGAAAAAGCTAGGCAAAGAGCCCTCCCGGTAACTCCTCCGACCTTTTTGCTCTCAGCAATGCCCTCGATGGACTCTCCCAGCCATTCATCTTCAATGACCGCCGACTGTCAAGGCTTTCCTCAACAGACTCCAGCTTTGTCCCAGTTTCCAGCTTCTTCCCGGCCACAGGCATCTCGTCCTGGCCTCCAATGCGAGAGAAGGCCCAAGTAAGGGCAACGACACTTCCAATCCGACTAACATGACTCCATGGGGGGCAGGTCACCAGCGGACGGAAGTGCTCAAATCCACAAAGGAAAAACATGGGTGCTACAAGAGCTAAGTACATTGCACTTAAGACAGTTTTCTTTCATTAATACTTAAAAATGTCATGCAGGGAAGATCTACCTTGCATCAACATCCAAGGCCAACCTCGCTTTGGTGCACAAAAGCCCTGGGCCAGCCAGGTATGAAGCCCAGTCTACCACTGGCAGAGCGGTGTACCACCGGCTCTCAGCAATAAAAGCCCAACCCCGATCGGCATAAAAGCCCTGGGCCAGCCAGGCATGAAGCCCAGTCTACCATTGGCAGAACGGTGTACCACCGGCTCTCAGCAACAAAAGCCCGACCCCGGTCGGCACAAAAGCCCTAGGCCAGCCAGGCATGAAGCCCAGTGTACCACTGGCAGAGCGATGCCCCACCGGCTCTCAGCAATGAAAGCCCGGGTCCAGCAAGGATGGCCCCGACCGGCCTCAAGCGCCGGCACAAAGCCCTAGGCCAGCCAGGCATGAAGCCCAGTGTACCACTGGCAGAGCGGTGTACCATCAGCTCTCAGCAACAAAAGCCCGACCCCGGTCGGCACAAAAGCCCTGGGCCAGCCAGGCATGAAGCCCAGTGTACCACTAGCAGAGCGGTGTACCACCGGCTCTCAGCAACAAAAGCCCAACCCCGGTCGACATAAAAGCCCTGGGCCAGCCAGGCATGAAGCCCAGTGTACCACTGGCAGAGCAGTACCCCACCAGCTCTCAACAACAAAAGCACAGGTCCAGCAGGGACAGCCCCGGCCGGCCCCAAGTATCGGCACAAAAGCCCTGGGACAGCCAGGCATGAAGCCCAGTATACCACTGGCAGAGCGGTGTACCACCGGCTCTCAGCAACAAAAGCCCGACCTCGGTCGGCACAAAACCCCTGGGCCAGCCAGGCATGAAGCCCAGTGTACCACTGGCAGAGCGATGTACCACCGGCTCTCAGCAACAAAAGCCCGACCCCGGTCAGCACAAAAGCCCTGGGACAGCCAGGCATGAAGCCCAGTGTACCACTGGCAGAGCTGTGTACACCGGCTCTCAGCAACAAAAGCCCGACCCCGGTCGGAACAAAAGCCCTGGGCCAGCCAGGCATGAAGCCCAGTGTACCATTGGCAGAGCGGTATACCACCGGCTCTCAGCAATAAAAGCCCGACCCCGGTCGGTACAAAAGCCCTGGGCCAACCAGGCATGAAGTCCAGTGTACCACTGGCAGAGCGGTGTACCACCAGCTCTCAGCAACAAAAGCCCGGGTCCAGTAGGGACGGCCCCGGCCGGCCCCGAGCGCCGGCACAAAAGCTCTGGGCCAGCCAGGCATGAAGCCCAATGTACCACTGGCAGAGCGGTGCCCCACCGGCTCTCAGCAACAAAATCCCGGGTCCAGCAGGGATGGCCCCGAACGGCCCCGAGCGCCGGCACAAAAGCCCTGGGCCAGCCAGGCATGAATCCCAGTGTACCACTGGCAGAGCGGTGCACCACCGGCTCTCAGCAACAAAAGCCCGGGTCCAGCAGGGATGGCCCCGGCCGGCCCCAAGCGCCGGCACAAAAGCCCTGGGCCAGCCAGGCATGAAGCCCGACACCCGTTGGCACCTGAAGCCCTGCACCAGCCAGGCATGAAGCCCGACACCCGTCGGCACCTGAAACCCTGCACCAGCGAGGCATGAAGCCCGACACCCGTCGGCACCCAAAGCCCTGCACCAGCCAGGCATGAAGCCCTGCACCAGCCAGGCATGAAGCCCGACACCCGTCGGCACCCAAAGCCCTGCACCAGCCAGGCATGAAGCCCTGCACCAGCCAGGCATGAAGCCCGACACCCGTCGGCACCTAAAGCCCTGCACCAGCCAGGCATGAAGCCCGATACCCGTCGGCACCCAAAAGCCCTGCACCAGCCAGGCATGAAGCCCTGCACCAGCCAGGCATGAGCCCGACACCTGTCAGCACCCAAAGCCCTGCACCAGCCAGGCATGAAGCCCTGCACCAGCCATGCATGAAGCCCGACACCCGTCGGCACCTAAAGCCCTGCACCAGCCAGGCATGAAGCCCGGCACCCATCGGTGGATAAAGCCCTGCACTAGCCAGGCATGAAGCCCGACACCCATCGGCACCTAAAGCCCTGCACCAGCCAGGCATGAAGCCCGACACCCGTCGGTACCCAAAGCCCTGCACCAGCCAGGCATGAAGCCCTGCACCAGCCAGGCATGAAGCCCGACAGCCATCGGCACCTAAAGCCCTGCACCAGCCAGGCATGAAGCCGACACCCGTCGCCACCCAAAGCCCTGCACCAGCCAGGCATGAAGCCCTGCACCAGCCAGGCAAGAAGCCCGACACCCATCGGCACCTAAAGCCCTGCACCATCCAGGCATGAAGCCCTGCACCAGCCAGGCATGAAGCCCGACACTGTCGGCACCTAAACCCCTGCACCAGCCAGGCATGAAGCCCGGCACCCGTCGGTGGATAAAGCCCTGCACCAGCCAGGCATGAAGCCCGACACCCATCGGCACCTAAAGCCCTGCACTAGCCAGGCATGAAGCCCGGCACCCGTCAGCACCCAAAGCCCTGCACCAGCCAGGCATGAAGCCCGACACCCGTCGGCACCCAAAGCCCTGCACCAGCCAGGCATGAAGCCCGACACCCGTCGGTACCTAAAGCCCTGCACCAGCCAGGCATGAAGCCCTGCACCAGCCAGGCATGAAGCCCGACACCCATCGGCACCTGAAGCCCTGTACCAGCCAGGCATGAAGCCCGACACCCGTCGGTATCCAAGCCCTGCACCAGCCAGGCATGAAGCCCTGCACCAGCCAAGCATGAAGTCCTGCACCAGCCAGGCATGAAGCCTGACACCCGTCGGCACCTAAAGCCCTACACTAGCCAGGCATGAAGCCCGGCACCCGTCAGTGGATAAAGCCCTGCACCAGCTAGGCATGAAGCCCTGCATTAGCCAGGCATGAAGCCCGACACCCGTCGGCACCCAAAGCCCTGCACCAGCCAGGTATGAAGCCCTGCACCAGCCAGGCATGAAGTCCAACACCCGTCGGTACCTAAAGCCCTGCACCAGTCAGGCATGAAGCCCTGCACCAGCCAGGCATGAAGCCCGACATTCGTCGGTACCTAAAGCCCTGCACCAGCCAGGCATGAAGCCCGGCACCCATCGGCGGATAAAGCCCTGCACCAGCCAGGCATGAAGCCCTGCACCAGCTAGGTATGAAGCCGATACCCATCGGCACCTAAAGCCCTGCACTAGCCAGGCATGAAGCCCGGCACCCGTCGGCGGATAAAGCCCTGTACCAGCCAGGCATGAAGCCCTGCACCAGCCAGGCATGAAGCCCGACACCCGTCGGCACCCAAGCCCTGCACCAGCCAGGCATGAAGCCCTGCACCAGTCAGGCATGAAGCCCGACACCCGTCGGCGCCTAAAGCCCTGCACCAACTAGGTATGAAGCTTGGCACCCGTCGGCGGATAAAGCCCTGCACCAGCTAGGCATGAGCCCTGCATCAGGCGAGGATCAGCCATTGGGAGGTAATTCCCCTTTCGCCTTGCTGAGGTGGACCCACTTCATCTCAGGGGCGAGGGGGCATCTGATGTAGCTGATCCAACGCCGTTAGAGAACCGTGAAGAAAACCGACAGAGCCCCCCTTTGGCCTCCAAAGGGCCCTTCGACCACGGTAGTGTTTATGGCCTCAAAGCCACGCGCACCCAATTGCTCCAAGGCCGATACCTCCAAGGCCGACACCTCCAAGGCCGATAGCTCCATGGTCGAGAGCTCCAAGGCCGACAGCTCCATGGACGACACCTCCAAGGCCAACGCTCCAAACCGACAGCTCCAAGGCCGACAGTTCCATGGCCGATAGGTCCATGGCCGACAGCTCCAAGCTTGACAGCTCCAAGGCCGATAGCTCCAAGGCTGACAGCTCCATGGCCGACGCCTCCAAGGCCGACAGCTCCATGACTGACACCTTCCTAGCCGGCCCCGGTGCGTCCAAGCCAGGCAGCCCCGGCACCTTCCCAGCCGGCCCCGGCGTGTCCAAGCCAGGCGGCCCCGGCACCTTCCTAGCCGGCCCCGGCGTGTCCAAGCAAGGGAGCCCCGGCACCTTCCTAGCTGCCCCCAGCGTGTCCCAGCCCCCGGCCCCGGCGTGTCCTTCCCAGCCGGCCCTGGCACCTTCCCAGCTGGCCCCGTGTCCCCAGCTAGCCGGCCCCGGCACCTCCCATCCGGCCTGGCGTGTCCAAGCCAAGCGGCCCCGGTACCTCCTAGCCGGCCCCCGACACCTTCCTAGCCGGCCCCGGTGTGTTCAAGCTAGCCGGCCCCGGCACCTTCCCAGCCGGACCCGGCGTGTCCAAGCCAAGCAGCCCCGACACCTTCCTAGTCGGTCCCGGCATGTCCCAGCCCAGCCGGCCCCGGTATGTCCAAGCCAGGCGGCCCCGACACCTTCCTAGTCGGTCCCGGCGCGTCCAAGCCAGGCGGCCCGGCACCTTCCCAGCCGGCCCCAGCATGTCCCAGCTAGGCGGTCGGCACTCCCAGCCAGCCCCGGCGTGTCCAAGCCAGGCGGCCCCGGCACCTCCCAAGCAGTCCCGGCGTGTCCAAGCCAGGGGCCCTGACACCTTCCTAGTCGGCCCGGCATGTTTCCAGCCAGCCGGTCCCGGCATGTCCGAACCAGACGGCTCCGGCACCTCCTAGCCGGCCCCGGCACCTTCCTAGCCGGCCCCGACGTGTCCAAGCTAGCCGGCCCCGGCGTGTCCAAGCCAGGCAGCCTCGGCACCTTCCTAGCTGGTCCCGGCATGTCCCAGCCAGCCGGCCCCGACGTGTCCTTCCCAGCCGGCCCCGGCACCTTCCCGGCCCTGGCGTGTCCAAGCCAGGCGGCCCCGGCACCTTCCTAGCCGGCCCCGGTGTGTCCCAGCCAGCCGGCCCCGGCGTGTCCAAGCCAGGCGGCCCCGGCACCTTCGTAGCCGGCCCCTGTGGTTCAAGTCAGACGGCCCCGGCACCTTCCCAATCGGCCCCGGCGTGTCCCAACTAGGTGGCCCTGGCACCTTCCTAGCCGGCCCCAACA
>UESW01004099.1:312000-481063 GCA_900491605.1 Calamus simplicifolius
TTGGCAGGATACAGATAATTTCCCGCGCGCCACTAGCCCCTGCATGAGCTAGCAGAGAATCCACAGCAGGATCATACCACATTATGTACATCTTCTTGGATTAGATATAGTAGATATGGGAGGATCACCTATTAAGCCAAGCGAGCAGGAGCCATCTGGTTACCTAACTATCAGATTGCATACTGTGATATATGGATTGGTATTCCCGTATCATGCACTTGGTAGTTCACTCCCCAAAGAGCCAATCCAGTATCTATTTCCGAGCTAGAGGAGATGTTGATGCTGACGTGCACCGGCGTATTGCAGCTATCATCAGCATTGGCGTCGATATTCTACAGATGGCTCGAGATAAGGTTGCTTTAGTAGGGATCGGTTATCTGTACGATGTTATTTCTTATATAACACAGGTGTTGCAGGGTCAGCATATCTCAACAGATGAGCCTAATATGCTTGACCCTAGTCATGCATCGCCATAGCAGTACAGGCGTTCACGATGGCGAGGTGGGTATTAATGATGAGCTCTCATGTATTTGTAGTTAGAGCTCTTCTTTTTGTGACTTGTAATATAGTATTTTGTATTTGTAAAATATAAAGCATTTTGAATGAAGGTTTCAGGTTTCTTTAAAATTTCTTTTTTGTGCCAGAGTCAAGTATTCTATATAGTTCAAAATATGTGTACAAATGTGAACTTTGGTAAAAGATGCTAGCTATAACTCTACAGTCTTGCTAATTATAACATTTGTAGAGATATTTTCTTTAAACTATTAAATCGAAGTTTCATATGAACTTGCCTATCCGGAAGCATAAGGTAGATAATATCTTCACTAGTTGGTCGCTATTGGCGGAACAGGATGATCAGCAATAGGAACACCTTCAAATGTATAATTAGTATATAATGTTACTCATTTAATTATGATCATTTAAAGTAACTAAGAGTCATTTAATTAATACCTTCGCAAAATGGTTGCTATTTACAAAAGCCATTGCAATATCTTTGCGGGATAGTGAAGGAAGAGGTACTGATATGAGAGGTAGGAATATAAGACATTGTTGCAATGAGAGATGGTATAGGACAATGTTATATCGGGACGCTATAAGATGCTCCATATCTGGCATAGTCATCCACTAGTCATATGGTGGATAATCCTTAAAATATGATAATGCGTGAGCGATCTCATCAATCCTAACATTGAATCCTACTCTTTCTCCTCTTGGTTTATTATTTTTGCCTAATTTCTAGCTACACTCTTAGCATATATTTTTGTTGTTTCTAGTAGGATTGGCAATTTTCTCCGTTTGGCTGTTATTAGGTCGGTACCATTTTTAACGGGTCGAAAAATCCTCGGTCTAAACAGCTTAACAGGTAAACGGGTAAATGATCGTTAATGGCTAAATGGGTAAACGACCGGGGACGGTATCCTTTGCCCCGTTCCCGTTTACCCATCCCCATCCCTATTAGCGTTAATATAATATATTTAAATTATATATATTAATATATTAAAATTTTAAAATAAATAAATATATATACTAAAAATCTAGTAAAATACATTTGAATCTTCATATTCTCTTCTTTCATGCAACACTGAACATTAAAGTCAAAACTTTTTATTAGTATTTTTAAAAAAATTTAATGAAATAATTTTATTTTTTATGTAAATGACTAAACGTGGGTATACATTTGCCCGACTGGGTATTTATCCCCGCTTCGTTAACTATAACGGCTTAATAGAGTAGGGAACGGGAAGATTTTGTTAACAGGGATGGAGATCGATAGAAGCTGTCTCGGACCGTCCCCGGGCCGTTGCCATCCCTAGTTTTTAGTTGCTTTTTTGACTCATATTTTTGGCCTAATTTTTTGTTGCTTTCTTGGCTAATTTATTTTTGCTCTCAATTTACTTTTGCTCATAGACCTATGGTGCTTGTAGATTTTTCCTCTAGTTCGATCCTCTTACATGTGACCATGGTAGACAAATTGTGCCGAGACTTATTAATCAAAGATCTCAGCTGCAACATCGCATTCCTATGCATCAAATGAGGGAGATGTGGTTTATGTTTCTTCTAGTGGCATCCATTGTCAAGTGGGAAGTTGTAATTAGGAAGTTGATGGGAGAGTTTTAAGATGTTCTGTTATAAATATTAGTTTTATATTGTGTATTGATTAATCCTTTTTAATGAAGTACAACTGACATAAAAATTATTTGTACATGTTGTGCTTAATTTATTTTCTAATTTTTTGTTCAATTCAATGTTTGAGTCAATGTAGTTCACTAACTTATCAATGCATTTTAATAGCTATTATTTATATTTGGGTTCAATGGTTGAATATTAAATCAATGCAGTTCAATAGCTTTTGTTTGTGTTCAATTCAATGGCTGAACATTGAGTCAATGCAATTCAATAGCTTCTGTTTATGTTTACTTCCAATAGCTGAATATTTTATTTGTGCAGTAACAATCTATGGAACAACTATATGTGTACACACATTTAAACATCTAACAACATATAGCATCATTCAAACATCCAAAATAAGCTACATTGCTTCATATGAAGAGTACAATCACATTGATCACAATAGATATGAAATTAGTCCAAATAGTCACAACTTGTCACAAAACACAGTACTTTCTAATTGTCCAAACTGTCACAAAGCATAATACTTCCTAACAGTCCAAACTGTCACAAAACATAACAATACAGACTATCAAAAACAAAATAACAAAACATAACTATCTCAAACCTTACAAAACTAATTGTCCATAAGTAACTGTTAACTATGCATAAATCCTAAAATTATCCATACATAGTTTCTCCATATGCAAAAAACCATCCACAAACATGAGAGAAGCCTAGATCTAAAAAAATTGTCCATACACATCATTCATTGTCCAACAATTGCCTTCTTCTTTCTTTTGGATTTGTTGATCCACAAACATGAGAGAAGCCTAGATCTAAAAAAATTGTCCATACACATCATTCAGTGTCCAACAATTGCCTCCTCCTTTCTTTTGGATTTGTTGCTCCCTTTATGTTTAGTGTAGTGCCACTTGTAGCAATTCCTCTTAAATTTGTATAGGCTTAGTTATGCTAATACCTTTACTGGACTCTTGTACTGTGGCCTAAAAGTAATTGACATATAAAAATAAGTTAGTAAATGGGAAACATAAATTAACTTCTCTTTTTTAATAAGAAATAAGGTTGAATGGCACTAACTAAGAAACATCAATTAATCAATTAGAAAAAGATAAATCAAATAGCAAAAGAGCTAAAAAAGTAACATCTTCGCCTCATTATGAACATTGACAGCTATTCTGAAGCTTATAAACATCCCTGTCTTACATTGAGCTATAATAAGTTTAACAATTTCAGCATGAAAGATAAACCTTTAAAACTAAAATATAATAGCAATAAGATGGAGAATACTTTATAGACGATCTCAGTCTTTTACAAAACATCTTCTTGCTCTTAACTAGTCCTTTGCATATCCTTTGATTATGCCCATATGAACTATATTTTCCATATCTCAAACTTGTTCTGTGGCTCCTCAGAGTCCCTAATTTTTTGCTTTTTAGGGATGTTGCTGGGTCTTCTCAAGACTAAGGATAAAATAGGAATAAGGCCTATCTTAGGCACATGTCTTAGCCATTTAAGGGACTTAATAGGGTTGGTTTTTACATAATATGCTATATGAACATAGCCCTCTGGTCTCTCGTTTTGATAGAAATCAATATCATTGCATGCACATAAGGGATCCCAAGGATGTTCCATTTGTAAAAGCGATAAAGTCCTCTTAGCCAAATCAGCTACAAACTGATGCAACACAAGAACATGGAATGATTATGCAGTCAATGAATTGATGAAAATTAATTTTTTTAAGTATTTTAGAAGATAGCTAATTCATCCAAAAATAAGAGAAGAGTAAGAGAGCAGATTATGTGATGTAAAAGTAATGGTTTAGGAACATAACTTTTAGAAAAATGAAGAAGCATACCAAATAGTCTGAAATTGAGAAATTCTAGAGAAGACATGCTCATGAACTTTCACAAATCAGAATCATAGAGTAAGGGAAAGGTTGATTTATTCGACGATGATGCGCTCCTAGTGTTAGTAGAAGATCTCTCGCTAGTAGGCAGAATTTCTGGATGAGAAAACTATCTTCACTTGAGGTTTCTAGATCTAGATTCGGGGCAAAGAAGGCATTCTCAGCTTTGGAGATGAATCGAGAGAGGGGGCGGCTTTGAAGTTGAATCAAGAGAGGGGCGGCGTCTTTGGAGATGAATCAAGAGAGGGACGACGGCTTTAGAGATGGATCAAGGGAGAGGGCGGTTTTGGAGATGGATAAGGGAGAGGAAAATGGTTTTGGAGATGGATAAGGGAGAGGGCGGCGGCTTTGGAGATGGATCAAAGAAGAGGGCGACGGCTAGGGTTTCAAGTATAGATGCCTAGAATTTAGGGAAAGGGTTTGGTGGTCGGTTATGGATGATAATGAGGATTAGGGTTGTTTGATGGAGCTTGGTAAAGATCAATTGCTCAAGGCAATAGAAATAGAACTTGAAAGAAAGTTCTCAAAACTTTTTATTCATTCATTCATTCATTATTCATATCCTTTTCATCATTTCAAAGAAGGGTTTTATAGACCTCTCATGCCATTACAAGGTAAGTTCAATAATTAGAGTACTAAATGATAGGAATTACAAAATATGGTAGAATATTTATTTATAGAGCAAAGATTCTTCTTTTCTTTATCTGGTTCGATCAAAATGGCAGCAGCAAGATATGATTCCAATTATGAAGGTGAGGGACCATAAGCAAAGAAGGAAGCTTTGGGGTGACATTCTTCTTTTTTTCCTTTTGTCAACAAAGTCCATATGGGGCGCAAGATCCTTTCTAGAATGTTGAGATGCTAATCTTCATTTTTATTAAAGCATAGCAGGGGACCATCAAATTTTTTCCTCATGGGGTGCCCAAGGTTGCCAAAATTATTGGTGATGATATGGAGGGACAAGGTTGATTCCACGTCATCAATCCTGGTGTAGACGGATCCAATCCATGTAGAGCTCCAAGGGTAGGTATGAATAAGGTTGAAGAAGATTGGATGGTTGTCCAATACTGCCTAATCTGGGGCTTCTTCTGAATATCTTTAGCAGGGTCTCAATAAGAGTAATACACTTCCTTGAATTATTACAGGACTCAAATAAAATAAAATGCATGACCTGGACATTGGACTAAACCAAACTTGACTGACTCAGTAACAGACTGGACTCGACCAACTAGAAAAAATATAGAACTTCTAGGGTTTAAAGATTCAAATGAAATCCTGCAATCTTTTTCTCACTCTTGCTCCTGCACCAATTCTCTTGGAATGGGAGAAACTCGACCCATTGAGTAAGGGTCAGTTCGACTCTGGTCCTCTCTAGCAGGTCCATTCCAAACTTTGCAAATCTTCTCTAGAAATCCATGAGTTCTCAGATTTTGATCGACCTTGCCAACGAAGCAAGTATCTGGTAACCTCTATTTCGGATCGAGATAGCTTGGTCATCCAGAATCTGCTCAATCCTATCCTTCGCTCAAGCTAAATAGTAGGTGAACACAAGGATGGCTCACTCTTAAAGGAAGGGTTAGGTCCGAAAGCCTCATTAGGTTATCATCGCTGGCTTTCTATACTCTACTAAGTCTAAATATTGAAAGTAAAGCTAATGCCTAACTCAGAAGGTAATTCCAGCACATAGGCATTGGTTTCCACTTTCTTCATCACCCTAAAAGGACTAGCTCCATGAGCATGTAACTTTCTAATGGTTTCCGAAGAAAACCGCTCAGGTCTTAACCTAACCATGACATAATCTTCTTCTACAAACTCTTGGACTCATTTTCAGGAATTAGCCAACCATTTATATATTTTATTACTTAAGTTAATCTTTGCGCTAATCTCCTTATGCAAGTCCTTAATATGTTGTGCAAATAATGCTGCAGACTCAGAGACTCGTGTGTGAACAGTAATGAATTAGATCAAGTGGCTTGTTGGGCTTGTACCCATGGATAATTTTGAATGGACTCTTTTCAGTGGACCTATTGACCGAAGTGTTGTAGGTAAACTCAGCTCTAGATAGCAACAAATCTTAATTCCTGGTATTTTTCCTATAAGGCATCTCAGAAGATTTTCTAAACTATGGTTCACTACTTTTGTCTGGCCATCGGTTTGGGATGGTAAGCTATGAAAAAGTTCAACTTAGTCCTTAACTTAAGCCAAAGGGTCTTTCAAATATAGCTGGTGAACCAGACATCCCTATCTGAAACTATGGTCTTAGGTAAGCTATGGAGTCTAACGATTCATCAAAGAACAGTTGGGCTACCCTAGACACATCGAAAGTCTGGGAACAAGGCAAAAATGGGCCATCTTAGAGAACCTATTGACCACTATACAAATCAAATCATGTTTTCTTTGGATCTTAGGTAATCCTAACACAAAATCCATACTCAAATCTTGCCAGGGGTGCTTGGGTACGGGCAAAGGGATGTAAAGGCCAGTATTCTATTTCTGTTGTTTGGCAATAGTGCAGGTTCTACACCTGGCCATAATTTGTGCTACGTTCCTTTTTAAACTAGGCCAAAAGAACTAATCTTCTACAACTAAGATCGTCTTATCCTTACCAAAATGATCAGCTAGTCCTCCCGCATGGGTCCTCCAAACTATAATTCCCTTAACAACGTTCTAGGGATGCAGAGCCTATGGTGCCAAAACAATATACTTACTAGATGGTCTCTGGGTCAAAGTCTGAATGTCCTTAAAATCGAGGCATGACTCATACTTTTTCTTTAGTTGTTCAAACCCTATAACCTCAGTCCTAGTATAATTCAAGAGCAAGGATCACGACTAAGGGCATCTGCCACCTTATTCTCGGTTTTGGCTTTATGTTTCAATATAAAAGTGTAGGCCTAGATGTATTCTACCCATTTTGCATGCCTAGGGTTAAGCTTCTTTTGAGAATTTAGGAACCTAAGGACCTCATGGTCAAAAAATAATACAAATTCTTATGGTAGAAAGTAGTGTCTCTAATACCTCAAAGCTTGCACTACTGCATAAAATTTCTTATCATAGGTAGAATACCTAAGCTTAGCATCATTGAGCTTCTCGCTGAAGAATGCTACTGGATGGTTTTCTTGGCTTAGGTCTCCTCCTATCCCTATACCTGAGGCATCACAGGCAACCTCAAACACTTTGAAAAAATTGGGTAATTTCAAAATGGATGCTTGGGTTATTTTGTCCTTAAGTTCTAGGAAGGCTCTATTGGCGTTTTGGTCCATTCAAAATCTTCCTTCCTAATACAATCGGTAATGGGTGCGACTATCGTACTGAACCCCCTAATGAATTTCCTATAGAAGATAGCTAGGCCATGGAAACTACAAACTTCGTGGACATTAGTAGGAACTGACCACTCAACTATGGACTTGATCTTCTTTGGGTCAGCCGACACTCCTTCAAGGTCACAACAAATCCTAAGAAGATAACTCTATGAGTCAAGAAATCACACTTTTTGAGATTAGCATAGAAATTATCATTTCTAAGGGTGTGACATACTTGCCTAAGATGGTCTAAATGGTCTTTCTTGGTCTTACTGTAAATTAGGATATCATCAAAATAGACTACAATAAATTTTCCTTTGAATATCCTAAAACTTGGGTCATGATCCTCATAAATATACTTCGTGCATTGGACAAGCCAAAAAGCATCACTACCCACTCATATAGGCCATCCTTAGTTTTAAACTCGATCTTTCACTCATCCCCAGTTCTAATTCTAACATGGTGATAACCACTCTTAAGATCAATCTTCGAGAATATGGTTGCATTGGCCATCATGTCTAACATGTCATCTAGGCGGGGTATGAAAAATCTATATTTGATGGTGATCTTATTGATAGCTCGGTGTCTATGCACATCATCCATGTACCATCTTTTTTAGGGGTTAATAGGGCTAGAACAGCACAAGAACTCAAACTTTTCCTAATAAATCCTTTCTTAAGTAACTCTTCAACTTATTTCTGCAACTCTAGATGTTCAACTGGGTTCATCCTATAGTGGGGCAGGTTGGGAAAGTGGCTCTCAGGACTAGATCAATGGCATGCTGAATATTCCTAAGGGATAGAAGGTGGTCAAGAAGGTCTTCGGGAAAGACATCTTTGAACTCTTCTAAAATTTTCTTAACCTCCTAAGGGTGCTTTACGGGGGTCGGATCTTGGATTTTTCCTATCTGTCAACATCCAAATGGGTGAACCTTCATTTATTTCTTATTCTAATTTCTTAGCATTAATTAGGTTCAATCCAGGCGTCTTCTCTTTTAATTGACTTGAACCCCTTTTGATGTCATCCTTAGGTGAGGTAGGATAAACCATAATTTTCTTTCCATGATAATTAAAGGAACATGAATTTGATTGGCTAAAAAGGGTCGCATCACGATCGAACAATCAAGGCCTATCCAGAATGAGACTGCTTACTTCCATGGGTAAGACATCACATCATATCATTTTCTAATAAGATTGAAACTGAATTTGGACTGGGCATCTCATGTTGATAGGTATGGAGGTAGAATCTATCCATGACACCTTATAGGGGTTAGGATGTGAAACATGTATTAATCTTAGAGTATTAACTGCATTGGATGAAATGACATTAACACAACTTTCACTATCTATGATGAGTTTGCAAACCTTAGCCCCTATCTTGAGAAAAGTCTGTAGGATGTTAGTCTACGCCAGTCTTCTTGAACTTTGATTTGAGACAGGATGCACCTCATAACTCCTAATAGGTCAAGCTTTGTGGATTCCTCTTCTTCCTCATACTCCTCAATTAAATTTAATCGAGCCTCATAAATTTCTTCTTCGCATTCCTCACTAGGCTCGTGATTTTCTTTCTCAAACTCACCTATGTGTAAGGACCTGGTGGGACATTGGCTAGCGAAGTGGTCATCTTATGACACCTAAAACATGCTGAGTTGGGAACAGGGTCCTATAGGTTTCGGATGCCTTACCCTTGTCATTTGATCTGTTCACTGGGGTGCCTAGGTTGGGTTTATGTTTGGGGCTTGACTGGGTCCTGGTCTCTGGGTTGGGGTTTTAGTCCTGGAAGGTTCTGGTCTACGAAACATAGGTTGTTTCTAGAACCTCTCAAAATTTCTAGCAACTTGGTAAGCTTGCTCAGATCATTGACTTCTCTCAAATATAGTTTCCTCTGAATATCTTCCCTTAGACCAGCTCTAAACCTAAATAGGGTGGCCTCTTTCGACTCAATAATGTGACATCTCAGGACAAATTTATCAAATTTCTCAATATACTCAGAAATGATTTTGTTGCCTTGGCTTAACCTTTGCCATTGGTCTAAGAGTTTCTGTTGGTAGGACATAGGTGCATACTTCTCTCTTAATCTAACCTTCATGGCTCTTCAGGTGGTTATGGAAACATCACCTTTCCGTCTAATCAACATCTCAATATTCTCCTAGTATAACCTAACCTGTCGAACTAATCTAAGTTTGGAAAATTTATATTTTCTCTTCTCGGTCATCTCGTACCACTCAAAATATCACCTTCCCAATCGATAAACACCTTGGGGTCTAAACTTTCATCAAAAGTGGGTGCTTCTAATCTGATATTCCTAAGAATTATCTCATCTGAATTCATAATATCAGGATTGAATCTCATATGGTCATACTCTGGATCACGGTTTGGGGCTCTTTGAGGGTCTAACTCAGGCTCAGTCTTGGTCTTACGACTCTCCTCTAGGGATCTTACTCGGTCATTCAATAGGGTCAACTATTCAGTAATGGTCTAAGCATGGCTTCAAAATCATTATCCATGGGTGGGTTTAATGGTGCTGATTCTGACTTGATTGGTATGGGGCTCCTAATCTAGTGGTCATACACGACTCAAGCAAGCACACAAATGACTCAAGACTGGCTTGTACTATAGTTTACTAGACCTAGCAGTCCAAGTAAAGTGAGTCAACTAAGTCACAACCACGATAACAAGTATGTTGTCCACTGGCAGGTAGGAGATGGGAGTGTGGGAGGACCCCTCTGCTTTTGCAGAATCCAATTAAGAAACCACAACACCATTTGGTCATTTGACTCTTGACCCCAGTCTTAGACACCAGCTTCTAGACACAAATGTTGACTTGGGTGCAACTAGTTTTCAAGTTAAGTTAAACTAAACTCGTGGGTATCCCTACTGCTCAATTAAGTGCTCTCATTTTAAAATTAAGGCTTAGGTTCACAATGCAGGTTGGTGGTTTTCTGGGCCAAGGAAGGGTGATGAAATTCCCACCTTATCTTAGATGCTTGGTGCCCTTAAATAACTTAAAAAAGATAAAAACTTAAGACACGAATTAGCGTGTCGGATCCTCAATCAGAAAGAGTCACATCCAACCTTGGCTCATTACTCCCTTGGGTCATAGATATATTTGCATATATTGCTTAGGAGGTGTGACACTTTAGGATTTAAGAATGCAACAATACAAAAAAAAAAATTATTGTTGGTGTGCAGAATTTCAACAGGGTTTGATCTCAGCACCAGCAGGCTGCAAAAAATCTCAGAAAATAATAGTAAGGAATTTAATCATGAAATTTTATATTCGCATAGTAGAGGCATGGTAAATTATTAAAAAATAATTTTAAGTTAAAATAATCATATTCTGATAGGTTTCATAATAGAGGAAGTTGCAGGTCGTGTGCAGAAATTACAGCAGAATAGAAATCTAATGTGTGATGCAAAACATGTCAAACCTTGCTCTGATACTAAGATTGATGCAGCACAAGGGCAAGGGTGATTATAGTCAATGAATTGATAAAAATAATTTTTTTAAGTATTTTAGAAGATGGCTAATTCACCCAAAATAGAGAAGAGTAAAAGAGCAGATTATGTGATGTAGAAAGTAACGGTTCAGGAACAAAACTTTTAAAAAATAAAGAAGCATACTAGGATAGTCTGGAATTAAGAAACTCAAAGAAGACATGCTCATGAACTTTTACAGAATTAGAATCACAGAGTAAGGGAAAGGTTGATTTACCCGATGATGATGCGCTCCTAGTGTTAGTAGAAGATCTCTTGCTAGCGGACAGAATTTCTGGATGAGAAAACTATCTTCCACGTGAGGTTTCTTGATTTCAATTTAGGGGAAAGAAGGCATCCTCGGCTTTGAGATGAATCAAGAGAGGGGCGGGCTTTGGAGTTGAATCAAGAGAGGGACATCATCTTTGGAGATGAATCAAGAGAGAGGGCAGCGGCTTTGGAAATGGATCAAGAGACAGGACGACGGCTTTGAGGATGGATCAAGGGAGAGGGCAGCAGTTTTAAGATGGATCAAGGGAGAGGGCTGGCTTTGGAGATGGATCAAGGAAGAGGGCGGCAGTTTTGGAGATTGATCAAGAAGAGGGAAGTAGTTTTGGAGATGGATCAAGGGAGAGGGCGATGGCTAGGGTTTCAAGTATGGATGCCTAGAATTTAAGGAGAGAGGTTTGTCGGTTATGAAATGGTAATATGAGCATTAGGGTTTATTTGGTGGAGCTTGGTAGAGAAGATGGACTAGACTAGGATTTGGTAGCAAGAACACTTCGGCCTCACACCTAACTCCCTCACGAAGGATCAATTACTCAAGGCAATAGAACTTGAAAGAAAGTTCTCAAAACTTTTTTTTTTATTCATTCATTCATATCCTTTTTCATCATTTCAAGAGAAGGGTTTTATAGATCTCCATGCCATTACAAGTAAGTTCAACAATTAGAGTACTAAATGATAGGATTACAAAATATGATAGAATATTTATCCTGGTAGAGCAAAGATTCTTCTTTCCTTCATCTGGTTCGACCAAAATGGTAGTAGCAAATATGATTCTAATTGTGGAGGCGAGGGACACAAGCAAAAAGAAAGCTTTGGGATGACATCCTTCTTTCTTTTCTTTTATAAACAAGATCCATATGGGGCGCAAGATCTTTTCAAGAATGGTTGAGATGCTGATCTTCATTCCCATTAAAGCATAGCAGGGGATCATCAATTTCTTCTTCATGGGGTGCCCAAGGTTGCCAAAATTGTTGTGGCGATATGGAGGGACAAGGTTATTCCATGTCATCAATCCTGGTGTAGATGGATCCAATTCATACAGAGCTCCAAGGGTAGGGTATGAATAGGTTGGAGAAGATCGGATGGTTGTCTAATACTGCCTAATTGGAGCTTCTTCTGAATATCTTCAGCAGGATCTCAACAAGAGTAATACACTTCCCTTGAATTATTATATAACTCAAAAAAAAAATGTATAACCTGGACATTGGACTAAACCAAACTTGACTGACTCAGTAATAGACTGGACTCGACCAACTAGAAAAAAATAAGACTTATAGGTTCATAGATCCAAATGGAATCCTGCAACCTTTTTCTTACTCTTGCTCCTGCACCACAAACCTAGCTTTACCATGGGTGACCTCAAACCATCACCCCTGGCCAAGTTGGTGTCCAACCCTTTTTTTAGCTTCTCTAACTTCTTCTAAATTTTAGAGAAGATATCTCCTCCATGCTTTATCATATTATCTCTATTCTCATGCAGTCTAACCATCAGCTTCCTTTGAATCAGGATTGGCTGGTCCCTGACCTATACTATGGAAGAATTGAATAACTTATTTATATTGTTCAAAAGCTTGTCACACTTGTGAAATAGTCTAAACGCATGTCTGCACCAATGAGCTCTATCCAAGCCTATCAACCAATTATATGCCCTTGGATTTCGTGACTCTAACATTTTTACATTCCTCTCCCACTCAACATAAGTGGTTGCCCTAGCTATTGCCTACATTCTATCTTTTAACCACTTCCCTTTAAATTCCTTCTTGAAGTATACATACAAGTGCTTCAAACAAATCTGTGATGTACCCTAGGATAAATTGTAGCAAGGCTTGGAGTCAATCCCTATGATACACATAAATTAAGACATATCATTTACATTGTGTCCTAGCTTAGAATCAAAATAACATTTTAAAAAATAGTTAGTGGACTATCTACTTATAAAGGTTCATCCATATATCTTAACAGGACCTATATTCTCAAGCAAGTTCTACAGAAACTAAACTCAACCGTCCTTACATTCTAACTTCACCATAGCATATATAAAAGGTACATCCCATTTTTCCCATCGTAGCCAACAATAGTCAAAAGTTGAACCTACCCATGGCCCTTAAGATAACATATCAAGCCCAATCAACCTTTGCAACCATATAAAAAACCATTCTTTAGAGGCCTAAGCATGCACACATCTTTTGAAACCTTGGCTCCATTGTTAGGGATGGCTTGCCAACTTAGATAATAGCATGTGTACCCCCATTTGTCTTCCTTAACTTTGCATAGTAATTCCATAGCACAAATATTGCTCAACCAAACTTTTCAATATCTTATTGCCTTTTGCTTTGCTCTATAGCATTGCATTTTAGAGACACTAATTGCATAATTATGCTTAACTCCCTCCTTTATTTCTCATGCCTTCTAAGAAAGAGTGGTCCTAAATTTATCTAGGTATTTCTTGGCAATCCAGTTAGAAGTCACTAACTTGTTGGAGTGTGTTCTTACACAAAGTGAGTAGGGATTAGCATTTTAAGCTGCAATGTTTCTTATCTAGTCACCTTGAAAGCATAAGCCTTCCACTTATAGCCCTGCACACTCTGCTTGGACCTTTCATTTTCCACTTTTTGTGAAATTATTTGATGGCCACAGTAATAACATATTCCCTACTTGCATTCTTGAACTCCTCTGCATTGCCAATTGCACCTTCCCCATTTTAGTTTCTAGCCTAAATTAGCATAATATAAGGATACCAAACATGATCCTAATTCCAAACTTAAAGCTTATAATGATTTATATAATAGACTAGATACGAAAGAAGGTAAAAAGACTATATATAAACTAGCAAAACTAAAAGAAAAAAAAAAAAAGAAAAGGTCTTCACTATATTAAATATGTTAAAGAAAGAGTTTTAATAAAAGAAGAAAAGATAAAAGAATGATAAAAAATTATTTTAAAAAATTATTAAATAAAAATAATTTAATAAATTAACAGAAAAGGACGTGATGACCTAAGTAACAAATCAAAATAATTTTTTTCATAGATTTAGCATGCTTGAGGTTAAAAATGCTTTGAATAAAATAAAAAATGTAAAGGAATTAGGGCCAGATGCGATTTCTATTGAGGTTTGAAAAGGCTTAGAAGAAATTGGAGTTATATGGTTAACAATTTATTTAACAGAATTGTAGCAACTAAGAATGGTGGATGATTGAAGAAAAAGTAAATTAATATCTATATAAAAATAAAAAAGATATTCAAAACTATGCAAATTATAGAGGAATTAAGTTGATGAGCCATATAATAAAATTATGTGAGAGAGTAATAGAAAATCAAATTAGAGCAAAACTTTGGTGTCAAATAATTAATTTAAATTTATGCCTAAAAGATCGACTATAGAAACTATTTATTTATTGAGAAGATTAATGGATAAGTATAGAAAAAAGAAAAAAAACCTTTATATAGTCTTTATTGATTTAGAGAAAGCATATGATAAAGTAAGAAATAATATGATGGGCTTTAGAGAAAAAAAGAGTTACCAAATGGTACATAAAATTAATAAAAGATATATATGATAGAGCAATAACTATTGTTAAAATAATAATAGGAGAAACTAGTGAGTTTTTAATTACTATAGGTTTATGTCAAAGATCCGTCTTATGTCCATATCTTTTTACACTAGTTATGGTAAATTAACCAAATATTTAAAATAATATCCCATGGTATATGTTATTTATAAACAATACAATGTTGATTGATGAAACTAAATCTGAAGTAATACTAAGCTAGAGATTTGGATAGAGACTTTAAATTCTAAAGGTTTCAAGATTAATAGAACTAAAACTAAATACATAAATATAATTTTAGTAGAACTAGAAATGCAAATAAAGAGACAGTGATTTGCAATCCAAGAGATACCAAGGAATAAAAAATTTAGGTATTTGGGATCAATTATCAGCAAGAAAATAAAATAAGTAAAAATATGAATCATAGAGTTAAAGCAGGATAGATTAAGTGAAGGAGTATTTCAGAAGTATTGTATGATCAATGCATCTTATTAGAATTGAAAGAAAAATTTATAAATCATTATTAGGCCAGTTATGCTATATGAAATAAAGTGTTGGGCAATACTGAAATAACATATAAATAAATTAAGTATAACAGAAATGTGTATGTTAAGATGGATATATGATAAAATTTTAAAAAATAGAATTAGAAATAAATATATAAAAGAAATGATAGAGTAGCCCCAATTGAAGATAAAATAAAAGAAAATCAATTACAGTAGTTTGGACAAATACAACGAGACCTTTAAATACTCCAGTTAGAAAGAGTGATCTTTTAACAGTCCATGATAATAATAGAGGTAAAGATAAAACTAAACTAATATGAATAGAAATAATTAAGAGATATAACTATTTATAATTTGAGTATCGACTTAATCCTGAATAGAATAGAGTGAAGGAAACAGATTCATATAGCCAACCCCATGTAGTTGAAAAAGGCTTAGATGAGTTGAGTTGAGTTAACAAACACAATGACCTTATTACTATCCCACAAATCACTGGTGATCTTTACAAGTCATCCCATGCCAAACAACCCCCCAACGTAGTTCATTCTCTGCCATCTATCGATTATACAAACAATTCATTTTTTATTGAAATGATTTGTCGTTTGAATCATTCTATTCATTCATTTTCTTAATTTTACTCTATGTGCATCTCTTTTGGTTAATCAATTCTTCTAAATCCATCTCATATGCAATTCTTTTGTATAATACAAACTTTAGGGTTTAATGCTATCCGAGCATGACTATGGGATATTTTTACTCTTTTAAATATTGAAATGGAGTTCAAGTTCAACTTTAATTCTAACTCTAGATATTTAAATAGAGATTTTAGTGCCTGATTTAGTGCTTTTCATTTATCTCTTTTTTTTCTTTTCAAAGGTCAACTCTAATAAATAGTTTATATTGCATATTTTTTGCTTGTGAGTCACATGTATTGTATATGTAAAATATTGGTGTAATATAGCTAGATAATAACCATTAAAAATATCTTTCTTTATTTTTTTAAAAATCACTTCATTCCCCCTCTTTCCTTGACATAAGGGTTGGAGAGTGGGGATAGCAATGGGGATGGAGAAATCCGACCCAGGAATTGATCTGATAAGCATGAATATGGAAGGATTAAATGGAGATCATGATGGGGATAAAGAGAATTTTTGAAAATTCACCATGTTTGGGGATGGTCTCCATCCCTGGATAGTCTTCATCCTAAATCCATCTCTGGAATTTGATCATTTTTTCCAAACATAAATATTACGTTCAAGCTCTTAAAAGTTGCATTTAGGCTATTAAATTTAGCATCTTAATTATTTTAAATATCCACCAATTTACAATAGATTTTGAGCTCAAATAATTTTTTTATTAATAGAATTAGGTTCAAAGTTAATGGCCTAATACTAGAAAAAAATAAATAAATAGTGAATGGAGAATTGTGGGGTGGGAATGAGGGAAAAATCAATCCCCCATAGGTTGGGGATGGGAGTAGTGGTGGAGAGAAAGAATGATGGTGGGGATGAAGAATATATCGTTTATCTCAAATTCATCATATTGCCTTTCCTAATAAAGAGGCAACAAGATATGCATGTAGTAGAAACCTACTCCGACTTGTGAATGCAAATCAAACCCACTCAAAATAAAGGTTAGAGTTTTGCTTTTTTTGGCCCAAATATGAAATGATTCCAAAATTTTCAAGTTGGGTCACTCAAGTAATGGGTAACCTGAAATGACTCGAAATAGTATTTATCAAAAATATAAGTTTTATCACCACTCATAATTGGTTATTTAAATGCGAGGGTAAGATATCTTTTTAATTTTATTTGCTTTAAATTTAGAATTTTATCTAAATGGCATTATAATTTTATGATTTATCAATTAGATTGTTACATGATTAATATTTTAATATTTATATTTTTGATATATAATATAGTTGATGCTAATAAGACTTAAATAATAAATTATAAACTATTTTTTAAAGTTTAGTGTTATTGAAGATCGACATTAATTTTCAAATACCCTTGAGAAGGAGATGGAAGAGTATTACTAGGCATGATTTTGCCTCTTTTCTTAATGAGATTAATTAGATTTTTAATATTTGCTCATATTATTTTGTAATCTTATTCAATTGGATATTGATATTTATTTAATTTTAAAATACTTTTATAGACTATTGCTTAATTATATTATTTTAATATTTTATAAGTTTATAACTATTATTTATTAGTGTCTAATCATATCCTAATATTGTGTCTATCTATTCTAGCATTTATAGTAACAAATAAATAAAAAATAAAAAGAAATAATTATATTTATCATTAATAAATTACTCAAAAAAGGAAAAAAAGAGCATGCATTGAATTCTTAAAGAAAAAGGAAAAAAAAAGTCAATCCGAAATGACTCATAGGTTAATCCTAATCCGATCAATTGGGATTAGAAGCTTAGGGTGCATTTGATATACAGGATTGGATTGGATAATAGGGATGAGGATTAGATAAAGCATGGGATATGACAAAAATTATTCCATCTCTTATTTGTGAAAGGTTATATCCTTAGAAGAAATAGTAACCATTGTAATAAGAGTAAAAAGGAGAAAATAAAGTAGTAGTTTGATTGAATAAAAATAAAATACCTATTGGGATGGGGTAACTAATGTTGTCTTCAATAGGATTAGTCATCTTGTGAAACAAATTCTTGTCATATTTTTATTAAAAATAATTATGATTTTTTTTTTTTTCTGTTCTAGGTAATCTTCTTTTCAATAAGATTAGTCATGCTGTGGAACAAAATTTTATCATATTTTTATTCAAAATAATTATGATTTTTTCTTCTTCTAATCTGATGGTTCAAAAACGCACTCTTAGGGTTTAGCTTAATAACGATTCAAACTCGAAATAGTCTGATGCGATCCAACTACCAGCTATAAGAAGTTGGAACCATCAAACCTCTGTACAGGCCAAGCCCAGCCCGAAATAAGCAAAGAGGCAAGCGCTGGAAAGCCAAATGGCAGTTCCCAGCTCTGGCTCCTCAACAGAAGAACATAAGAAAGGGGAACGGTAGCCATAGTCTCAGGACTGGGAATATCCACCCCTCCTCTCCCCTTCCCCTCTTCCAATCCTGTATCCCATTCTCCGCTTCCATTTGCAAAGCCGAGCTCCAGAGGAGTGGAGATGGAGGACTCGGTTCCTGCGCCTGAGCTCAGCCCGGAAGAAGAGCGGATCCTCATCCGCGACATCACCATCGCCGCCGAAGCCGTTACCAAGGAGGGAGACATCTTCTATCTCCTCTCCCAGAGGTAATCCCTAAACCATCGGAGCACAAAAAGTCTAATCTTCCTCTGTTTTCTCGATTTTTCTTTAGATTTTTTTTTATTTTTAAAAGATTTTTTTTCCTGGGCTTTGATTGAGTTCACGGCGGTTTCGGGGGCAGAATGGAAGAATTCATGTTTTTTACCTTCCAATCGCGTTTTATTTAGATCACGGTTTTGATTTCCCGTTGGAAATTCATGGAAAAGGAGAGGCTTTTGAGCCTGTGTCGATTTCTTTTTCTTATTTCGGTTGGATTATCGGGGTATCATTTTGAATTTAGTTCTATGTAGGTTGTTTCACTGGAATGTACTTCCTTTTTTCCCCCTTTTCTCTTTGATTTTATTCATGTTTTTGATGGATTCCGAGGTTTTAGTTTGTGGAAAGTGGAGTCATTTAGATTGATTTTGACGGGCTTGTGGATCATGGAGCTTTGATGATCTAGAACTGAAATGTTCTTCACCACAAATTTAGTTTTTTAATGAAAATACTCATGGGGTAATTGAATATGGAATTCCTATACTTACCTCGTGCTTCAAATTCGGGATTTTTTTGGTTCAGAAAAAAGATTTTTAAAATTTTAATTCAGGAAAAAAGAAATTGAGCTGCTTTCTATTTGAAATTAGTATTTTCATATGATTTTAGGCTGTACTCCATCTCCTTTGCTCAAGTGGCATAGCCCATCAGTTTTAAATTCATAAGTTGCAAATGTCAAGTTACATAGGTTTAGCTTTTGCTGGGAAGCAGACAAAAGATTGAGCAAATGCACAGTACAACAAGCTGAGAGTTGAAGTCTGAATTGAGTTTTGGGATTGTAATTTGGAAGATTGACACCTGCATTTTAGTGCGTGCAACTGATCAGGTCTTGTTGTAGAAGAAAACTGCATTTACTCTAGACCTTATTGTGTTTTCAACTTTTCTATTTATTCTTCTAATGACAATTATATAGTATGTTGTCCCACAGACATGTATACAATCTGAAACCCAATGTAGTATGCCAATATATTCAGCAGTTATATTGAATTTGTTGTGAGCTTAGAAATTGGCATAGAAGATGGTGAGTCTGGTGGAGATAGTGGAGAACAATCAACAATGTGGCCAAGAATTCTAAAAATGCTGAAGTAATCTATTCTAGGAAATTGAAAAGGAATTTGTGGGAAACCCCAAAGTAGTTTTAAACTAGAATGTGGATTGTCAGTAGATTGGTAAGTGTAAAATTGTCTTTACTGTAAGAGAGTTTTTTCAAGGAAAGGGACTTTTGTCGTAGGGGGTTGAAATTGATTAGTGCAGCATGGGATGTGCATAGGCTTGTGCCAGGATGTCTGATTGAATGTTTCTTGGAGGAAATGTTATTTGAATATTTCTCATAGGAATATGTTAAAAACATTATATTGTACTGAAAAGGAAATTGAAAAGGAATTTGCTTCATGCTAGCTTCTTATGGGTTGGTTCAAAACACAATACATCTTGATGCATGAATGTTTGTTCTATTCCTTTTCACTTCCAATGAGTGATTTTCTTGGTTTCCTATGCTAGGTGAGTTACTAATTCAAGTTCTCATGGGAGAAGCAAGTTTCAGTTTGTTCTACTTGATTCTGACACAAATTATGCCCAGATTTGTGTATCAGAAACTTCTTGAAAATTCTCTTTTTATCATGGGAAGCATCTTGACCTTCTCTGAGCTATTAAAATTGTAATTCAAGATTTTATTGTAACTTCTGCAATATGTTTAAATTCTGTGATTCAATAGCAAAACTTTGTCTTGTCATGCATGCTCTGCCTGCACTTGAGTTCTCATGCTGTTCATAGGATGATTTCTCATAAACCAACTTGGTTTTGGACCAGCTGGTCTCATGTTTTTCTAAGGGGCACAAATTGCTTTTCAGATGTGTGGTAGAAATAAATGGAATAAAATTTATTGATGCTTAAGGCTTGTTCATTATTTATGGATAGATAAGAAGATTTCATTATGCACAAAAAAGAGGATCTGTTTGAAACATTTCTGTTTTTGTTGCGTAAGACAAAATCTTAAATGCATGCTGTATCAAGTATCATGTAGAGAAAACGGTGCCCCATGAGTATTTCCTTAGCTATCTATAGTGATTTCATGGCATGCTAATATCTTGTACATTTTAAGAATATTTTATGTCTTATGTTCCTCCCCTTCTGAATGGATGCATCTGTGAGATAATTTGCTTGTATTATGGATAAAATAATGCATATACTTATAATTGCATTTATTTTTTTGGATGTTAATAGATGGTGGCAATGTTGGCTTGATTATGTTAACCAAGATTTGAGTACCTCCTCAATGAATGTATCGTCTCATCATCATGAATCAGCTGGTTTAAGCACTCCCAATAGACCTTCATCTATTGACAATGCTGATTTAATTTATGATGTGACATCTGAATTATCAAATGTGGAAATTGAGCTTCATGACACTTTAATAGAAGGCCGTGACTATATATTGCTCCCTCAACCAGTTTGGGAGAAACTGCATGGATGGTAAGTTCTGAGAACATGCATATCCAATAATCTAATTGATTTCTTACCATCATTTATTTTCCCACCATTTTCTTGTTTGCTTGTCATGGGAGTTCATGATTCAGAGGATATGACTTTAGACAGGAGTAAATAACAAGGATGACTTATCGAGTCCATTCCTATTAAATAGGATGAGATGGGCTTATTATAATTATTTGTTTGGTTGTGATAAGTTTTGATACTGCTCATCTTTGAACTTGGCTAATTTATCTGGTTGATTGACTGCTTATTAAACAATTCATTTTTATGTAAGGACTATAAATCCATAACTTATGCATTTTTTTCATGATTGGAAATTAAGGCCTTCTATATCTCCATATGCAGTTCTTCCTTTTTATCATACCATATACATTTATCATGTTGTTTTTTTAACCCATTTGATAGGTGTGCCATGTTTAGGATAAGAGAACTTGATTAAATTTTAAGCAATCTATCTCTAATTGTAGTGTAACTGAATTGACATTTTTGCTGCCGCCAATACTATCTCTTCCATTCAGTTGCCTCAGTCAGGGATTAAGTTATTGGAATCATAATAGGACTGGCTATGCTAGAATGATAAAGAGGGTTCATCCGCAAGCTGCAAAATATAAGAATTCTACCCATCAGAGAAACCTTAGTAGTTCAACTAGATGATTAATCAATTGATGAACAAATAAGATTCTGAGATCCTTTATTCTTGTTTTGTGGGAATTAGGTACAACCAGTGCAGGCAAAGGAAGCCAAATGCTGTTTGAAAGAAACATAAAATGCATATGGCAGGGAACGGACTTCAAGAAGCTTGCTGTTACAATGAAATCCAATTCAAGCTGATGCTATTAGGATTCTTGTCTCTTGAAATAGCCTGCAATCTGATGAGAAGTCCAATAAATTATAAGCTTATCTATCTAATTACTTTCATGGAATTGTGACAGTAATGCAATCATGATCAATGGATTACAGAGAGAAGATGAGCAGAAGCCAGATTATTAGAAACTAAAAAAATTATCATCCTAATAGGCCCTTAACTTATATAAAAAAATAGTAACCACCTAACAAACATATTGTAAAAACAATATATAAATCAAAATAAATTAGTGGGCTTTTATTTCATACTGTCAAGTTCCCTAGATCCACTTAAAAGCTTTATCCCCCCAAGAAATCTGTTCATTCAATAAGTTGACCCACGGATCTGGTGAACTAAAATATTTCTTGAAGAATATCCATGTTATTAGCTCAAATCAATTAGTTGCAAGTTTTTATATAATTCCTGTCACAACCAACACAAGGAAAGGTTGTGAAACTATGATAAAGGTAAACTGAAAAAAACGGGGAAGAGCATTAGGATATTTGAAGTAAATGGTGCTATAAAAAAATGATAGTAGGAAAAGTTATGGAAGTTGATAAGATTTTATAGAAGTTGAAATATTTAGGTGATGCTAGAGTAACTTGGGTGATAAATTTATTTAATAAGATTTTAGAAACTATAAAAATGCTTAATGAACGAAGGAAGAGCATTATAGTACTAATTTATAAGAATAAATGAGATATTCAAAACTACTCGAGTCATACTATGAAACTTTAAGAGAAAATAATTGAACATAGGTTCATATATACTAAAAAAAATAGATAATTAATTTGGTTTTATGCTAGAAAGGTTGACTATAAAAGCTATTTACCTTCTTAGGAAGTTAATAGAGAAATATAGAGAAAAGAATATGACGTTCATATGGTTTTTATTGATTTAGAGAAAGCATATGATAAGATTTTTAGAAAATCTTATAATGGATGCTACAAAAGAAAGGAGTACTCGCTAGGCATATCATATAATAAAAGATATACGATGAAACTGTTACTAGTGTAAGAACTATTGGTAGTAATACTAGTGAATTTTTATTATAGTAAATTTACATCAGGGATCTGCTTTTAGTTTTTATCTTTTTGATTTTAGTACATGAGCTTACCAGACATTTTAGATTGTGCTTATCATTTGCAAATGATATAATACAGTATATGAAACTAAGGCTGGAATTAATCGCAAGTTAGAACTATCGCGAAATACATTAGAATCTAAAGGTTTTAAGTTAAGTAGGATGAAGACAGAATATCTTAACTCAACTCATCTAAGCCTTTTTCCAACTACATGGGGTCGGCTACATGAATCTGCTTCCTCGACTCTGCTCTATTTAGGACCAAGTCGACATTCAAATTACAAATAGTTATATCTTTTTAATTATTTATATTCATGTTAGTTTAGGTCTACCTCTACCTCTATCCTTACCATGAATTGTTAAAAGTAGGATAAAGACAGAATATATGGAATGTAATTTTAGTACAATTAGAAATGAAAATAAATGTAGAGTAAAAATTGAGGGCTATAAAGTTACTAAAAATGATCATTTTTAGTATTTAGGATCGATTTTTCATAAAGAAGGAGAGATTGAGGATGATGTTGTCCATAGAATTAAAGTAAGTTGGATAAAATGAAGAAGCGATTGAAATATTATATGATCATAGAGTATCTAGCAAGTTGAAGTGAAAGTTTTATAGGACAGCAATAAGATGAGCTATGCATTATGATACTGAATGTTGAGCAATTAGAAAAATACACATACATAAGATGAATGTGACGGAAATGAGATGTTGAGATGGATATATGGTAATATAAGAAAAGATAGAATAAGAAATGAAATCATTTATTAAAAGATAAAGGTAGTCCAATCAAGGATAAATTAAGGGAAGGACGACTTAGATGGTGTAGACATGTGCAATGTAGATGTAGAGATGTAGCTATGTAAAGGAGTGACTTGATACATGTAGAAGAAAAAAGAGGTAGAGGTAGACCGAAAATTATATAAGAAGTGATAAAAATTTTTTTGAATCTTTGCATCTTATAAAAAATGACTCATATAGCTGATTCTACCTAATTTGAGATTAGGCTTTATGGTTGTATGAAAAAGATGAACATAAGCAAAATAGTTGAATTTGATGAAATTCCTATGAGATTTAAAAGTGTCTAGGTGACGTGAGAGTAACTTAGTTAATTTGTTTAATAAGATCTTAGACTAAGAAGATGCTTGATAAATGAAGGAAGCACATTATATTACTGATTTATAAGAATAAAAGTAGCATTCAAAATTATTCTAATTATAGTGGTATTAAACTTATAGGCAATACTAGAAAATTTTGGAAGAGGATGATTAAGCATAGTGTGGAACTATGAGAGAATCAATTTAGTTTTATACTAGAAAAATCGCCTTTGGAAGCTATTTTTCTTAAAAGGTTAATGAAGAATTATAGAGAAAAGTGGCTAAATTTTCATATGGTTTTTATTAATTTAGAAAAAACATATGATAGAATCTTGAAGAGCTTGATGATGGGTGCTTAAAAAAGGTTTTTGTTAGATATATTAATGTAACTAAGGATATATATGATTCAACGGTCACTAGTGTTCAGTCAAAATAGGTTTATAATATAAATTTGTTGTCTTTAAATTTTTTTTTCTTGGTAGTTATGGATAAGTTTACTGGCTATATTTAGGATGATATTTTTTGGTGCGTATTATTTATGGTTGATTTAGTCTCAGTCGATGAAACTAAAGTTACGGTTATAATCATAAGTTGAAATTATAAAGAAATAGATCATAGTTCAAGGATTTTATATTAAATAGGATTGACATAGAACACATGGAATGGAATTTTGGTAATTAGAAATAAAGATGAAGATAGAATGAATTGAGGAGCATGAAGTTCTTAAAAGGAATCATTTTTCGATATTTAGATCGAATTCTTTCATAAGCAAGGAGAAATTAAAGATGATGTTTCCATGAGATAAGAATATATTTAATGAAATAAAGAAGTGCAATTAGAATATTATGTGATCATAGAATACCTATTAAATTTAATAAAAAATTTTATAGGACAATTATTAGGGGTGGTAATCAGGTCGGGTCGATTAGAAATGGGTTGGGCCTAATGCAGGTTAACATTAGAGACTACCAACCTGAACCTGACTTGTTTAATAAACAGGTCAGGATTTCAAAATTAGATTACCCATGCATGGATTAATAAGGTGTCGGTCAACTTGCAATGCTGTTTCTATCAGTTAATTCGACCCGTCTTCCCTCAAATACTTGGATGGAGAGTTTAAAAAGAGACTTTGAGCTGTAGAAGCCATGTTGGTTTAGTAGGTTGAAAAGTATCCATCAACATTCCTGTTGCACAAGCTCACATTGAAAGGAAAGGAGAGAAAAACCTTTGCCAAGATTTCTGTTTGTGGTCGATAGATGCTTGATTGTAAGTTCACATAGATATCTCAGACTGGTGTAATAGGCATCAAGATTGTTAATTAAAATACCTTGGAATAATATATGAAACAAGAACTATATTACTTGCCCACCGAATCTCATCTCAGTGAGACTTCAAAATTCTCTCTTGTTAATTAAGAACATAACACTATTGCATAGTATGGCTCCACCCAAATTTAATAGTCATGTCACAATATTTAATTCCTCTACTACTTTCACTTGGATGAGGCATGCCCACAGTCAAATGGATTATCCTTTTGGATTCAGTGTACTTTTCATGTGTCTCCTAATAGGAAATTAGATCCGAACCCCGATCTCATCCTCCTTGCCTTGTGTTGGGACAAATAAATAATTGCTGCCATAATCTTTGATAGATCAGGTATATGAAAGTTGATCAGTATGTTTTGGAGAAGTTGCTCACGGCAAGTGTTATAAATATCTATTCTATGTCGACAAATGTAATGTACATACAAGAAAAAGTAACATACCATACCATAGTTTGCCTCGATATTATTGTTTTCACAACACATAGAGCAAATCTTTGTAAGGCATGCTCCAAATATTCTTTTCGCATTGGTCAAATTTGATTTGTTTTTCTTTATATGCATATGGGATCTACCTATTCTTTTACTTTGAAACATTAACTCACCCTTTACACTTAAAAGGAAGGTTCGCTATCTCGATACCAAATTATATCTCGGTATCACACTATTACAATGTTGATACGCCCAATACATGGGTCGGTTTAGGGTACAGAGACGTAGTGTACATCTCGTAGCAAGTCTCTTTTTGGTACTGGTATGATATGATATTCTCAGTGTGGGGACGTGCACACTGGTATGACATACCATGATTATAACATAGACCACCACAAGTTTGGTAGGAAAAAATAGGTTTGGCTCTTTAGATATATAAACTCAGCATTTGCAAGTAACCACATCAGAAAAAAGTAGGTTAGGAAGAGAATAGAAAAAGATAAGAAGAAAAATGGTGCCTTTGATGTTTTCAGAGAAGAAAAGAAAAAAAGGAAGTACAATGGAGGTACTATTCTTTTCTACATATGGCCATATGTTGCTTCAAGTTTTACTTTATCATATTATGTTAGAAGAGAGAAAATGACCTCCTTCAACTATATATATATATATATATAGTGATAGACTTGGCTATATTTGAATGTAGCCAAGTCCAAGATGTAGTCACCTTCCTTACCCTTGGATAACACGGATCCTAAAGCCACCCCATCTTTTTCACTTTTTTCATCTTTGGGATTTGTGAATTATGTGGATTCAAAGATGGGGGAGGTGATCAAATCTAAGCTTAGCTACATTTGAATGTAGCCAAATCTACTCCCTTTCTCTCTCTCTCTCTCTATATATATATATATATTGATATGTGATTATCTATTCCATTTTTAGATAATTGTGCTCAATAAATAGTTGAGTCTGACAAATAAGTAGTCAAGGTAAATTGTAGATCCTAAAAGGATATTTTAGCAGTATTATGATTAAGTTTCAAAATGGTATCTGCACATTAATATCCAGAATAGATTGACCATCTCTAGGACAGGACTAGGAACACATTGCTGCACCTCATGTATATTTTTATACAAAAAAAAGTGGAGCACAAATAATATAATCAGGAAGACTACTTACTGACATTAAGTGTGGGCTTGAATCTTTAGAGAAGCTTGAGTGAGGAGACTAGATTTTTAATTCCTTTTAAATTGATAGAAAAATCCTAATAAATACGTTTTTAGAGTCCTTATGTTGTTGCCTTATGTTTTGTGAATGACTAAAATGGGGGAATCTGAAGTATAAAATAGTTGCTCTCATTATGGTAGCAATGGAGGAGATATGTGGCGGTGGAGGAAGCTGGAAGTTCCAGAAAATTACCATTATAGAATGGCACATGAAGTAGAAAATTGATTTAGATTGGGAATAATGCACTGATAATGATTGAATGATAATCTATCTATAAACATTAGTGGGATGGACAAAATTCACAGGGATACGGTCATCATTACGACGGGAGTTGCATCTTAGAACTTGAATGCTGGTGAAGTTGATTACTTAGTTAAGTTGATTTACTTAGACCAGTTGATTTCTTTTATTTATTAATCAAATGCTCCCCTCCTGAGACACTATAGATGTTGATGCTTGTCGTCTTCCAATTATCTTCAACTTTATGTCAAACAAAAAGGGATTTTTGAGTCGATGAAACACCTATGCACAGATCTTTTAGCCAAGTAAAGCTGCAGTATATGTGGATACATTTCCAAAATCTAAATTTTCCCCCCACTAAACTGTCAATAATGATATGCCAAAGGCAGAAATGCATGCATCAGAATGATGTTAGGTACTATTTTTTTAAACCAAAATTCACTGTCTGATTAACAATCAAAGATGGATATGTTCTGTTCTATTGCAAATTTTTTCTTCATGGTTTCAGTAGATAGATTATTGAAACACAAATGCTTAAAGCAGTTGCAGTATATGATTTTTGATAATTATTACACCAACCTGTTCTCAGTTCATCTATATTTTAATCCTGTATTTGAAAGAGAGTATTTTCTCCTTAATGTGCCTGAGGATGACTTCTGAGCAAGACTTTTAAGTGTGGATTGATTTACTTTCAGGTATGGAGGGGGTCCAATATTACCAAGAAAAGCCATCAATACAGGTTTGTCTCAGACTGAGTTGGCTATAGAAGTATATCCTCTGCGCCTTCAATTACATTTGATGCCAAAAGGGGAAAGGGCTGTTATTAGGATAAGCAAAAAGGTACAATTTATCAATCATGTTTCTATCGTTCTTTCATCTCCTAGTGCTTGCTTGTTCTTTACCTGTGCCCTGCCATATTCCTAACTAGTGTCCTACATGTGCGGCACATTTAGCTGGAAGATCCTGTTCAGGCTTTGGTAGTTTCTACAACTAGAGGTATTGATGGGGCATATAATTCATATGGGAGTCGCTCAATGTTGAATAGGGGTAGCAAAACCTGAACAGGACCTGCCAACTCACCTGAAATAAATGGGTTCCTATTGGCCATTTTTAAAATTGGGTCAGTTTCAGGTCTACCCAAAACCAACCTGTTTATAAATGAATGGGTTCAGTTTTAGCATCTGAACTCAGTGGATCACTTAAGTGGAACTGGCTTGGAATTAACCAGCTTCTTTGATCTATCTAGTCTTCAATGTTTGCTACAGTTCACTGTTAAAAAAATTGGGGCTGGTTTAAATAGTTAGTTCATTGTTGATTAGTTTTAGATTGTCATACATCCTGATTTTTTTTTGGGTGCTTATAGCGCGCAAGTTAAATATGATTCTTTTTTTTTGTGATATTTGCGACGACGACGACGACGACGACGATGTGTGTGTGTGTGTTGACAAGTGAGAAATGAATTGATTGGTAGGTATGGGTTTATGTAAAATAAATGGTTTGGTTATGGTTCTACATTTTTCCAACCTGATTATAAATTGGTTGGTTGTGGATTGGAAGTTTTTGACGTGAACTTACTTTGATCTGACACTAACCCAATCTATTGCCACCCTAGCGTTGAAAGGAAAAGCAGAAGAAAGCAATAAAGATAATAAAACATAGAGTCAAACTTGGGGGTTGATATGTACCCCAGAATTCACATTACAATGGTAGAGATATCATCTAACATATTATTCAATCATTTGATTCTTCAATTTGGTTCATTTTAGAAGGAATGCTTTAATTTATAACAGAGATGTTCTTGGCAAAAACTTTGTAAGTTACACCTTTCCTCTAGGCAGATACTTTTATGGATGAAAAAATTTAAAGACGTTATGTGTATTTATGCAGGAAACAATTGGCGAACTTTATAAAAAGGCTTGTGAGGTTTTTGATTTGGTCTTGGATCAAGTAAGAGATTATTCTCTTGTTCAATGTATTTTTTTTTTTTTCATGCATTCTGGTATTCACATTTTGGTAATTTCAGGTGTCTATCTGGGACTACTATGGCCACCAGAAACATGCTTTGATGGACAACATGGAGAAGACTCTTGATGATGCAAATATACAAATGGACCAGGATGTAGGTCTTATTAACTTTTTTCTTTTTTTTCTTTTTTTGAAAAGAAAAACTTAACTCTTGAAAAATCATGATATTTGAGTGGAACATGTTCTTTGGTACGGGAAGAGCTAAAATTCATAAATGATGATGCAAATAAACTCCACCAAGGCCGGTCCCAAGCTCGGGCAAAGGAGGAGGGTTGCGTTAGGTAGCTGACAGCCAGCGTAAAACTCCGTCAGAACCCTTAAAACATGAATTTTGTAAATCAAACTATGTGAAGGGCTAGGACGTTCCCGTTAAGTATACAACGTAGACCTTTAGATGCTTCAGTTAGAAAGAGTGAACTTTTAACAATTCATGGTAAGGATAGAGATAGAGGTAGACCTAAACTAATATGGATAAAAATAATTAAAAAAGATATAACTATCTGTAATTTGAATGTCGACTTGATCCTGAATAGAGCATAGTGGAGGAAACAGATTCATGTAGCCGACCCCATATAGTTGGGAAAAGGCTTAGATGAGTTGAGTTGAGTTGAGTTGGTCTAACGGTTGAAAGGTAGATATCTACATAGTATATTACAAAAAATTGTTTTCACAGAAGAAGTGCATGTTAGCTTGACAATTGTAAATGTTCAGCGAGGTCTTCGTTTGCCACGTGGTAGTATTCTTTTTTTTCCACATGACAATATAAATTAAAAGAAAGTCAATAAGATATACATTTAGCTTCCTTGAGAAGCCCTCTCCTCTTCCAGTATAAATAATCCTCAATCCCTCTCTTTTCTTCTTCTATACTTCATTCTCTTTCTTTCTTCCCTGCCTTTCTTCCCTGCCAGCCTAGATACGCAGCCAGTACCATGCTTTCTCCTTCCTTTTTTTTGATTTTCTTTTTTCTTTTCCTCTCTGCAGACATGGCCGATTTATATGGGAAAAACTGTTATGTCCCACAATTTATGCCATTGTTAATTGTATCCTCTTTTATGAAAGGGGAACCGTTGATCTCATGCACTGCACAGGTTACATGCTTGTGATGTCTGAAATCTAAACTAATGCAGGATTGCAGCTTCTGTCACAGTAGCTTCTGTGTTTCTCCAAGCACATGGACTATTCATATATAACCAATTTTTGTTTCACAGAACAAAATCTATGACCATGCAACTAGGGATCAGAGGAGTCAACATTGTAACAGTTTGCAGGGGGAGCAAACATATCTTTATCTAGTGAAACAGTACTGTCTTATTATTGTACTCCACTGGACTTTCTATTCTGTGTCTCTTCATGATAATAAAGGGATTGTCAAGCTGGGCACACTGGATTTTGATTATCTAAAACGTTGATGTGCTTAGAATTGTGGAACTTATCAGTTATCAAAGATGTCATAGTATGAACATTTTTTTTAGTTGATATAGATTTTAGAGGTGTGTTTGAAGAGTGGACATGAGTTAGATCTAGTTGAAGATTGATAAACACATGCTTTGGAGTTGAAGGAAAAAAAAATTTGAAAAAGAGGCAGCTTAATCATGTCATATTGTGAAGGAAGGATCTTATTCATTTTACTTGTTCTTTCAACCTTAAACATTTGGGAAGTAATGGATCTAGAAATTAATGGTGCATTGAAAGATTCCTGCTCATCTGTCGAAAAGAAAACCTAGTAGGTTATTTAGATGTTACCATTGCATTTTAAGTTTGCCTCTATGTTTTGATCTAATCAGAGGAGTTGATTGGTCAGCTAAGGATGGTGCCATAAGCTAGAGTGGTGCAAGATTTTTATGTTGTTTTATAGTGCTTTTGATATATATATATATAGGGGATATTTTGAATGTCGGCTTAGTCCTGAATAGAGCATAGTGGAGGAAGCAGGTTCATTTAGCTGACCCAATGTAGTTGGAAAAAAGGCTTAGATGAGTTGAGTTGAGTATAACTTGCATAAAATAGAGTTTTTACTATTTTTGTTTAGTCATGAAAGTTTGACCTATTTATCTTGTTACCATTGCAAGTGATCGAATTTTGCAGGAATGTACTTGATTAAATTTAAAGAGAAGATGTTCTGGTCTTTTGGATGTTGATTGCTAAACTTTCTTATTTTCTGTACAGATTCTGGTTGAGGTTGTCAGAGTTGGAAATGGTACCGCAGATGGTGGAGGCCTGAGTTCTGTGCAGGAAAATGGGTACACTGAGAAAGACTCTAGTTCTATGGTTGTAGAGAATTCTAGATCAAGTTTATCAGTTGCTGATGGTTTGTCAACAAACAACTATTTTTCCAGAAGCTGTAGTTCAGAGTTCTCGCAAAGCCAGTACTTGGCTTCCCCAAGCAGTGACTTGGATAATTTGCATGGAACCAACAGCATTACTACAAGGGGAGCTCCCGTGGGTCTTACTGGGCTGCTGAACCTTGGAAATACCTGTTTCATGAACAGTGCAATACAGTGCCTTGTCCATACTCCAGAGTTTGCAAGATATTTTCGTGAAGACTACCACCAAGAAATAAATTGGCAGAACCCATTGGGCATGGTTGTAAGTAACCATCTTGACATATAGTATAAACTGTTTTCTCTCAGAAAAAAAGGAGAATTTCAAGTTCTCATGATGAAGTTCTCATTGATATCTTGTTTTGGTGTTCCTGTTTATGCCTTTTTTTCCCCTCAACAAATGTGTGCTTTATAAAGTCAGTTGAACTGTAATTTATGTTACAAAAATTTATGAACCCATGAAACCTTTATTTCTTAGGCACTTTTCTGTGCACATGAGAACTGGTAATAGTGCCTTATCAATGCCAATGCATAGAAACAACTCAACTCTTCGCATAGTTTGATTTAGTAGATTTATGTTTTAAGAGATCTGACGGAGTTTTATGCTAGCTGTCAGCTACCTAACGCAATCCTCCTCTTTTACCCGGGCTTGAGACCGGCCGTGGTGGAATTGCCAACGCATAGAAACAGCAAGGAATAAATTGTATTTATCCTTCTAGATCAGTGAAGCATCTCAGATTATATAACTTTCCTTGGTTTTTAATGTTATGGCAACCTTCTAATTTATTCTACTGTTATCTTTTAAGTACTGGTGTTTTACGTAGAGGCCATCTACATCGATTTCAATTTTGGTTATTATCTCAATTTATATTATTTAATGAGGTTTCTAGTGGAACCCTCAGGTGGATCATCTTTTGCATCAAGCCTGTACTATGCCTCCCGTTTGTACTTGTATTATTTTTTTCCAGATAACAAACACTGTAAAGCTTTTTAATGTAGCAAAGTTTAGATGCCAGTAAGCAGCACTTCAATCATATTATTTTTTGTTAAATGTAGCATCTAAGATTTTCTGTGCTTGTCTCCATTTTGGGAAAATTGTAGTAATAAAGCTTGTGTATTCTTTTCCTCCCCACAATTGATTTTTTTTTAAATATTGCCACCTATTTATCTGATTTTCTTTTTGTTAGATTTTATATGTGTACTTAGATGGAAGTTCATGCTATTTTCTTTTTTTTGTTTTTTTTGGTCAAGTCAGTCCTTTCAGGTGCCAATGTTGGACAGGTGTCGATGCTATACTTAAACTTAATTCTGAAAGGGAAACAAAAATATTAGGGCTTCTTCCAGATGCTTATAATGGAAGAATCCTGATTTCATACGAAGAAATCCAAAAGTTCCTTTCTGTAGTTTAACATTGTTGCCTTTTTTCTTGATTTTTATTGAGTTTTCCATATATTATATGTTTATTTATATCATCATTTATGCTATTAACTTCGTGCAAGAAATGTCAATATTAAGTTCCTTTGGGTGCTAGCTAAATCTGACATGTTGGTTGCTTATTTGTTAGTTGAGGAGTGTTTATGGATGACTGGGATTCTATTAATTGAAATTATTTGCATTAAAGTTGATAAATACTCCTTGTTTTATCTTACCTACATTTTTTGGTTGCTTATTAAATAGTGGATATGGGAGATTTGTTTACCGAAAGAAAGGGGTAGAATGGGATTAGCAGATATTTGACTTGAAATGGTACTGATGGGCCTCATGGATTGAGGCTCAAAAGAGTTTTGTGTTATAATAGCAGAGAGAATCTTAAAATATGTTTGTAGTTACTTTTGTGCACATCCAAATATTTATGGCCATGTTGCCTGAACCTTTTCACTTGTATTCGCCAACTTTGGAGGAGTCTTTAGCACATTGTCCTAGAGAAGATAACCGATACATGTCATGTACAATCAACTTGCGCTAATTATTTTATTAAGCACTCTACCTTATAAAGGCCTGTCTGATATGACCAATTTAACTATATTAAAAACTCTGAAACATCTGATCTGTCCATCTAAAGCTTCTCTTGCTGGATCTTTTGAAGCATCTGTCTTTCTGATTTTCATCAAGCCTAATCCCCATTTACAGATCACCATGATACACATTTCTATGTTAATGATTTTTTGACCTGTATGCTATTCACAGAACATAAGTTGTTGTTATATCTCCTATATATCTGCGATGTGACATGAAGTTACAGGAAGATCAGCAAACGTCATTGAATGTGTTTATACCTATTGGCTGATCTGTACCATCATTTTATGTTGTTGTGGAAAATACACGGCATCATGATAAAACTGACCAAATTGGATATTTTGAAGTCTGTTGACCCTTTGCATCCTGCACGTCATATAGGCATGTATACAACACGTGTGCCTCCTATGCATCTTGCAACTGCAAATCTGGCGTGAAAACCACCATATGATATAAATATGAGTCATCATGGATAGAATCTTAAATTCAGTTTTTGATCTTTATTGTTTTGTTTATAGCATGATGACAAGTAATAAATATGTATATGTTCACATGTACTTTAAAGAAGTTTAGGCTTCTCACTTTGATGCATGATGCAAGCACATGCATTTCTGTTAGATATACGAAGTCACAAGGATAACCTTGCAGGGTGAGCTTGCTTTGGCTTTTGGAGAGTTACTAAGGAAGCTTTGGGCTCCTGGGCGAACTCCAGTTTCTCCTAGACCGTTTAAAACAAAGCTTGCTCGTTTTGCACCTCAGTTCAGTGGGTATAATCAGCATGACTCCCAGGTTAGTTTTTCTTTTCTTTTCTTTTCTTTTCTTTTTTCTTCAATTGATATATCGATGCAACTTTCAATTACTTGATGTCAATTTGCACTCATCCCTGCAGGAGCTTTTGGCATTTCTGTTGGATGGACTTCATGAAGACCTGAACCGTGTTAAACATAAACCTTACATAAAGTCTAAAGATGCAGATGGACGGCCAGATGAAGAAGTTGCGGATGAGTATTGGGCAAACCACATTGCTCGAAATGATTCTATCATTGTTGACGTATGCCAGGTGAGTTTCACAACACATCTCAAAAAGTTTATATTAATATTAAACATCTACAAGCAATAAAACATATGGTGCTCCATTGGTTATAAAAATTCTTCTCATTTACAGTCTCTGATTTATCATTTCTTGGCACCACTCCTTAAATTATGAAGGGGATATTTTTCTTGTCTTTGTTATCATAGACAAGCGAATATGCATTTGCAAATATTATACTGCACATCTTTCATCATCAAGAGACTGAAAGATTTACTACGATGTTATAATTTCTGTATAGGTACAATGTTTCTATAGTTTGCTGCAAGGTTTTCATTTCTTTTTCCTTAATAATTGTTGTTAGGCCATCAAAATGACTGTGATTGCATCTTCATAAAATAACTAAACAGATTATGTTATTCTTTTGTTGTTATAGTAACTTTTATGACTTAATGAAACTTATTATATTTATATGCTGTGCTTTATGGATTAAATTATTGCTAAACAAAGTTTTTTATATTATTGTGCCTTTTATAATAATGACTGGTTCCTGACCTGACATGACTGCCCTATGAATCCATTCTGAATGATTTAAGAAATAACCGTGGGTTAGATAGGCCTCTACCATAAAATATGGAAGACTAGTTGGTGGGTAGGAGCATCCTCTGAACATTTTGATTATCATACTTGAATCCTAGCAATAGGATAGCTACCCTTGAAGCTTCAGGACATGAAAAGAATCTAGACCATGGTGAAAGAAGTCAAGTTTGATATAGGCAAGCTACCTGCTTGAAGCACATAAAGTAAGTGTCAGAGCCAAACTGAAATGCAGGTACTGTCTCATGACTGTAATTAGTTATTGATACAGGAGTTATGGCCAAATATTACTGAAATGTCTGGAATAAATGTTTCTTGTGTTTGTGATGAAGTCAGCAAGCTCTTGCTGTAATGACAGAAATCTTGGGAAAACCTTATAACCAAGGTTCACTATACCGGTATGTGCCACCCTATATCAGGCATATGAAACCCTGTTGATGTTGAACGCATACTTGGTATGGGGTGCACACCGATTATCAATACACCGAATTGACCCTTTATTGGGTGTATCAACATGCTTGACTAGGTCATTTTGATTACGTTTGAGTATATTTAGCTTGTAAAAGAGGCTAGACGTAGAATATAAAGAATGCCAGATTTTTTTTTTTAAGGCAATCATTTTTTTTTGGAAAATATGGAAATCCATCATTTTCATCAAGGTGATCAGTCTGGTAACTTGATACATATGTCAAGAAATATATGCTAAGAGGATTCATTTATTGAGATAATCCTAATATATTTTATTTGTGTTAGGGCTAGCTGAAAAAAAAAAACCAGGTTTAAAGGATTGTAAAAAATCAGGTTTAAAGCATTGATAATGAACTTATACGAATTACTTTGTCAAATACTGGAAAAATCTTTTTCATTTCTCAGATGATGAACAAAGGATCTGCATCAAAAAATTCAGAAAAAGATGACAGTTTTTTTTTTTTTTTTTGCCATAATACACTGTGCTAGCTTGTGTCCAACTCCTAGAATCTGTGTTGGACATCTGAATTGGACACTTGGATATTTATCATTTTTGTTTTCTACTTCAACTTTTTAATTTCAGTAGAGATTTACATCTTATGGATGGTGCTTCATTTTTACCTGACATTCAAGTCTCCATGCTTCTCTATTTCATCCTTTAATCCAAGTGTTCCTTCACTTGGTGACCATGATGCCTCTCTCTGATTTACTTCTGAGAAAGCCCAAAAGGAATCCATTTTAGGTTAACAAGTGGTTATGAACCACATGTAAGTAACGTCCACAGCTCCACTAAATACTCATACACAGCTGAAGTTTCTATTCCACGTCTTCTTCCTTCCTTCCCTAATGGTTCAAATAGGGAAACCCTAAAACTTAAGCCCATTCATCCTCTTCACTCAGTAGTGTCAGGTCAGTCAAATCAAGTCATCAATGTTGATCCATTGGTGAGGTTGGATGGCCCCAACTTTCGGTTGAACAAGTCCAACTTGCTAGTAGATAGGCTCTAGGTCAAGTCTAAACTTGTCAGTTTAATTAGTCTGACCTTTGAGGTCAGCCTCATCCAACCTAACCAATTGTCTCCCCAATTTTTTTTAGCCAGTTTGCATTAGTCTACATGTGATCCATGATTAGGTGATTTAAGTGAGTCGCATTTGTTGTTTAGTTTGTCTGATAATAAGTGCATGATAAAACAACTGTCAGTTTGATAATAAAGCAGGTTGAGAAAGTTATAATTTCTTAATAAAATGAAAGCAATGAAGAATTTGCTTAATATTTGAATAAAATTTCCAGAAGATTTCTCCTTGTTTCTAAAAAGCGCTGTTTCTTCATTTCTGATGATAATATCATGAAATCATACTACTTGGAGGAAGCAACGACCTGTCAATTAGTTTTCTTTGCTGGCCAGCTTCTCTTTTTAGAAACATCCTGTGAAACCCTTTGAAATCTTAACATAACCATAGATCTTAGAGTCCTTACCATATCCCTATGATGTAGTTTGGCCTTTTTGTATTTCTAAACCTCCTACTAATTGCATTTAAAGAGAAAAGCAGTCTCCTATAAAATTCTAGCAACTAGCAGTTTCAACTTTTATTTCAAATTATTGCTAAATTCTCAGATCTCTGTAAACTTTGAATCATAATCTTATTCTGTTATGCCCCTTGAACATAAATCAGGCCATCTGATCACCTAAATCTGACCCTTCGCTGAACTCAGAATATCATTGGTGTCTTCTATTTCAAAAGGCAACTATATGATACATCCTCTAACCTGAAACGAAAATTCAGTAACTAATCCTATTAACATAAATAATATGTGCTGTAAGTTCCTTCATACTACTCCCATTTCTTAAGACAAGCTTAGAGGACATCACTTGGATCAGCTATATATCAGTCACTCTTCAAAAAAGATTATTCATTGACTTTTGTTTTTTTTTCTTTGAATGATGAAATTAAGAGCACGTATCTTTGTACAGATAACTACAAATTGTAAGTGTTTGTTAGCATATGTTTTTACATTTGATTGGATGGTGCACCAACCTCGTAAAAGTCTATAAGTGCGCTCATTCTTGAATGATCATCCAGATTCAGCATATGCTTAGTGTTTTTTTTTTCCTCAAGAAATCTTTATGCCAAGTTTACTAGAGTACCGGCGCAGTTAGGCAAGCTTGTATCTGATTTGGTGCTGACCTGATTTGGATTTGACCCTGGTCCAAAATCAAACATGTTTGATGGGGTCCCAAACCTAGTTTTCCTCCTGTAACTTGGTGGATGTAGGTTTTGGCTAAATTATTTCATGCAGCTATCATGTGATTCTTCAATTTACAAGTTAGCAGAAATGCCGAAACTTTTCCGATATAAACTTTATCTTATGTTTGCAATTGATCTTTTACATCTTTGCTGCTGGCTTCTAGATATTGACTGGCCGCTGCCATCAGTAGAGCTGCTTGACCATTACTCTATGTCTGAATAATGTAAATTTGACAGGGTCAATACAAATCAACTCTGGTCTGTCCTGTCTGTGGAAAAGTTTCAGTGACTTTTGATCCATTCATGTATCTCTCATTGCCTCTGCAATCTGCCTCTGCTCGGACAATGACCGTCACTGTTTTCACTAGCGATGGGAGTGCACTACCCACACCATTGACTGTAAGTGTACCCAAGCAGGGGCGGTGCAAAGACCTCATTCAAGCTTTGGGCAATGCATGTTCATTGAAAAATGGGGAGAAGCTTCTACTTGCACAGGTTTGTTGGAGGTTTGCCATCAGTGGATGCAAGCTAGTGAATCTTGAAGTCTCTGATATGTAACATGAAGCTTACCCGACTATGATTTGAAATCTTTTTGCAGATACGTGGTCACTTGATTCATCAGTTTTTGGAGGAGCCATCACTCCTACTGTCTACCATCAAAGATGATGATCACCTTGCAGCTTATAAGGTCCCAAAGTTGGCGAAGAATGCAACTTACCTTCAGTTTGTACATCGTCATGAAGAAGTGTAATTGCCTATAAGAAACTTAGTCTTTTCACTTTATATTGCATGTCACTATAATAAATACCTGAGTTTAAACATTGGAGAATTTGGTCTTTTACCTATGTGAAGTGCTTTGTACAACTAACGTTATCAATTAGCGGCCAAAACTTGGATCTTTTGTTTTGTGGGCATATTGTTTATTATTTGTGTTGCATTGCAACTGCTAAGTTTTGCTAAAATGAGGTAAACCTGTAGGCTTTCTCCTTTGGATATCTACTTTCTGTCAGTGCTGCACGCCATTCTGGAGAAGCTTTTGATTTTGTTATGTTGTATCTTTTACCATAACTAGCAAAAACCATGCACATGTGATGCATGTTGACAAAAATAATGATAATCAACGCCAGATAAGAATCGTGTATTATACTATTGTATTTTAGTTGAAATGAATTTCTGGACAACAAAGAAAAAGATAAATCAAAAAGTACACAAACAAATAGAGAAATAGGATAATAGAAAAATAGATGTAGAATAAAAAATAAAAAAATAACACAAAATAAAAACATAAAATGAAATTGGAAATATATAAAAGAAGAATAAAAACAGATCAATTGAAAATTATAGTAAATGATGTTAAATGAATATGAAGAATACAAGGAACTTAAAATAAAAGCAAAAATCATAAATCTATATTTCAAAAAAAAAAAAAAAAACAGTGGTAAACATCCAGATCCCAAAAACAAAAAAGATACTCAAAAGAAAAAAAAATACAGAATTAGATGACAACATATAAAAATTCTAAACTGAAGGTATGGAACAAAAATTTAAAAACAACAAAAATGAATTAATAAATGAAAAAATAAGTTAAATTGAGACAGAAAAAAAATAAACTAAACATATTAAGGATTTGATATGATAGAAGTTTAGAACCCTTAAAAGTTGATATATTGGAAATGTTGCTTAGCACCAAAACCTTGGACCTTGTGTTTTGGTGGGTGTATTGTTTTTCTTTCTTTGCTTTTTGTTAGAATTCACTAAGATTTTCTAAAATTAGGTGAACCTGTAGGTCTCTCCATCAGATATCTACTTATTTTTTTAATGCTGCACTTTATTTTCGAGCAGTGTTTGATTTTTTCTCTTATGCTGTATCTTTTTTGAAAATAAGGTTAGCTAATATCATTCCTTTCACATTTATGTGGTACTTAATTTCATATCAGGGATCCTGGCAATAGTAGAAGTTCGGTAATGTGGAAACCCTATGCCACACCTCTTATTGTGCCAGTCTCACTTGACAAAGATGTGACAAGTGCTGAAATTCAACAGATAGTTCATACAATGCTTATGCCGATGCTAAAAATCGAAGAGCTACCGCCTTCAGGCCTATCAAATTCAATCATGGCTGCACCATTGCAGGTCCATGAAGATAAAAGTGACAGTGAAACATGCACAGATTCTGCCGAGAGTGATGATAAAGATCAGGAACACAGTTTTCAAACAGCTGCAACTTCCAAACCGCATCTTCAATTGGTTGATGAAAATAATGAGTGCATTGATTTGTCAACCGGAGAAGAGAAAGTTATCAGGGTGCCCCCATCACCGGCAGCAGTTGTCGTGTTTATCAATTGGTCAAACAGGGATTTGAGGAAGTATGATACGCACTATCTGGAGAATCTTCCAGAAGTGTTGAAGTATGCTCCTGCACCTAAGAGGACTCGTGGCGAACCTCTCTCGCTATACGCATGCCTAGATGCTTTCTTGAGAGAAGAGCCACTGGTGCCTGAAGACATGTGGTTAGTATCGTTTTCCTACTGCAGATTACCTGGTACTGTAACATAGATCTGTACCATAAATTGAGGGAAGACTACTGTCCCTTTGAGTTTGAATTAGATTTCATTTCACCCCATGGAGTGAATGCAGTTAAGCCATGTATCAGATAGTTTGCTGTTCCAACACCATTTACCTGGATTTTTTTGAAGGATAATTCATGACAATGCGCATATGCCTCCCTCCCGGCATGCTTTCTGAAATCCTGTTGTGCATCTTGAATTCTATTCTATCATGGGTGTGATCACCTTAGCATTGAAATTTGATAACTTTCAAGTGTCATATTAAAAGGCACCTGATGTTTCTCTACAATTCCTATTTTTAAGCATGCTAGGTGGGCTTACAATAGAGATGGATGTTGCTTGATCAAGCAAGCACCCCTATTTGCTTGTGATGTATGGGATTTCTTTCATTATTAAATACTGTATAGTGACTGATTTTTTCTAAGCCTTAATCCTTGCTTGGTTTCAAAAATCTAACTATATGGTTCTCCAAAAGGTATTGTCCAAGATGCAAAGAGCAAAGGCAGGCTAGCAAAAAACTGGATCTGTGGAGGCTACCTGAGGTGCTGGTTATTCATCTGAAGAGATTCTCTTTCAGCCGTTCAACAAAACATAAACTGGAAACCTTTGTCAATTTCCCCATTCATGACTTGGATTTGACAAATTATGTTGCCAACAAGAACAGTTCTCAGCGCCAGATTTATGAGTTATATGCTTTGAGTAACCACTATGGTAGCATGGCAAGTGGGCATTATACTGCACATATCAAGGTTAGTTTCTCCTTGCATGATAATTGTTTTGTATATTACATGTGGATGTGGTACTTTGTCAACAATAGCATTGGGTTTTTCATAGAAGGGCCAGGGCATAAATTAGCGCCATATTTGAACTTATACTTTTCTTTCTGGAATCATTGGTTGTCAGCTCATTAGCTCTAAAGTTATAATTCTACATCAGAATCATCAACCGAATAGGACATCCAAATTTTGGGTTTCTAATTATTGGATTCCTTGGCTGCGGATGTGTTATAAACTGCGACTGCTTGTAACTTTATTCGTTGTCTTCTTTAAGCACATGTAAGTGCTGTTGTTTTACTACAAGAACTGGTCATAGGCGTGGAGATAATCTAATAAATTATCCATTAGAGGATTGATAGCGGTGTAGATTTGGTTTCCTACGCAACTCAATATATTGTGATGTATGTAATGTCACTGGTTCTACTGTGCAGCTTCTGGATGAAAACAGGTGGTACAATTTTGATGACAGCCATATATCACCAATTAATGAGGATGATGTGAAGTCAGCTGCAGCTTATGTGCTCTTCTATAGGAGAGCCAAAGGAGAAGGGGCCTCTGCAAGCAATGGAGCTCAATCTTGTGCAAACCAAAACTACAATTTCAGCCGCAGATAGACTCATTTATCATGCATTGTCACCTTCTCTCATGCTCCAGCACTGAACAGGTGCAGATATTAGAAAGCTAAGCCATGTACATTTAAATATAAATCATAGGGATCGGTAATTTCTTCAAAATTGAGACACGCTGTGTAACGCTCTTCTCACTTGGATAGGGTGAGCATTTTTGCAGGAACATGTTTTGTACCAAAATGTCTGTTACATTTCTCTCTGTTAAATTTATATAATCAGTATGTGAGATGTAATTCTAGAAAATATGCTGTGCCTGTTTGTGGAATTTTCTTTACCTTCTCATTATGGTGAAATGGTTAGTGTACAAAAGCAGATCATGCCTGTATCAGCATTGATGATGAATGTGATAGGGACTGTTACAATAAAGAGAATATTTTTAGGATGAGATGATCATTCAAGCATTTTAAAGCTGTGGGCACCATGGTTTAAGAAGGAAATATAGAATTTGAGCAGGCTTTCTGAATTGCAATGTGTTGTGCTTGCTACAAGAATTAGTCCCAAAAATCCTGGAGGTTCTGGACTTGACTGTTTAGCCTGCATGGTTGTGATCTTAAAAGTGAACTCTTGACTGCAATGCTAGCAATGATGCCTTCATTACATTATTCCAATAATATTTTTTTTTCTTAAGAAGTATTTTTGAATATTTTAATGATGATGAATCATGTTTCTTCTCTGGATGCAGGGACTATCCATTTAACAACCTGCTATCAAAGTAAAGGCTGAAATTTCCATGGTTAAGCTGTTACAACACCTCTCTCTCTCTCTCTCTCTGTTGGTCTGGACCATTATTGGTGTTGCATGTCATGCAATAGGTCTGTTTAACAACACTTACTTGATAAGACTAAACATCTGACCACTATAAGAATTACTGAGGAAAAAATAAATTGATAAAAAAGAAAAATATTGCCCATGGGAAAATGGAATGGCATCCATAGATATACATCTTATGCTCGCTTGTGCTTATTGATTATTATAGCCAACAACATTCAATATTTGAAAATTTAGTAATGAGTGGAATAAGAATGCAGAGTTATTCTACCTACTGTGGTGTTCAATGTTAGTAGATAGATATAGGATCGTACTTCTAAGATGATAAAAGGAGAAAGAAGAATATTGCTAGAAGCTAGAAAATTTCTTGAAGTACCCCACCACATAGCATGACTTGCATTAACAAACTCCCTTAATACCAAAATAAGGCTTTGGCATTAATTTTTGAAGTGACGTGCATTTATAGAATAAGAACGTAATCATTTCACTAAATTAAAACTAGAAAGAGAAGAATGAGATAACCGACTGGTTAGAACTTTAAGAATCATGAAGCTTTTCCTTACCACTTGGCATAGGTAGCCTGAGCCTAAGAAAAAATATAAATATTTTTTTAAAAAAAATCTACATGAAAATTATTGAAATTCGCTAGAAATAAAATTTAGGTATGGAAGGATAAACTCAATTTTAGTAGATACAACATGCTAACATTCTTACATGGGAGTAATATTTGATTTAATATACCCTTTTCGCATAACACCCATTTTCACTAAAATAGAAGAATTGTCAAAAACAATTTATGTATAATAAACCAAAGAACAGTTTGATTAAGATTGAAAAACAAAGAGAAATAAGGAAAATCCAAAAATATAAAGGTTACAAAAATTTTCAAAATGCATCAAGAGTTAAAGAATTAGCTCTATAACATTGACAATGCAAAAGGCATCATTTTCATGGAAAGGAACCAAAAAAAAAAAAACATGCATAGAAGCTAAAAAATAAAAATAAAAATTAGATAAAAAGTAAATTCTAGAGAGCACTTGAATTAGACCAAGACAAACAAAAACAAAATATGATAACACTTAACAAAAAATTATACAATAGTGCTGATCAAAATTTGAGAGGAGTGTTCAAATAAATCATTGATATAGTAAATATTAAATTCTCACCATAATGAAACCTACTTTTAATATCTCCAACATTCCCCCCCTCCCCTCGAAAAAAAAATCTAATATAAAACAGTAGAGTCCAATAAGCAAGGATTGTTTTAATTGCTAAATAAGCAAAGTGAAGGCCTAGTAAGAGAATATATAAATAGATGTCTTGAAAAAATGAATTCAATCCACACTTGGGCACCTAATGATCCTAGCAACTAATAAATTCTAAATGACAATTGCAGTAGACGTCTGCTTATTATCCATTGATAATGATGCAATGGATAGTTATTAGCTATCAATAAAGTAAAAAATAATAGATAGTATCAAAAAAAAGATGGTACATTATTTTGTAAATTTACTATTTTTTAACAAAGCTTGAAATTAGTAAATTGTAGATGACTAGTACAACTAGTACAACATTAGGCTTCTATCAAAGAAAAATACAATGTGATGGGGCTGATGGAGCTACATTCGATCAACGGTTAAGATCATCCGATGAAGTTGATAAGGTCACGCTCGATCAACAGTGATGATTACCTTTTCGGAGCAATTTCAGTCGGCCACCCAAGTAAGTCTATAGACAAGCCTCATTATTTTGATATCCTTCTATAGACTTTTATAATTATGAATTAAAGGATAATTCTAAGAACACTCTATAGAAAAGAAGCACAAAATTTTGTCTTATGTGTCACTATTCTCAAATGTCGTAATAGCTTTAATAATGTCAAAAAGGATAATATAAAAACATAACCATTTATTTGAGAAGGCAAATGTTATGATGCTTTTAACCGTTTGTAAGTGGTATCGTAAATAATGGTACCTTAAGGCACATGAGCATTATATAAGACCATACATATGGTAGCGTTGAATAATTACACGGGGGCTTTTTTTTTTTGTTGAGAAAATGAATAAAAAAGCATGGTAGTTGAACCCATTTGAAAATATCTAGTTGGACTTTCTTATTTACATAAAAAAAAAGAAACTAGGCAACATTTTATTAATAACATCAGAATAAAGAAGAATATATACAAAAGCTATTTATAATTACAACAAAAATGAATATTATTCTAGAAATTTAATTTAAAAATTCTAAAAAATTAATTTATTCTAGAAATAAATTATGGATTACATAATTGCATAAAATAACAATAATATTGCCTCATATGGGCTTGTCATATTATTTCTAAATCAAATAATAAAGCTTTAGATATTATTATTGATAATTAAATAAAAACTTTGCATTTTCAATATACTAATAATATTTTATTTTGTTTAATGAATAGGAATGATAATTTTTCCATTTGATCATTTACCCGATCGGTACCATTTCTAACGGATCATGAATTCTCAGTCTAAACGGCTTAATGGATAAATGATCGTTAATGGCTAAATAGAAAAACGACCGAGGATAGTATCCTGCCCCATCCCCATTTATCCATCGCCATCCCATTAGCTTTAATATAATATATTAAATTATATATATATATATATATATATATATATATTAAAATTTTAAAATAAATAAAAAATATATGCTAAAAAAATCTAGTAAAACACGTTTGAATCTCTTTGTCTGTTCTCTTCTTTCATACAACCACACTGAATATCAAAGCCAAAACTTTTTATTAATATTTTTTTAAGCTTTCAATAAATTATAAATTTAATAAAATAATTTTATTTTTTTATGTAAATGATCAAACGGGTATCAATTGGGTACTTGTTTACTTGGCCGGGTATCTCCGTTCCCGCCCCTTTAATTATAATGGCTTAACGGGGTAGGAAACAAAAAGTTTTCCCTGACGGGGATAAAGACCGATAGAGGCGGCCTATCATTGAAACCATTAATAAATAAAAATGTAAAAAATAATGAAACAATCAAATATCTATATAGAAAAGGATAACACTATGTCAATGAAATTATAAAAATAGAAAAATAGGTCCATTAACATATTTTTATAAAGAAATGCCTTACAACAATGCAGAATATCAAATGAAAACCTATTTAGATCTCACATTCTAATACTGCCAATGTATAGTTTGCTCAAAACAAATGAAGATTCCCCTCCCTTTTATCAATCTTCCAGGTATCATATGCATTACAATAAAAATAAAAACAATCTACTAAATAGCTCATTGTAAGATGGAAGAAGATAAATTTTATAACTTCATATAGTCAACTCAACTCAACTGATCATCTAACCAACTTCATATAATAAAATTAATTCATATAATAAAAAAATACAACTTCAAGCAAATTAAAATTTATAATGAAATTGTAATATAATCACTAAAATAACAAAAAAAGTGAGCACATACAATTTGTCAGAAAAGAAGAAAGGGAACAAAAATAGTGTGTGTATAATGAGATTAATTGCTTGCTTTTAACATAGCTAATTACTATTTGTCAGCTCAATTTTTGATTTATTATGAAGATTACACTAGTTTGGATCTTTTCTTTTTAATAACATAAAGAATGTGTGAAGAAGAATACGTAGATTTGTTAGATCAAAACTAAAAAAATCATATCATTAGTCATGAATGGCTCAACTCAACTCATCTAAGCCTTTTCCTAACTACATGGGATGGCTACATGAATTTACTTTCTCCATTCTACTCTATTCATGACTAATGAATGACTATTGAATAAAATTAGTTAATATCTACATATCTAATATAATTTCACCTTGTAAGTCCCTAATAATTTTTCAAAAAGAAGTAACCATTGAAAAATAAAAATAAAGTAGAATCCATCTCTAATAATCCAAATTATAAGTTTTACCTTGGGTTAATAAATCAATAAATTCATGAAAATTTGTAAAATCTCTAAAAAATATTTTTCTGATATATAGAGAATGCATGACCAAAGTATTATTAGTCATATGAAGATGGATAGCAAGTTCATCAATTTTATAAACAAAGTCATGATAAAATTAAAAAAATAATATCTAATTATTTAAAAAAAACTGGATATAAAAATAAAATCTTAAACAATAAGGAAAGAACAATCATTTTGAAATCAAAAATGAAAATCACTTATAATTTTAAATTAATCCAATAATAGAATATAAAGTAAGAATAAGGAGATTTACTTTTTTTTGTTTTATCTAGATAATTGTAAGGCATATTATAGATGGTACATTTTCAAACAATATTTGTACATTGAAAGACTTCTATGATCATCATTTGAAACTCAAAAAAGAACTTTGAAGTCTATTAACTCAAATTCATAGGTTGGAGTACTATTTCATTAAAGAAATTTAGTTGTCACTAAGAACTTGTATTGATTGATCTTACCTCTAAAAAAAAAGAACTTTTAGATTATCCCAAAAAAAAAATGGTATCTTTACTATCAATTTTGACAGTAGAGATAAAGGTAATTAAACCCATGGAGTTTTGAAACTTCTTTCTTTATAAAGTTTCTCAATATGCTGATAAAATCTCTTGAAGGTGATGGCAATAGTGGTGATACTTATATTCATGGTGCCGTAATTTTGTTGATCTATATTATTTTGTAGATGCTAGCAATAAAATATGTATAATATATTTGTGTGTTTGTGATTCAAACATAGAGAAAAAATTGCTATATTAAAATCATATAGATAAATTCAAAAAAATAGTTAAGAATTTTAAAAAAATAGATAGGAGATAAAGAGTTGAAAATATAAAAAGAAAACAATAGTTACCCCTTACTTGTGAATTATTGTTGGATATATGGAATATAATATTTGATATTGTAATCTTTCGGATGGAAACAATGATAGTAGCTTACAACTTGATATATTGTTGTGATGTTCATGAATCTCTTAAGAAAAAAAAATCAAAAAGAAAAAAAGCAAAGAGGAGTAGTATTAGGAGGGGGAGTGTGGGAAGAAGAGAATCTTATGATTGATCTAGCATCATCTTATCATTAATGTATTATTTGTTTGCACTTTGGGAAAAAAAACCTAAAAAGATGAATTTAAAAAGAAAAAATGTTATAACATGAATAATGATAGGTAATGAGATATTGTTTGCTTGTTGAGAGGAATAAAGACCCAAAGAGCTAAGAAAATATATGCAAAGATAAAAGAAGATAATTTTTTATTAATAATTAATTTAAACCAAATCTTCTAAAATGATGTTTTTTGTTAAGAGTATCAAAAGGCAATCGATTATAACAAAATTAAGGTTCTATTAAAAAATAAATAAAGCTAATCTAGAACATTAAAATAAAATAAAGTAAGAAAAAATCAAGCAATAACTTCTAATATAGAAACATGTACATCAAATAAAAAATAATCAGTAAAAAATCAGTCAACTAAAAAATAATTAAGAAATTTTCATAAGTTATATATTCAAGAAATGTAGCGAATTGAAATAAAATAAAAAAATATCAAAGAGATTTTCTTCACATAATTAAATTAGAGAGTAGAATATCAACTAAAGAGAAAGAAAGAGAGAGAGAGAGAAGAGAGAGAAAAGCAATAGGCGTAGAACAAGAAAGCGAAAAAAGAATGGAATAGGAGTCCTCATTCGCTATGAAATTTTGAAAAAACTAAGGTCCACAAATAACATTTAAACCCTAGATTTGGCATAATTTTGTGAAGATCTATAGAGTATTTGGTCACACATTAGGTGCGTACAGGGCTATCGTAGGTGGTAAGTTCCTAATTAATAGTTTTTGGCTAGCCTTTTTTTTGATAAAAATGGATTAGTATAAATAAGTTGAACTACCCTTTGGCTCATGTCATTATGTTAAACTATAAGATAAGCTCCTTTAATCCAAACATAAGCTAGTTTTGTGCTTCTACTAGAACCCTTCTCCTAATGTGGGTTTTATGTCATTATGTAATAATCAATGCAAGCATGTATTTAATCCTATGTTAAGTGTGGATTACAATCCTAAATACTTATGTAAGACAAAGGACTCCAATTAATGACTTTTAACTAGCTTATAGTGAAATCTTATATTATTTTAGGCTTTTCTAATTTTTAATTAAGTAATATATGGGTCCAATGTGTGTATATGTTCTTTAATTTGAAGCTCATTTAATTGCAATTCTTATTACATTCTTCTTTATTAATTGGTCCAATCATGATATAATTAAAAATCTTACGGTGATAATGTAATAATCATGAAAAGGAGGAGCATAAAACAATTCTACAAGGAAAACAAGCCAACAAGACATTTAAACATGTAAACAGAAAAAAAAAAAAAATATCTACTATGGTATCCTCATTATGAGTTAAGAAAGTATCTTTTGGTAGGTATAATCAATTATTAAAAACTAAAAAAATATTTTTGGGAAAAAAATTTCTCCTCTTTAGATGTTGATGTGTGTATTTTTTTATGAAATTAGAAAGGATCATAATTAAAATTCCAATTTTCTATCTCAAGTCAATGGATATTTATCATATGCCAATTTCATATTTTATTTATCTACTTGTGCTATACAAAATATAAAACTATAAAAGCTTTAAAGCCCAATCATGCAAGATGAACCTTTAAGGCCTTCCCATGTCATATCTTATTATGATATAGGAAATCTTACAATCTTGCACTTGTTTAATTAGAGAATCATATGAATGCCAAACTCTAATATTTCTAGTTTAGATGTTTATGACCTCTTAAAGAAATTGTGATAATTCATGTACTCTCTCATCTACATTGCACATATTAAATACGAGAAGATATAAGCTTCAAAATTTCAAGAACATCTTTACTTTGGGCAAGTGTCTACGTTTAAAATCATTCTAGTATTCAAAAAAAAAAAAAAAGTTCATTAAAACGCAGCTCCATGTTTCCACCATAGATTAGATCCCCCAAGTTCATGATCAAATTGGAGTGTCTAAGTAATGACACATCATCTATGTGTTATGAAAGGCTATGATTAAACTAGGCTTAGTCACATACATTACATGAAGCATATATAAACACGATCTTTTTAATTTAATAGGAAACTAAAGTAAGTGGATCTAATAAAAATGATAACAAGCTAATCCCTCTTTATATATTGTTTATGCAGCATTCATGTTTAATTTTAAAGAGATATAATTATTCTATATTGATTTTCAGCTTTGAATAATGTATTATTTTTAAATTTATTTTAATAATAACAATTTGTATATTTATTTCAGAGTTGTTATTAGATTTGTAGAAAATAAAAGGTCTATATATCTTCAATACTCTTACTATTTAATTTTAAAAATATTATCAATCTAATATATATATATATCAAGTTGAAATGACTTAAATCAAAATGTCAACGTATACAAGTAAATTAAATAGATTTTAGTTTTTCTTATTAACAAGTTTTAAGTGTTATTTAAGTAAATAAAATAAGTGTTGGCAAAAAGAGAAGCCAAGAAGAGAAGTCAAAAAGAACAAGTTAAAAAAAAAAAAAAGCTTTATGAGTTACTGTAAGCTTATCTAAACTAAACTATAATAATTATTTTATGTAGGCTAAGTTCTATAATAAAATAATTTTTTTTCATTTGAACGTATCAAACCCTATTAAAAAAATTCCATCAATTTTTTAACCAACAACCTCAAATCAATTAAATTTTTAAAATTGCAAAATCATTTTATCTAACATATGAATAATTTTATCTTTTATGATATTGGGAGCGGTATTTAAATTTAATAATATAAAAAGTAAAAAATAAGTCCATATATAATTTAAAATATATTTAAAATTATATATGGACAGCTACCATGCTCCCATTAAACCCACCCCCCTCTGACGGTCTCCAATGGCGGATCCGCTGCTACCCCCACCGCCCCGGACACCCCGCCACCTCTGCTGATGTCGACGCTCCGCCGCTCCGCTGCCTTCCTCCTCCTCCTCATCTTCTCCCACGTTATCGTCCGGCCGGTCCTCGCTTCCGGCGGACCCAATGGCGGAGGCGGCGCAAAGGAGGACGAGGAGTTCTCCGAGGAGCTTCTGCTGAAGCCCTTGCGGGATCGGAAGGTCCTCGCCCACTTCCACTTCCAGAGCACCGCCCTGCCCTCCGCCACTCATGGCCGCCATCACCGCCTCTTCCCCAAGGCTATCGCCCAGCTGGTACTTGTTCTTCAATTCCTTCCCCATTTCAACATTAGGGTCCTGTTGAAGTTCCTCTGGTTGGTTTCTGGGGATTTGGTTGCAGATACCTTATTATCTGAAATCGGGGTTTCTTCGATTAAACTTATACAACTATTATTGTAGGTGATTCGCTTGATTCTCTTCCTCATTTACTACTGCTAGGTCGTGATTTAGTGAGGTAGATCAGTGTGTAGTCTAGGTGCAGGCTATACCCAGAAGACCGCAAGTCCACGCAAAGAATTTGTGGGTCAAATGGCATAATTAAGTAATGTAAGATATCTTGTGTGAGAATTTTTCTTTTTCTTTTTCTTTTTCTTTTTTTTGGTGGTCTCCATCTTGAGTGTCGATTTCTATGTAAATAGGTCATTTGTACATCAAAAATCTCCGGATTTAAATTTTAGTCATAAATTTTTACTACTTATATTTAGAGATCCACCACAATGGAACTTTCTTATTAGATTGGCAGAGAAGCTTGACTTTGATGTGAATTTATAGTTAGATTTTTCATAAAATATCATATTATCTGATCTAGGATCTCGTGATAAAGGTACTCAAGTCATGATCCTTAAATCTTCCTACCATTTATTTGTTGATGGTCAAATCTGTAGCCAACTCTGGTTCAAGGTTAACGAGCAGAAATGTCACATCCTTGACGCAAGGCTTGTGCTGAAAAATGCAACAATCCGTCACATATATGCAAGGTTAAGTTCAAGGGCATGCAAGGCATCAATTTCAAATAAACATTATAATTAACTAATAGCAGTTCATGACATAAATAGATGCTTAGGTATAACCCCCATAGGAGGAGTCTATTATGCAACGAGACAGAGAGTTTATAAAACTTATATTTATAGTAGTTATATCAATATGCGGTAAAACTTTAAAAGATAGAACTAGAAATAAACATATAAGAGAAATGATAGGAGTAGCCCCACTTAAAGATAGAATGAGATAAAATCGATTACAATGGTTTGGACATATACAACAAAGACCTTTACATGCTTCAATTAGAAAGAGTGATATTTTAATAATCCATGGTAAGAATAGAGATAGAGGTAGACCTAAACTAATATGAACAGAAATAATTAAAAAATATATAACTATTTATAATTTTAATATCGACTTAGTCCTGAATTGAGCAGAGTGGAAGAAGCATATTCATGTAGTCGACCCCATGTAGTTGGGAAAAGGCTTAGATGAGTTGAGTTGAGTTGAGTTATCAATATCATCTCATTTCATAAATTGCACATATTGCTTAATAAGCATAAAACACTCCTTTTTTATGATATCAATGTTTTAAATAATTAGCATATACATACAACTTCCATTAAATATCCAAGTTCTTCCAAAGTAATTTCAAGATTAAACTTTTAGTTGCAATATAGCAAGAATCCATAAGTATATATGCATGTGAACTTTTAAAAATATATCTGAGCTCCAATAAACTTGATCTAATTTACCAGTAAATGAGTTATACAAAACAATCTATGAGATTTTTAAGACATTAAATAATATTAAGGACATGTATATTTTGAAATAAAAACACTCTATGTAGGGTAAGTTTACTTACTAGCAACAAGTAACATTATAATTAAATCCAATCACTTTGAAACTATTTCTTCAAGACCTAATATTATCAAAAATATAAACATATCAGTATTGAAATAATTTTTAAAATTCTTGAAGTTCTCAATAACCTATTTATTTCTTATTTTCCTAATCTAAAAATTTTGATTTGTTACATTAATCGCCAATCGAAGCATCCAAGCCCATGTTGGCTTGATTATACTCTGGGCCACTAACTTGAAATCAAAATGAAATAAACGGTTATGATCTTTACTAATTAAAGGATTGGTGGGAATAGACCCTTGCCTACCTTTCTGGAACACACAGTTTCAGACGTGCGACATGACCTCTTAATTTGATGCTGAGGTCGGAGGTCTTGATCATGGGTGTGAGCTTTATAAACCTTCAACCATAAGAGGAAAGAGCAAAAATAACTCTAATGACTACACCCCTATTAATTCAAATCCATCAATCAAAATTGTTTTTGATCTAAGGTGGAGTCTAATGATATCTATGATAGTAGGGATGGATATCAATACAATAGGTGGTTACCAACTGAGTCTGGAGCCTAAGATGGGTACCTCAAGGCAAGGTCTTAAATCTTGTGAGATAGAGGTGTCCCGATTTTTCATAAAATGAGATGCCTCGTGTCTTGTTCCATCTCAGTCCTTGATCCAATCAAACATCCCAATACTTGTTTGGGATGATTTTTTCTTAAAAAATTATTTATAAAGTTTTAGTATTTTATTTGATTTTTAAACATATTTGAACTTTAAAAGTTATCTTTATGATAATTAGATCTATTTAAAATTGATACTATATATATTATTGCTGAGACAGAATGATAGGACTCCATCCCACCAAGATTTGAATTATTGCCTCAAGTAATAAATGAAAAGAAACCTTTTGCCAAGGCCTACCAGCTGTTCACTTAGAGGGAAAAAGTAAATTTTTTTATAAAGAGGGGGAAAATATGAGAGAGAAAAAAAAGGGATACTTTGACCTCTTCACGGAATGCCAAAAGCTTTCATCGTTGCATCAGTCGCTTCTAACAAAAGTTCATGGTCTCATACCATGGCCAGTAAGGAATCATTTCGAGTCACGAATTGAAAAAGAACTTCAAGATCTTTATTGGTGAATAATTCACGAATTGAAAAAAAACTTCAAGATCTTTATTGGTGAATAATTCACGTCAAAAGATTATATCTACGACTTATTTATAGAGTGAAATGTTCTAAAGTCTATAAATCTCCTAATTCTTATAGGATACTGATTTCTTAAAGAGAACTGAAGAGATGAATATCTAAAAATAGATTCTTAGCTCTTATTAAACTTCTAACTCATTTAACATGAGTCTCTAGAGGAAAGAAATATAAAAATTTGATTAAAATTAATGAAAGATCATCCTTAAATTATAGCAATATGATGGCATTTTCATAATTTTCTATAAGTTCATAAGAACTAAGACATCTTTGATAAATTGCTTTTAACTTGTTCATTTGACCTCTAATTTAGGTGATTCAAGATGTGTTGGAAAGCTAACTAAATGACAATATTATAGAAGTGGATTTACTTGAAAACTTTAACCATATTGGCCCTAGTAAAGTTTTTTTTTTTTTGGATGGAAGCATATTTAATTGCCTTTTCTAATGTGGCTGGAGGTGAAATTATACATTGCATACATACATACTTACATATATACATATATGCGTGCATGTGTGCGCATGCGTGCGCACGCATGTGTGTGTGTGTGTGTGTTAGTGTGTTCTATCTCCAGCTAGATTTAGACCTTTACAACTTACTCAGCTTTGCTCAAGTCAACCCAGGAGGATGGTGCTAAGTTGACTCAGAGTCAACTCTGTTGGGTCTCAATTTTTATTTTCAATATTAGCTAGTCAAGTGGACCAGGCCTTCAATTCTCAATTGGAAAGGGCCAAAGGGGTAGGCCTCGGAAGGAATGTTGAACTTGTCGTCACATTACTTGAAGATTCTGATAATATTCTTCCGCTGCCCTATGTTGAGGGAATACCAAATTGGGGAACTAAAAATGCTTTTCTTCTTTTTCCTAAAAATTTAAACTCATGATATACTTGCAAGGTGTCTTATCTTTTCTGCAATCAACTGGATACTATATTTTTACAAGCAATGTGGGATGCAAATGATGTAATGCATTTTCATAAATGCTAGGTAAGCCAATTATGAAAGAAGAGTTATGAGGAACTATCACTTCCACACTGTGACTATTCTTCCATCTAAACAAGAATTATCACTTCCGTAGTTCACGAATTCAAAACATCACCATATTTTGCGTTAATAGCAATGAATCTGGGAAACACACATACTTGAATTCCGATTCATATCAAACACTGATGCTTGGCAAAATATGCTTTATGTACTAATTTTGAGTATTTTTTAAGCTAAGAAAAACACTTCAGATATTATTGTTGTACTTCACAAATACTTCTGTGAATGAGGACTTTCTCCCTCCTTTTTAGTGAATCGATACCTTTAAATGATGGATATGATGTATTATTTAATTTTAGCATTTGCGTTATTGATGTTATTGTGCTGTTTAAAATTTGTGGCGTGTTGATTTAACTAAAGACTAGCAGATGGAGATATTGTTGTATTAGTTGTAACATATCCCATATTTCAAGGTCTGTTGTATCAATGAATCTGTATCATGTTGTGTCTGTGTTCCATGTCTATCACCATGCTTCATATAATGGATTGTCCAGTACACTATTTTAGAAAATCCCAGGCAAATTTTGAGAAAACTTTGCACATGTACACGCTTAATTAGGTGCATCTACCTGAACAATTTAATTTTATCTTTGAATGGTCTCTCCTTAAGCACAAGGTCTGTTGTATCAATGAATCTGTATCATGTTGTGTATGTGTTCCATGTCTGTCACCATGCTTCATATAATGGATTGTCCGATGCACTATTTTAGAAAATCTCAGGCAAATTTTGAGAAAACTTTGCACATGTACACGCATATTTAGGTGCATCTGCCTGAACAGTGCAATTTTATCTTCCAATGGTTTCTGCTTAAGCACAATAAACGGATCTACATCCTGTAACTATACATTTTAAAATTGTGGAGAATCATGTCTTAGTTCATCTAAACCATAAAGGATAAATTGTTATGGTATTGTTTGGATGCCCTATTCCTGGTTGGAATAGGGCCTTATTCCATGCTATTTCTCCAAACAGGCCAAAAAAGGTGATGGGCCCCCTAAAAATTGGTATTCCGGTCAAACATCCTTATTTTAGAATTCATATTCCATGCTTCTCTATGGAATAGCTCTATTCCCATTTATCGTATTCCAAGGGCAGTGGCTAAAAAAAAAAATTGACTATTACCCTCTCTATCGGAAAAATTCATGATATTAAATATAAAGGAGGAAAAGATGTAGCCTTGGCTAATCGTTACTAATATATGTACATAACAATGTCCATCGCAAAATGGTAATGGTATAATCCATTTTTTTCTTGCTAACCGTTACTAATATATATACATGCCATGCAAACTTTTAATAGATCATAATAATAAATTAATTAATAAAAAATAATTTATTTAAGTAATTACGTTAATAAATAAATTGATAATCCATTTTTTCTTATCATTTGGTCAGGGGTATTTTTGAGATTTCTAAAAAAATCTTCATCTATTTCTAATGGAATACAGGCTTATTCCCATATCATCCAAACACCATTTGGAATAACACTGCATTAATTGCACTAGAATAAGGTGGAATACCATATTTCAAACCAAATAGAAATTTAGAATAATAAGGGAAATAAGCTATTCCTGAGGAATTTGTATTCCTATTCCTGTAATAGTTTTTTGACATCCAAACACTACTTATAGGATTATGTACACCTTGTCAAGAAGATGAGAATTTATCATGTGAAAAAGCTAAAATAGATGCAAGAGAACTTCATAAAACTCAAAGCAACATCCATCGAGTCACCAATGTGGAACCTCCCTCTAAACAAAGGAAGGGTCCCCTTGAACACAGAAGGTAATCTGAACATGGTTCAATAATTTGTGGAAGCAATAATAGACTTATTGATTAAGCATCTAAATATAGGATATAATATATCATGCAGCAGTTGAAGATGACCAGTAAGATGCATCCTTAAATAGTCATTATAGACATGATTGCAAGAACTCGTGATGAATCATTATTTAGACTAAGATCCCGATTCTTAAAGGGCCATGAGCATTGTTAAACCCCTGTTACATACTTGTGCTTACATATTGGTGAATAAATTGATATCCAAGACAATTGGTCAATGGACTCTTTTAGAATAAACTTTTTATAATTACCTGAGATTATTACAAAGGATAACGGGAGAAGAAGAGAATAACAAAAAGAACCTTGTGCCATGTAGACCTACTACCCTTTGTCCATGTCGTGAATATTCACTAGCTAAAATGAGTGGTAGCAAAATGATTAATTTTGTGATGACTAAATACTTGTTGAATACAACCTGATTTAAAGCAAATAAATCTTTAGGGACTGCTACTGTGAAAGTAAATTTGTCACCTGTAATTAAGGCCATCTGTTATTGTTAAGGGTTCCAACATGTTGGATTATGTATGCTAATGAGGCTTGGTTGACATGAGAATTTGTTGAACAGACAAGCCAAGGGCCTAGGTGAACAAGTTTCTGGTAAATCAACTCAATGCAGAGAATAGACACTTTATTGCAGTCATCTACACACATAAAGTGAAAGTTGATATTAGTGAGTTAACTTTTCATAATAAACTAGATTACTAGCTATTTGCTGTTTAACTTAATAGAAGCAGTATAGCTTCATTTTTTTCTCATCCTGGAAGTTCACATTTCTTAAGAATGTTTTCAGCCATGCAAATTCACATGTAATATAGTTCTCAGCCCACACATGGCTTCCAAACTGAGCGTAGCTGCCATAGGTTGCTTCCTACCATTCCATATTAACATATTTACCCCCAAATAATAATGCAGTAACAGACCTTGAATGCTGTCACATCGATTATTTCACTTTCATTCCTCTCCCATGTTGCATTGTTTAACTTGGTATATGTTTTTTTTTCGAAATTTTCGAAAAAAAAATGTCTCGAGGTTATATTTGAGCAGTAACTGATTTTGGGCATCAATAGTGTTTTTGTACAAAATCTGTGAATGGTGCAAAAAGTTATTTGAAGCTAATAAATGTTTGGTTTGGATATGTTTAGAGAAGTGCCTGGTAATGATCCATTAAGGTTCTTATATTTTCATCACCTCATTTTTGACTTCAGTAATCTTAATTCATTCGTCTTGCAGACTTTACTGATTAGTTTGAAAGCAGGAAGTAGTTAAGATTCATGTTGAAGGTTCAGTATAATGCTGTAAAAAAATGTAATTTCTAAATGAACAGCCCTTTTCTAACATCCTATGTTACTTAAAACAGGTCCAAAAGTTCCAAATTAAGGAACTGGAGTTATCTTTTACTCAGGGACGATGGAACTATGAGAAGTGGGGTGGATCTGATCCAATGTCCAGCATCAATGCCAAGCCCCCGGGTGTTGAGCTGTGGGCCCTCTTTGACCTTGCCATGGAGATTGATGCAACTTGGAAAAATCTCACTCATGCCCTTTCAGGTCTCTTTTGTGCATCCATCAACTTTCTTGAATCCTCCACAGCTTATGCTGCTCCTCATTGGGGATTCCATCCAAATTCCAACAACCTAAGATATGGTGCATTGCCACGTGAAGCAGTTTGCACTGAGAATCTCACTCCTTGGTTAAAGCTTCTCCCATGTCGAGACAAAGCTGGTCTGGCTTCTCTGTTGGACAGGCCTTCTGTTTATAAAGGATACTATCATTCCCAAAGATTGCGGATAGTCTCAGCTAAAGTTGCTGGTATAGTTCTTGAACAGACACTGACTGTTGTGCTCCAACCAAATGTCAGATGGAATAACCCAGTTTCTTCTATTGAGGGATCTTTCCAGCCTAATTGGTCCATGAGTTCGGTGTTTAAAAAGAAGATAACAGGACAATGTGTTATTGCTAAGGCTAGTAGAGTATTCTTTGAACTAGAGGAAGGTTTAGTTGCAGAACTTGAGAAAAGGGGTTCTAGCAATTATTGGAGTAATCCTTTATTTGAATTGTCTCCTATGCCAGATAGGGAAATCAAAGAGCTTAATGCCTTGCAAGATCAAAGTGGTTCGGTTATATATGAGTTCAAAGTTGCTAACTACAACAAGTATGAACCTTTGGATGTGGGCATGACATGGAAGGTTCCTTTGGTCTGGTCTTGTTCCCATGCACCATTCCATGTTGGTCGGTTTCTAATGGGAAGTGGAAATGAAAGAGGCTCACTTGCTATTTCATTGCAATCCACCCAGTCATGTGAACAATTCTTAGATCGGTCACATGCTTGCACAGTGCAGGTTGTTGTTTTTCAGGTTGTTCCGTGGTATGTTAAAGTTTATTATCACACACTACAGATATTCGTAGACGGGAAGCCTCAGACTGTCTCTGATGTAATTGAAAAGTTACAAGTGACTCCTTCAGAAGACAAGTTGCTACCTGGGACATTGGAATTGATGCTTAGATTTCCTTGCAGCATGCACTCTGCTACACTGACTTTAGATTTTGACAAGGTCTGTTGCAATTATCTGTTTTGGGTATCTGGGGTCCCTTTAATTGTGCCCTAAGATATTTATCTATTTTTGACAAGATCTGTAGTTCCTTTTATGTCCTTTCTTGTAGATCAATACAAATCACTTTTATGAAATCTTCACTATATCCAACATTTTGTGGGCTTCTAAACCTTGTTGAAATACCTGTTTTACCTTATTTAATCGAATCATTATACTGTTCCAGGGATTCTTACACATTGACGAGTATCCTCCAGATGCTAATCAAGGTTTTGACATTCCATCAGCTTTAGTTAGTTTTCCTGGCTTCCAGTCAAGCAGAAACTATCGTGAAGATGAATTATTGAAAAATTCTCCTATGCTGCTTAAATTCCAGGTATCTTTCTGATATTTGAGCTTGTTGAGGAAGGACATAACGTTGTTGAATTGGTGCAGTGAAATAATGAATAGTGACTATCTTCACTGTTGGAGTTGTTACAAGTCTTATTGCTTATTCATTTTGGGTTTGTTGATTGGCAGGAGAAGAATGTTGTGCGGTCTTATACAGAAGTATTGCTTGTACCTTTAACAACTCCAGATTTTAGCATGCCATATAATGTCATCACTTTTACTTGCACTGTGTTAGCACTATATTTTGGATCATTGCTCAATGTCTTGCGAAGGAGGATTGGTGAGGAAGAGAGAGAATTGAAAAGCAAAGGTAAGTCAAATATTTGATATACTTGATTCATAAGTGCAATAATGTCTAGATTTCTTCAAGGTCTACAAAACTAGTACTGAGACCCATATTGGTCCATTACTAATTTGGGATGGTACGGATCAGTATAGTACAGTACACATCTTGTACCAAGATAAGTTTTCATTCTTTTTTTGCTCTTAAATCAAGGTTTTAAATCCCGTAAAATGAGGCCATCTCAACTTTTCTATAGAATAGGATGCACTGTCGTCCCATCCTGCCCTAACACTTGGAATAAGAGTCGTCCCTGGATGCACCGATTAAGACGTTGGGACCGTCCCAATACTTAGCACAGCAAGCTGTCGCAATGGCCCATGGGATACCTCCACCAAGACTTGAAATTGTGTTCTTAACCACTTGGTGCTGAGTAGCATGAATTGGGTTTGAATGAATTCGATTTATACCTAATTAAAACTCAATACCATATTGATACTTTACTAGTACAATCAGTATGGGTCAATTGAGCAAACTTTGGATTTTTCATATTAGAGCATCTTCTTGAAAAAGATGTTTTAAAATTTAATTTTAAACATTGATCATGCTTTTGAGATGGATAACTGAAAGGTAATATTTAGTCTATAAAATGATTAATATTGATAAAATTACCTGTCTATCTACTTAGAGCATTGAACAGGTGAAACCATACTTATTATTGTTAATTGATGTCATATATGGTACAAGGGAACCATTTGATGGATATTTCCAAGGCTTTAGTGGAGAAATTTTCTCATCATCTAATACATTCTATTGTTTGGTGGTTATATATCTGTGCTGTAGAGTCTGAATGTGGACCTGGTGTGTATCCTTGTCATATGGTGACAGTAGGGAATAGACTTGCACATTTCGAGAAGCTGTTCATTACTGAATACCATTTGGCGATTGTTTTGAAGTAATTTCAAATTTTCAAAAATAGCACATTTTTTTCATGTCTAGTGATTGAGTTAATGATGGATGTTATTGGTGTGCTTACAATGAAATCACATGCATTTACTGCATAACCTATTATGTGCTTTTGAGTAGTTTTCCTCAGTTTTCTTCTAACAACCATTGCGTTCTATCAGTCCTTGAATTTTTTTTTTTTGCTTTGGGTTTTATGAATCTTCATTGCATAGAATTTCTACTAATACTAATAGAATTTCAATAAGCACAAACATTTTCTCCAGAATCACCCAATCAGTTATTTGGGTTTTGGAGGAGTTTGTGTTTGAAATTTATGCTCAAGTCACTATACTATACTATATCTATGTCAGCCATTTTATGGGTTATTTCAGTCAGTTTCATATTTACTTAGTGCAGTGAAAACATAGTTGACCAACTACATAAGAGCCCAAATGTGACAGACAGCTCTAGAAGGCTATGGAAGTGACACTGAAAGTTCTGCATGCCTGTCATTAACGAAGTGGTAGAGCCGGGATTTTATTCTGGGGTTGCAACAACAAAGTTGAAAAATGAAAAACCCCTGGCATGGATAAGTTTGAGTGTCCCAATGCCTTGATTTTTTAATGAAAGATATGAGAATGTAAATCTGATAGCTTGTTAAGAAGGGTAAAAAGGGAAAAAGAAGACTGCACTATGCAAAAGAAAATGGAAAGTGTTAGGGAGAAAAAAAATTCATTTGATTCCCGAAATGCTGGGCTACCTACAATGTAGAAACAAGCAAATTTCTTAAGCAGTAATTAGGAGAGGAAGGGGAAGAAATCTGGATGAGATGGAAACCTGATCATCTTGAGCCTGCAGTGTCAGGCGAGAAAAAGAAATTTCAAGTTATATGTTTACCATCCCTGCTAGAGAGTATTTTTTTTTTTTTATGTGATGGGGTCCTGGCCAGCCATCCAATTTTCCTATTTCTTGATGAGCCACATGCATTGGATATACCAAGATCTTGTCAGATAGAAGGTTAGCAATTTGGAGCTCAAAAGGAATCTTTCAAATTTTCAAGCTTCATATTTCCTTACAAATCCCTAGATGATCTCCATTCATATTTTTGGCTATGTGATGGTGAAGTTTAAATAGTGTTTCTTTGACTTATCTTCCTAGGAAGCGTTATAGAATCCCAAAAAATAAATAATAAATAACATCTGACCACCTATATTTCTATAGTTTGCATAGCACTTTTTATTTTGTAATGAGAGATTCCATGCTTGCAAAAATTGTCTAAATTTCATGGTGTTTCAAAATGTGGCTGGGTTGGCTGCAAACAAGGTTTTAAAGCTCGTGAGATAGAAGTATCCAAAGTTTTTAATGAAACGAGACGTCCTGCATCCTATCCCGTCTCAATCCCTGGCTCCTAATACTTGATTGGTATGTTTTTTTTAAAAAAAATATTTATAAAGCTTTAGTATTTTATTTGATTCTTAAATATATTTGAACTTCAAATGTTATATCTTTATAGTAAATTAGATCTATTTAAAATTGACACCATAATGTATTATGGTTAAAACTGGATGGGTCAGAATAACTGAGATCAATTCCAAAATCTCTCTAAGACAAGATGTCTCAGTCGTCTCAGTCTTCATCTCACTGAGACTTGAATCACTATCTGCATATGCATTATTGCATATGTGGATGCAGCCTAATGACCATACCGTATTGGACCAATAAGGTCCTAATATGTGCCAAAGCCACATGCAGATTTACCAAGCACGGGAAGGGACCAAGGTGACACATGTATGTGGCCCTTGTGCATATTGTTTATGATGATGATGAATCATTGTCTAAAATGTCATCTTCCGAAGAAGATTGGAAAAAATATCATCTTTTTAAAAGTTGCTAGCTCAGGTACTGTATGATTTGTCTATACATGGTTATAAGCTATGCATTTTTATTTCTTGTATTTTGATTGTTCATCATTTGATAACTGATGAAATCTTGTAGTTTGAAGAATCTCTCTCTCTCTCTCTCTCTCTCTCTCTCTCTATATATATATATATATATATATATAGTTTAAACATATTTATAAGCTATGCATCTTTATTTGTTGTATTTTGATTGTTCATCATTTGATAATTAATGAAGTCTTGTAGTTTGAAGAATCTCTCTCTCTCTCTCTCTCTCTCTATATATATATATATATATATATATATATATATCCGTGTGCTTGTGTGTGTGTGTGTGTGTGTGTGTGTGTCTTTTTTTCTTTTCTCTTGTCAGCTTGTCTTCAGCTGAAATAAGGGATTGACATCAGACCTAAAACAGAGGTCAGTATTACCAAATAATTGTGACATGAGATAAGGATCAAATGGTGTTAGATGGGAAGAGTATCTATATTATCTTTTTTATAATTCTATGAAAACATTTAAGATGTAGAGAGCTTTTAATATTGGATCAGCACCATAGCAGGTAGCATATATGCATATAGTTATTTTCAGATTAAATGGTTGAACTTGATGACTACGACTACTCTTCTTGATCATTTGGAGGTTAATTGAGATATAGCTCTTGTGAAGTGAGTACAATGATCTTTTGCTTATGAACGCTTGATAGAACAATCATTTGTGGAGATTTTATATATGAAGAAACTAGTTTCAGAGATCTCCTTGCTTTTCATGAACAGATATATATCTTGTTGGAAGGGGAGTCTTCTTGTGTTGATGGGGTCTGTGTCTAGGGCCCCGCATCACATTGCTGTAAATTTTATTTAGAGGCAAAGTTGTTTCACGCATGATTGAGGTGTTTTCCTCGTAACAATTACTAAAGAGAACTCTAGAAAGATGCAGTCTGATAATGCACCCAATTCATGAACATCAAAGAGTCTGTCGAACCTTCTTATATCCACCATCAAGTGGTAATCAGTCAGAAATTTTCATTCATTTTAAGGCTAAGAAACTGCTGAAGTTATTTTGATTCTGGAATTTATCTACAGTATTTAAGGTTATCAATAAAGACATGTTCTCCCATATTGAGTTGTTCATCTAGGTTGTTGGTTGGAGAGTTAGAAAATAGCTAAAGACAAATATATGTGCAGATGGCATAATTTTTCATAACTTCACCATCAATTAGAAAATTGATTTTGAAAGAAGCTGACTATTTTATTAAAGAAAGAAGCTTTCTGTCATACTCTTCTCTCCTAACTGGAATGTTATCCTGATTGAGGGTTATAATTGCTGAAGATGGGTACAAGAAATTTCCATGCCTAACAATGTGAAGAGCACTCTTAAAGCAAACAGGAGTGAACTTAAGCAACTAAAGCAGATGAGATGATGCTGACTTGTTATGATATAGTAAGAGGAGGTTGTGCAAATGTTGTTAGTTGGTCAAAAAGGATGTATGAATCCTTGAAAAAATGATGTTTAACTCTCATTTTGCTTCTGTTACAGCTGGCACCCCACATGCTGCCAGATTGAGAAGCAATAGAGAAGCCGCAAATCAATTTTATAACTTTTTCCCTCAAGATTTGTGTTTACTAAATAGTTTCCTTTTCGCTATACTTGACATGAAAGCAGGATATAATGGGGAGTATGCTCTGCTGTAGTACCTAAAAATATTCAACTAAGCAAGCAAAGTATATCTGGTTGGTTATAATGGCATAAATAACATGGGTGTTCTAATCAGTTGCATATCTTTAATATTCCTCATATGTTGAACGCTGTTTACTCTGTTTTTCTCCGCTTAATACTATCATGATGCCTTTTTGGAAACTAAGACTTATCTTTTTTTTCTTTTATTTTAATACTTTGCAGCTGCCAGGCCTGGGCTGATTCCCCTGCTCCGATCTAAGTTGTCTTCCAAGTTAAAAGGACGGACAGATGAGTCATCCCAGTCACCAATGCCATCGTCTGCGTTGTCATTATCTTCATCATCTATATTAGGACCCAAATTATTTTTCAAAGTCATATTAGTTGCCTTGTTAGCTGTTTTTTGTCATTATTATTTAAACAATAGCTGAGGTCCATGGATAAGCCAAGTACACTGAAAAGGAATGATTCAAATCAGATGGCATTTTGTAACCTATGTAATTAGGTTATCCTCTTACATCATGTTGCCAGCCGGTTGTATTGGTGTTTGTTGCAACTGAGGCTGGCATGTCTAAAATGGACTACATCTGACTTTTAGCAGTTGGTCCCATCAACAGCGATGTGATTTGATTTGTTCAGGTCTGGTTCCAACAGTTCTTTCAAACACGTGAAAAAATAGCTTTTGGATGTTTGGAAAGCCTTGCTGCACTGGGAGTGGTGCAGCAAGCATGCACCGGCTTGATGATTGGGGCGCGCGCTGTGTGCATGTACGCATGTTAGAGATAAAATCATTTTTTTCTGCTTTGGCATGCGTGCATGCGATGCGCGCCAATCATCGAGTGCAGTGCAGCAAGATTTTTCCTTTAGATTCATCACTGTTGTAAATTTAAAGAATAGTTTGAAAAGCAGTAAGATGCACATAAAACAACTGTTGCATATTTAGAATTAGATTCGTTGTGAAGAAATAATCGGTAAGAGGAATATACTGTGGGTATACGAACAAGGACATGTTTAGGATGAGAAAGACAATGTGAGAAGCTCTGCATATTCTTTCACATCGCAGCTTGGTTCGTTGCGTTGAACTAACAGTTTGTGATGCCTTTCTAGTCTCAATGCCAGGTAGAAGATACGAAATGTGGCAATGTAAAGAGCGTAATGATGTTGTAAGCTCCAAGAGATCTGCGTTCTTGGATAGCAGATTGATGAAGAATCTCTTTGGAAGGGCATTTGGAATATGAATGATTTCTATTCAGGTACCTGTTTTAAGCTGAATTTTGGTTGGGTTAAGTTAGGTCGAGTCAGATAGATTGAGATGGATTGTCATGTTAAACAAATTGAATAAGAATTTTAAGACAGGAAAAAGATTTGAAACTATTTTATTGAGTTAATATTTGTTGGATTAAAGTTTCCATCATTGTTAAATTTCAATTATACATTTACATAATTTTAATAAAATAAAAATAATTATACAAGTAACCTATATAAATGTAAATATGAGTGGTTTGTTTACATATCAAGCTGAGTTGGGTGTTTAGATTAAGTTAAAGGTCAATCTTAACCAATCCTATCTACAGTAGGGTTCGGTTTTTTGAGTCTAGGATCAAACCTAGTTGGAAGCCCTAGATCGGAAGCTTCATAACCTTTGAATTCACCAGTGGAGAGAGGCCGAGTGAACTTACTGTTGTCACAGCCAGGTCACCATCCATTTCTGCGGTGTTTCTCAGTCATCCATGGACTTTCTCGCATTGATGGTCCACTCGAGAGCAGAAAGCCTGCGAGGGAATGTGGAATTGAAAATCTGACATTTGCTTGTGAATGTGGATTGCAAAACCTCAGCTTGAGCAGGCCAAAGAGAACATCTTTGAAAATTTAAAGATCCAGAGTTTATGATGGCCGCCAATGGGGTTATATGAAGACCCCTGTTCACTCTAAATGCTCTTTTGGGAGGAATTGCCTCCAAGCCTTTATTAGGCCAAACAAAAAATAAAGGAATGTTTTGCCCAAATAAAGTATAAAACACTATCCCTCGTAACGTTTTGGTAATATTATGAATTTAACCAGATGGTTTCATTAATTAAAGCAGCTATACAGGGAGAGAGAGAGAGAGAGAGAGAGAGTAGCTGGAAGCTCCGCTGAATGGTTGAAAGAGATCCAAGGGATGACAGACAGATCAATAGCAGCAGTGAGATAAATGCAGCAGATATTGAGGTGGTAGAAATGGACTGCATAAAAACAGGAGAGATAAATGGGAGAGAGAACAGAACAGCTGGAAGCTCCGCTGAATGGTTGAAAGAGATCCAAGGGATGACAGACAGATCAATAGCAGCAGTGAGATAAATGCAGACAGATATTGAGGTGGTAGAAATGGACTGCATGAAAACAGGAGAGATAAATGGGAGAGAGAACAGAACAGAAATTGGCGTTGCACGAATTGACTACACAAAAACAGCCGTCACGAATTGACTACACAAAAAACAGCCGTGGAAAGATGAAAGGGGACATCTGATAGTGATTGTGTTGTCATCAGTTAGGCAGAGACTTCAGCAGCAAAGAGAGCAAATACTCCATCAAAATGGAACAAAACGAAAGCTTAGATCTGATAAATGTTTGAAAATAATCATTACAACCTTGTGGCCTATTTAATGCGCCCGCACGATCGTCTATATTTAGAAGAGTAAATATGGTGGGCAGTAGCTTATATAGGAAATTCATAATCAATTCATCTTCAAATATGTACCTGCATGATTCTCAAATCCAGTACAAACTATAGGTAAATTAAATTGGATGACAATAGCGATCCTACCACAAAAAATGATTGAGACATGGTCCATGATTTCTGATTTCCTGAAGTCGACCATTAGTAGCGCAAAGTCAAACAACTGCAAGAAGACAAAGATGTGATGCCCAGAGTTTTTGCCTTTTTTTTTCTTTTTTTCTTTTTTCCCTTGCTTCTTCCTCTTCTCACTTGACTCAATACTTTCATGTTTGTACCAGAAGCTAGTGAAGCCAAATAAGACAAGTACCCATAAGACTGCTCACTCTTAACTAGAGAACTCCAAAGAAGGGATTGGCTATCGCAGAATTCAACTCTGATCCAGCAGAATTCAAGACTGCCATGTCAACCTTGTCCCTAGGTAGAAACAGAAATTCATTGTCATCAAGCTTCTCGAATCCACATATCTCAAGAAATTCAATGCCTCCATGAAGGCTACCCACTCTATCCTGTTGAAAGAGATTAGAAAGAGACAAACTAGTTAAACTTTTTAGGAAGTGAAAAGTCAAGCTAATGCAATATGGAACTCAGAATTTCTTAGTTACCTGAAATGTTGGATTATTTAGTCGGATCTTTCTAAATTTTTCTTCATCTGGATTTTTGGCAACATTGCCCACGTATGTGAAAAGCGTTTGGAAAGCTCTCTTTACTTTAGCATCCTCATCCTACCAGATTAAAAAAATAGACAGTCAGGTAATCAATGTGATTCAACAGCAAGCAACGCCACTAAGTACTATAATTTATCAGTACAACAAAAACACATTGCCAATGGATTAAATTAAAAGTCATCGGACTTTACATTCTCACTAACTTGTCAGAATCTCTTTTATAAAAGCCAGATGTTTGCCTCAAACCATAGAACAAGCGTTCAGTCCAAGAGCCACATCATATGAAGCATGACACAGGCAAACAAAATGGTCAAAATTTTGTGGCTATATATTATAAAGTTGCATCTTTCTATTTTATGTGATAGTCGTTGCAGCGATGATGTGAGTCTCAGAAGTAGACAAGAAGCAATAAGTGAAACAGAAAGAGTGAAATAATTTAAATGAAGGATTTCAATATCCAATCCCAAAATGGTCCCCTTTTTTCTACAAATACATGCAGAACCTAATTTTGTTTATCAGGAGAAAATAAACATATTATTTGACTAATTATTGATTTGTTCGATTGCCATTATTAGTGGAATAACAGTATTATCATCATAATAACCAAAAAAAAGGTGCTACATGTACTTTTACAAAAAAAGGGGACCATATTGGAACTGGGTTGAAAAAAGAGGACTAGCACGTCAAAATCCCTTTGAACAATTCCAGAAGACAGAAATAAGGGAGAAATCAGTGCTTAAATTGATTTCATTGATTAAGAAAATAAGAAACCAAAATGATACATGCAACCGGCACTTTTCTATGTTTGTTATGAGTAACAGATCCCAAATTTTAGCTCTTCTCTGAGAATTTATGAGAAAAGGTAATTGAGACAGAAGATACCTTGTGGTGTTGCTTAAGAGAGCGTAAGCAGTCTCTCATGCGTTCTGCCTTCGTAGCAGGCCTAACAGGTAAGAAACTCTGGAGAATATAAAGCACATGTACCCATGAATAATAATAATAATAATACTGTATTCCAGCATTCTACACACATCAAGGCTTTTAACTCAATCAAGAGGGTTAAGGAAACTTATTTGAATCAATCAGACCAAGAAGTACCTTCTTCTCCTCCACTGGTAGTGGGCTGGGCTTTGCGGCTTCAGGGTCTTCAGGAGGCAACCCAAGTTTTCGCCTTCTTTCAGCCTATAATAAGATTTTATGTAACAGTGTTATGAGCAATAGTCCACCGATGTTAACATATGCAAGAACCAAGCACATAAGGACAACAGGTCCCCTATACAAAAACATGGGATACCATCTTGCAAATGTTTTATGTTGAAATAATAAAGTCCAAATTCTTTTAACTGCAGATGAAAAAGGGTGTCACATTATCATATACTTCGCTTTCCCAAGATACGATCATCCGTTCGCTATACATTGATATATTGTGCTTAGGACTTCCATCAAGCCAACAAAAGTTGTTGAACACTCTCAATGTCTTGAAGGAAAGTTCAATGCATTAATCTCAATGACCATGAATTTGAAACAATAAAAAGCAGCTGATCTCAAAGAAGAATGTCATGACTTGTAATCAATAATAAATAACACAAATGGTTACCATGGAAAAGATACTAATTAGAGATCCAATAGAATGTTCGTGAAAATACTGATCGTATAGCAGTTAGGTAAGAAATTCATACCTGCCTCCTTCACTTATCCAGAAAAATGCAGCTATGCATGAGGTAAAGTCATAGCAACTAGGTAACTCACATTCTTATGGAATATATTCAAACATATTGACATTGCAGCCAAGATTGTCGGCCAACTAGTGTAGTTGATGCCCTCTAGGTATCTCATCACACAATAATACAATCACCTAAGAGGTACAGCCCATCATTAGTGTACAGAGTAACATTGCCATGATAGAATATGTCTTCAATCTCTCACTATTACATTCATCAAAATCCCAAAGTTTCATGAAATTCCATGGGTACTCAAGTTGATCAATCAATGACCCGGCATTTCTTCTCAGATTGCATATACAATTCCAACCCAACTACTTAAATTAACAAGAAGCAGTCATGTTTCTATTGAGTAATGTCAATCCTACGGGTTGAACTTGCATGTTTTAATTTGCACATTGTCAAGTTCCCATAAACTTATACTTGGTTTTCAAAATTAATGTAATGGACGGAAACCATCTTGAACAGGAATAATGCAAACATATGGCAAAAAAGATCATTTCCTTGACTGTAAAGTCATAATTGTTAAATCACGAATCATTAGATGCCCCACTCAACAAGACGAGATAGAAAAAAGATATATAAGAATATCATTTTTACTACTCAACTCAACTCATCTAAGCCGTTTCCCAACTATATGGGGTCGACTATATGAATCCATTTCCTCCACTCTGCTCTATTTAGGACCAAGTTAACATTCAAATCACAAATAGTTATATCTTTTTTAATTATTTCTGTCCATATTAATTTAGGTCTACCTCTACCTCTATCCTTACCATAGATTGTTAAAAGATCACTCTTTCTAACTGGAGCATCTAAAGGTTTACGTTGTATATATCCAAACTACTGCAATCGATTTTCTCTCATTTTATCTTCAATTTGGGCTACTATCATTTCTCTTATATGTTTATTTCTAATTCTATCTTTTAAAGTTTTACCATATATCCATCTTAACATACGCATTTCTGTTATATTTAATTTATTCACATGTTGTTTCAATATTGCCCAACACTCTATTTCATATAGAATGGCTGGCCTAATAGCGGTTTTATAGAATTTTTCTTTCAATTTTAATGAAAGCGCCGATCATACAATACTCCCAAAGCACTCCTCCACTTAATCCATCCTGCTTTAACTCTATGATTCACATCTTTATCAATTATCATTTTTACTAGCATCGCAATTATTAACATTTTTACTACTATAGTCAGCTCAAATATCATCAAAAGAAGAAGAGATCATCTGTAAAACTATAATCTATAGCAACCATTAGACGGATAACCAACAGAACTTAAAGTACTAAATGAAAGTAAAAGAAATATAAAATAGGCATCTTACATTCTAGGAGAGTTTAGCTTCCAAACAGCAAGCATAAACGAAATGGCTGATGCAGAACCAAAATGCCAATAGAGATAAATGATCCAAAGAAATAGGAAAGCAAGACAGTACAGACCTTATCCTCTTCTAGCTTCTGGCGAATTTTCTCTCTTGCTCTTTTCTCTTCTTCTTTCTCAGCCTTCCGCAATGCCAACATTCTGTGCAAGAAAGAGATGCATTTCTGAATACTTAACTCAACTCAACTCAACTCATCTAATCCTTTTCCCAACTACATGGGGTCAGATGCTTTTCTGAATTAGACCAGAAAATATAAGTGATCTGCCAACTACAGGCATTACACCAAAAACCAAATAATCATTCTATATAGGCCAAGACAAACCTTTTTCTTTCATTTTCCTCCTCAATCCGCTTGGCTTCCAAAATTTCTTTACCCGTGCGTATTCTATCCTACAACAGAGAGAACAGCCAAGTCAAACTACATCCTGAAATATTTGTTTCTTGAACTAGTGCCTTGAGAGCAGGTTTGCAAAATTGAAAATAAAAAAATAAGTTACAAGGTAGTACATCTCTAGCTTTCAACAATCAGCACAAAAAGAAGGCAAGAAAAGTACAAGAATATTATCAAAATAAAGGAAGAATAAGTTTCATGCAGACCACAGTCAAATGTGAGACCCCATGCAATGTGCAAACAAATCAGGCCAGACACAAAGGTGCAAATGGAAAACAAATGGAATCATCCATATTAACACATTAAACTGCTCAATTTAAGCAGCAATAATAACAGTTTCCCTAGAGATCAACATGTAAGTATAAATTGATATCTATACTTTATTTAAAGACTCTGACAGTGTGTAATGCATTTTTTCTTGTTGGGCAGTCACGTCTAGGGCCTTCAAACATGCATCAAGTCAATACTTAAAATCTTGTTCCTTACAAACCCTATGCTTCCTGGAGCTAAACATCATATGCATCATACCTTCATTCATTGAATTGGTTATTATAGCTTCATGTTTTTGACATTACAAAGCGTCTTTGGATTTATTTGACTGCGTGCCAGAATTTTCAAATTCTGTGGTTATTTTCTTGCCCAAAAAATACAAAATTAAATTTGCAGATATATAAAAGACCATCATGCTGCAATGGTATATTCAATACCTGATTTCAATTTAGAATTCTATTTAAAATCTTAATTTAGGATCTAGATGACAGTTCGGTATGCCAGCTGTGAAAAAAATACCAGAAAATATGTCAACAAGCTGATCCTTAATAGTTGTGTCAGATCTAAAGAATAGCTTCCTTGAATAAATCAAAGCATAGTTCACTTGGACCTCAGTCACTGACTTTTAAAATCCCATAAGGGAACAAGAAACACATCTTCAAATAATTATCTTACCGACCATCAATGATAGACTTCCAGTGCAAGTCACAAAAACGATGCAGCAAAAATTCACATTAATAAGCCAAAAGAGAAATAAATCACATGGAAAGAACAAGGCAATACCTTCTCTCTTTCTCTTTCCATCTTTTTTCCTCTTCCTCTTTCTTCTTGCGAGCACGTTCCCTGCAAGTACCAAAGAAATTGGCATTGTAACGGTAGACATACTCATGTCCACCAGGTTTTGTCCCAACAATTTGAGTTTGGCTTAATGATGAAAGTAAACAAAAGTTTGAATCCAATATGCAACAACCATAATTGTCAAATCCTGTCCCAACTCTTCAGCGAGTTAGAAAGAAGATATAGAAATAAAAACAAATTTTTAATTACTGGCATACCAGCCAGTACAGGATTTAGCATACTGACCTGGTATGTGGTGAGGTAGATTAGAATGCCCCTGTACCAACACATGCTATAGGTGTTGTGCCAACTCCAACAACATACCATGTGTCTATATGGGGGACATACCACAATGCACCAAGCCATAACGTTAAGGCACTTATACAACGTTTAGCACCAAGAACACATTGAATAAAACAATGCCCGAGTCAATATATGATTAACTCATTGATCTTATAAGGACAATATACTACTACAGATTCACCAAAATGATCCAGTTTATTTTAAAGGAGACTTCAATGCAAATACAAGCAGCCAATTCAACATGTCAATTAAGGCCTAGTGAAAAGTTGGGCCAGTGGAGAGTACACATGCTCGAAAAACGTTAGGCCATATGGTCTGGATGTTCTAAATGAATATGTTAGACCAGATCTAAATGAGGCCACATTTGACCAAATCATCATTTTAGCTGTGATCAATATATTCTGATTTAGATGGCCTGAATTTAGACAACATACATTCAAACCCAGCTCACAGGACCTCTATATGAAAATCCATATGCTAGGAAAAAATGCAACAGTGCACCTAATCAATCATTAGCTGTTTTGAAGCTCAGAGGTCATGAGTTTTTTGTGATTTGTGAATGTCTTTCCAAGAAAAGAAAATAATAGAGGAGGAATGTCAGGTTTGAGTTGCAATGCTTTTAGTCTACATAGATTTGCATGTGATCCTTATAATCAGTGCTAAAAAGAAAGTGATATTCATGAAGACCATTACATGAATTGGCTTTTATACAACCCTAGAAACAACTGGGTCTTAAAAGGTAATGTGACACTAACAAATAAGCCTCCCATTTGCACTTGACTTGGCAAAAGAATGCCTGACTTAGCAAGTAGGATGCTTGGAGCATCTTCGGTCTATCCACCTTCTCTTGATCAATCCCTGCTTTTTGTACCACCCCATGATTCTCCACTGCCTTGAGCTAAGCACTGAAGTTGCTTGTGATTTGGTTAATAAAATGGAGAGTGGAGGTTGAATTCTTAGAGATTATGCTGGCAGTAATGTGGCTAGTTGGACCCATCAAGCATGTATTCTACTGGTTAAAAAGGGGACTCAAGCATGTATTCCACCGGTTCAAGGATTTTCTAACTACCCAAATCAACCTTCATACAGCAGACACAGGCTTCTGTGGCTCCTTCCTTTGGCTTCTTTGGAGTTCAGCTAATATGGATAGGTGAGCAGGTTACTTTCTACGACTGTCTTTGCTTTGGCCTTATCAATTAAAAAGGGGGAGTAAGAACATAGGCCCCCTTCTTATATATATCCAAAATCACTTCTCCATAAAACTACATAACCAAGTAAAACCCCTTAAGGCTGTACAGTTCACACCTCAGCTCATTGACTGTTGAATAGGCCTGGGCAGACCATAGCTTGGCAAATGGCAAGTAAACAATTAGGGGCAGCAATGAGCTACCTAAAATCAGCCCGAGCCCCAATCAATGCCAATAATTGGACCTACTAGATATAATCTACAGGACAAAGTTTCAAAATAATCACCAGCTTTCCTGGGCCCAAACCCAAATAAAGTCAAAAGACAACCTCAGCTCATTTGATCAAATCAAAACTCTAACCTTTTCCCACCTACACTACAGAAATATTAAGTCTGTCAATTAGCTACATATGGCCTTAACTCTTCCCATGAAAAAGCTCAAACAGAAGTCAGTATCTAATAAAATGTGGATTTTCCAGTTGATTAGTAGTTCAGTTCTCAAATCAAAGACATCTTAAAAACTAGTAAGATTGTCAATTTTATCGGTTGGTTAAGAGTTGTCTTACAACTGAAACAGAAGTTGTTCATATCAGATTAGTACACCTATTTTGGATCAAAGGTTGCAAGAAAAGAAGGCAAAGACCTAAGATAACATAGATGGAGGTAGTGAGAAAGCATATAGATAAGCTTCAAATATCAGTAGAGATGGCCCTATACAGGAATACTTAGTGAATGAGGATCCAATGAAGCCAAACAAAATTAGGTCAGAAAAGGCTGGATAGTTATTGTCATGGGTACGGACATTGCAAGGCACAAAGTTTAAGCAGAAATATTCTTTTTTATGATGGATCACCTATCAATTCTTAAATTAACCTTTTTCTTCCTTTTCCCCATTTTATTATTTTCTGTTCACTATCATCTGCATTGAACCACCAACCCTCACAACAGTACCAGCTCAATAGTTTGCATTACCAATCCTAACTGTAACTTTAATGGACCCAATCAAAACCAAATGACTTGCTAATAGTTACTCTGTCATGTTGCTCATTTTATCAATCCAAAACCACCCAAATCTTCACCCCAGCACTCAAACGACATTGTAACACCTAACTGAATAATGGCAATGCCAAAATTGAAGGACAAGGGAGGACAAATTTTTTAAGCAATAAAGCATCTAAAAAAAACCACATGAATGTACCAGGAAAGACTAAATGGAAAAGAATAACAATCCAAAAAAGAAAGAAAGGAGATAAAAGTGGGACTTAACATAGAGAGTGACAGACAAGAATTTGGTTCCAGAGTTAGTGGTTGTCAATTTACTACTTCCATATTAATAAATAACAAGGTATTAAGTTTATGATGATCAACGCTATTAGAAAGTTCTAAACCTTTTAGATTCCCAATCTTGGACTTGGGAAATATTTATACTAGCACCAATTATCAAGACCAAGAAAAATTCAACTTTAGATATTTAAGCATAAGCCCAATTTAAATATGTTCAGCATGGAGGCCATCAGAAACATTTGCCCATAAGTAACAAAGGCACACGCAGGTTCAAAGTTAACCTTGTTCTTTTTGTGTATTTCTGAGGTTCTTGGGTTCATCATTTAATTTCAGGTTACAAACTCTTACGTAGTGTGCAAAGTCTTGATTGTTCAACATCTACAAGTGGGCTATAAGTTATTGTGCATGTTTCTGCCAGCAATAGACCTATGGTCCATTGTAATTTTCAGATTTTATGAATATGACATTGTCAATGCTACTTGATAGGTAAAGCTAAAGCCCAATCATATGTTCAAACTCAGTGCCAAGAGACTCCAACTCTTCACCTGTACCTAAAAGCTGCACATAAAACATTGGCATCTATAAGACATTTCTAACTCGAGTAAGTATTCGATACGGATTCCAAGAGTTCTCTGCAAGTGTCTAATGACACATAAAAATGGTTCCCATTTTATTTATTTATTTTTTTTTTTTTTTTTTTTTTTTTTTTTGGGGGGGGGGGGGGGGGGGGGGGGGGGGAGGGTAAGGGATTCTTCTTCTTCTTCTTTCTTGTTTTTGAGGCTTTGTAAGTCTAAAGAACCTTTGGAGGCTTGCCCTTGGATGCATAAGCTTAAACAATATAAGCAAACAACAGTCTCCTTAGATGTCAGCTGGTCTTCTAGGTTTCCAGGTAGACTCCTTCACTGCACGAAGTTGACCAAGCTCTTGGGACAATTATAGAGGTTGGCTTCAAGTACAGATATGGTCATAAACATTCTTCTGGTCTGACCAGTCATACACTGTTCCATAAAACTAACCCCATTCCAAGATTTGTTTATCAAGGCTAAAAATTCGGCAAAAAATAAGAAGTAACATGATCAAAGGCAGCCTGTATAGCCGTTCAAGAAGATAGTCTAACTCATAGGGATAAGGAAAGAAAGAAGTTCAAGAGTACCTATGAAATTCCTTGATCCAAAGTGACACTGGAAAATGTTTTCACTAGACTCAATGACGGTTGTCAACTTAAATAAGTTGAGAAAAATTTTGAAACACCCCTAAACTTTTTGTCTGTTTCAAACTTAGCAGGTACTAATATTTCATAAAATCTATATTCCAAGGTAAAACATGTGACACAAAATGGTAGCATGCATTATTGAACAATGATAGCTACAAAAGAATAAGATATAACAAACAAACAGACATAGAAATCTGAAAAAATAATGACTAGCCTTGTTGTTCTCATAATAAGTCAGAAAAATTTAATGACTTTCATACATCTTTAGACACTATAACCAATGTCAAGTCATGATAGATTTTCTAGCATCGCACTACAACGCAAGAAATCAAGATGTTTAGAACGAACCGTAGCTCTTGCGCTTTCATCTTCATTTCCTCCGGAGTTAAAGAGGGTTTGCCGGTTTCAGCTTTAGTGTTAACAGGCACCTGAGAGAAAATAAGATATAAAAATTAAATAGAATAAATTTACATAACAATTGTTTCCTTCCAGAGTATGACTATGCCAAAATGGCATGGTGACATGTCCCAAAATTATGGAAGTTGCATGTTGTCATATTAACTATTACATTAATAAAGCAGTCACATGATAGCATGGACATTTTATAAGAATCAATATCCACATAACATAAGCGACACCAACATATTCAAAAGGGCAAAAGCCAAATCATCAAGCAAAAAGCTAAAAAGCACCATGTGAAGACAATAGTTAATGGTACAATCATGAAATTGTATTTGGTCTACAGCGCCATTAAACTGACAATGAAACGACCAAACAGGAATTAAATCAATAAATAACATATAAATCAATTGTGTGCTGGTTACAAATGACATGTCAGCTTGGTTCCAAGAGAATGTAAATAGTTATACTAATTAAGGACATAGTAAAATAGTGTTAAATAGTATGAAGCCTATATTCTATTTATCTTCTATGATGAGTTATTTCAAATTATTCACAAATATAAGTTAGGAAACATGAATAGGGATACTACAAAACAAATCTTGAAAAATTACAACACAATACAGCAAAAACACATCAATGAATATATATGTATTCACAACTATAAACTGACAATTAAAAAGAATCTATAATTCATAGGAGGCTTAAGGGCTCCAAAATTGGCCATTCACTAATAAAAAGTTAACATGAGAAAAAGAAACAAAAGTCCTTCCCCTCATTTTTGAGATACAATATTAGTATGTTTTTAAGAAGTAATGGGTTTCTTTTAATGTTGCAAATAGGGTACCTAATACAAGCATCGAACAAGTATCCAAGAAGTATCCCACAAGTATCAGCATTAAATGCATATTGATATGGACAGGCATGTGATTATAAGTATCCATGCTTCTTATAATTTAATAAGCAAACCACAATTGACAAAGAAATATAACAAGGTGCCACAAGGAATAATTTATATCATATTATTGTTGCAAATGCAATAATGAATTCTACAAAGCAATAGATATCCATGCACCTAAAAATTGGACATTCTCCATCAAATTTAGTGTTTACATGCAAGCAGTGAAATGCAGCCCACATATAGCCATTATCTCTAACAACAATGACATGCCCAGAACCCAATTGATTGTTATGCTAAAAGTCACAACGTTATACATACAAACATAAAGATGCCTTATTCCACCTATATGGGTTTCAAGTATCCTACTATGCCATTCATGACAATCAACCTCTCAAGGATTTAGGCATCACCATGCTCATGGAGGCCATAGGCTCACAATTCACATGCCACATGCAATATGCATGCTGACATTCCGCACAGGCTAATACAAATTGAATGGAACCATCTGAGCCTTTTAAGCTTAGCATGAACTAATATAGTCAACATCATGGTAGTGCATACCATCCTGTAGCAAGCGTATCATACCATACTGTACTGTACTAGTACCGGTACCGAATCAAGACTTGGCATCAGTGCGTGCCGAGTCTCAGTATACTGAACCATCTACATAGATGTACCAACATTCTACCAATATGCCATCAGTATGGGATCTGGTATCGAGATGACAAACCTTGATTAACACCAAGCAATACTGAGCAATTTGCTTGGTACTTAGTACCCTTCATATACCAAGTGCTAGCATGAGCTCAATGGCCATCATGAACACCCATCTAAATCCTTGCCTTATATAGGTCCTCAAAAATGAAAATGATTCTTAAAAATGGAAATTGTCTGCAACTCTTCTTTCACTATTAGATCTAGGTCTACTTTCATCTCCCTTATCTTTTATGACCTTCCAATCAATGGGACACCTTAAAGCAACTGCAGTGACTTCTACTGCACCTACCCAATCATCTTAGATGGCTTTCTTGATCCTCTTGGTGTACCTATTATGATTTCTCAAACTATTGCATTCCTACTTATACAACAAGGATTATCCTTCCCAGTTTTGCAACATATCCATCTCCGCATCACATTCTCCCAATCCACTCTTGTTGTATGGTGCCCTTTGCAGTGCCCCCTCTCTCAATCCATAAAGAAAGGTCTCCTAATCCTTTTATGCAAAATTTCCTTGGTAGATTACTAGCATCCTGAAACTGCACAATACTTGCATCTCCACTTTATCAAACTTACTTTACATTTAAGTGAATAATCATCTCCCTAACTTAAAGGATCATTTTAGATCTCGCATTCATAGATGTAAAGATTATATAACAGAGAACTTTCACAAGCAGAGGTAGAGTTTCTTTTCTTCCAATAAGGAAAATTCTTAAAAGCATGCATTCATGTTCTACAACTTTCCAGACCTGTAATCTTATCGTTGTGCAATCTTATCCCTAATTTCTCTAACCATGTACCTCATGGTAAGCATGGGGATCAGCATTCAGATCATGTCCTGTATTTAGTTACTGTATTCCAGTAGCAATTGATCCTGCAGCTTCAAGATTATGGTTTACATTGCTATTCAGTCATGCAATTTGTTTCAGAAACTAGTTATTTTACTTTAAAAAATATATCAAATTTGTATGCATTAATTTATCTTTTCATCAAAACAACTTTTTTAGAAAAAATAAGTGGCAAAATATGTGTGTTCCGATGTCCAGGCTATAAATGTTTCTCCTCTGGTAGAAAGATGGAGTTTTGAATGATATCAAAATTGCACTGTTACTAACAGAGGTACTAATTGCCTCTGTTATGCTTCAAATATGGGTGCAGAAGAAGGAAAAAAATGTTATTATGCCAAAGTATATATTGATATGGCATACCATAGCAACCACTTTCACAGATTGAAACAAGCACATACCAGAGGCATCTGATCAATATCAGGATCATCTTCATGATCTGCAACCCAATTTATAGCAGCCTCAAGACCACTATTGCCTGTAAAAAATATGAGACCCATAATAATGCATAGTGAATCCACAATATTTTGCAGGAAAAGGTGAATAAAAGAACTCAAGAACATGCATTTAATTATCATGCGGTAATAAACATATATGCACATTAACACATTAATGGATGCCCACTCTATAAGTTACATGATCTTTCCCTTTTACTGCAGACATAACTGTATACTGTTGCCCATTTGCACTGCAGAGGCAACTGGAGGGACAGCCTAAACTTTGGGTCTTGCCTGGTATTCATGTGAATTGATGGATGGGATAACAGTCCGGTCAAGAGAGGCAAGGAGGGTGTTTCTGTTTGTGGTTTCAAGAGGTTTTTCAAAAACATACTTGAAAATACATGATCTTAGAAGCCAGGAGATCAAAACATGAGTAAGTGCAGAAACTGGAGCAGGTTCCTGGAGTGGAAGCTAGCATAGTAATTCTGAGATTCCAATTTCATCGTCCTCATACTTCTCCACCACTCATTTGACATTATAGATGCATCATGAATCCCAAAAATCGATCATCATGCCATAGCAGTTCTGAAGCATGTTAACAGCTGTTATACTTCTTATATCACATGTCAATTGTTCAATATAATGATTTTTGGGATAACTTAGTCATTAACCAACGTTCAACCACCATATGCTGTCATATAACAATGATCATTAATAGGACTGATCTCATTGATCAATTTCAGTATTTAGCTTTCAAATCAGTTTTGATGGAACAAGGTTCTTCATACCACTGCCACCAATCATGAGCTTAGAGATTTACATTCCACAGTAATTGTCACTCTGGAGACACATAGACACTTCCAACCTCTCTTATCTAGTGAAGAAAATGTCAGAACTTTCTGTGATGGAAAGATGAATATGCACCCTGAATCCTCCTTATGATCCTCTCTTTAATGGACCTCATTCTTCACCACATATTTTTTTTATGATTTATTTATGGATAACAATGGGAGAAGGAATCATCTCATCACATATATAAGTTTTTTAATCTTAAAGATCCTTTTGTGTGTTACATCTTGGGGCTTGCATAGTAAACAAAAAGGGGCTAGAAAATTGGCAACTTTGCAGGAAGACATCTATTGAAGCCTAATCACAACAACTATGCTCAAAGAATAGTAAAATCTCAATAATTCATCTGCCTTCAATCTTTAAGATAATCAAGGAGGAAACTAGCATGGTGGTGACAAGAAAAAAGTATAAGAAGCAAAGCCTACCACAACAAAATGGATGGCTGACCACCATCTGTATAAAGAAATAAATAAACAAATGAAAGGAGAAACAGCATATAAAGAAACTTACCAGAAAAGTGAAGCGCTCTTGTTGCACGAGCTGTTGGAAATCCCATTAATTCAAGTTCAGCAAGAAAATTTTTATCGACTTCTGGGACAATCATCTCTATGAAACAGAGAAAAAGCAGATAAATAAATAAATGAAGGTACGCATGCAGGCTACAATTGGAAATTAAATGAACACACAATGAGATTATTGTTTTGATTTTCCCTAAAACTAAAAAGAAAAAGGTAACCTCTATAATATTGACAATTTTTGGTACTAAATGAGGGAGAGCATATATAAAGCAAGAAGGTGTATTCGTGATTCCTATCTGAGCATCAAAGGTATAAATATCATGTCTGGTGCCTGTAATGATCTTGATTTGGCACAACACAGCATATTGTGCCACTTACCAGCATACATGAAAATGAAATATTGTACAACCATAACAATTAATACCCAAAAAGTAAGCTAGGCAAACTCAACCATTTTTTTTCTAAAACAAACTACACTGCTCAGTTGCCTATTGATGGACAATCATGTTCTAGACCTTTTTAAATCAATTTCTGATTGTTGAAACTTAAAAAACACATCAAATATCCCAATTCTTCTTATAAGGGATATTTAATAAATGTATCATATACCATTTAAAATTTCTTTATAAAGAGGACCAGACATGTGAATTATATGCAAACAAGAACTCTACCTCTTCCAAACGATTCCAGGATCTTGAGTCCATCCCAACCTTTGTTTATAATGCCTTAGCCACATCCATTGTTCCTAATTCGCATCCACATCTTGTTAGCCTTCATTCTAAAAATGTTATATGTGATGGGACCATCTCCAGTGCAAGAATGTTTTAGGTGCAAAAGTTTATCAAGAAACACTAACTTGCAGAAGATATTTTTACTACACGCATGGGCAATTGAAGCTTTGAAGAATCATCCCATTAACTAGGAAATGAAAACTGGACTTTTTTTCTTGAGCTAATCTATTAAACTGCACAGCCTAATAGCAATAGCACGACTTTGAAACCTTGCCTCATTTTCCATTGCACCTTAATCTTGATTTGAACAAAATTTTTCATCTTATTTATCCTTCAACCTACAGAGATAAAGTACCGCACAGACCAAGCGCATGTCCAAGGATACTCATGTGAGCTTGTTACCCTCTCTTGGAACTCCTGGGCCCATTCCGGCAGTTAAAGCTCCCTGACATTCAAACCAGCCTTTAGAGGTTCCTTTCCACTCCTCTAATGGCCCTTGTTCTCTTTATCGGAATGACCTTAAGCCACTAATAGTGGTATCTTGGACTTTTGATTAAGTCATTTGCAACTCTATAGCAGTCATTCGCAACCATTGCAGTCGCATACTATATCATGTGCGAACCTGGTTCTCTCATTGTCCCACAACCATGATGGCACGGTTGGACACAATGGTTCTAGGGCCTAGTGGATGTAGTCACCATGAAACTGGCAGGCATCACACCAGCAGGCAGGATCGATGCAATCCTTGATCCTGGAAGCCAATAGTAACCCAATCTCTTGATTTTGTCTTGAAATTTAGGTTTTTGGCCAATGAGCAATACTTTGCAAATGCTATAGTCATTAAGTTGTTTATCCTTCACTTAATTACATACACAAAGTTTAGATAATCAAAAAGGAATGTGGTAATGCTATACAAGAAGTGTTGTAAGTGGGATGATGAGCTTTCCATTAAGTATCAATTCTCGTTCTTATTTATTGAAGAAGAATGCCACCAATTGACTAGCTTGTTTTGAGTTGACTGATGGCAAAAAATAACAGTCCCAAGGATCAAAAGATGGTTTAGCATTACAAAGTCATTGTAGAGGATAGCTAGGTAGACAAGCCTAGATTTCCTAGACCAAATGAAACCACCTATTTTAGTTCTCAAAATATTTATATTTATGATTCAATAAATACCCCCAATCCCATGTCCTCTCATTCCTTTTTATATCCCACGCTTGGCTCCCATGCAGTGCCCCCTCTCTCCAGCATATAACAACAGCAATAACAACAAAAGCTTAAGAAGCAATGGTGGGGGGATAAGCATCTAAGGAGATTCTAAAGTGGATTAACTACCATTAGTAGTAGATTCATGCTGCTAAGCTTTGACTTTCTTCTTAATTAACTCTTTTCCAAGGTTTTATATCTTGTGGGGTGAGCTGTATTTTTTTTCAAGGAATAGGATGCCACCATCCCATTCCAACATTTGAGATAGGTGTTTGAAGGCAGGCCAATTGATATGCTGGAATGATAGTGAGATGATCCTATCCCGACATCTCATGAACATCCCAATGGGATTTGAAATCATGCTCTTCTCTACTTCTCCCTCTTTCTTTTTTCTCATCACTGCCTCCTCTCTCATCTCTTTCCACTTCTTTTCAAACTTATGACTTCCAGATTCCTTCTACTTTTCACACCTTGCATATTGCTAGCTTGTAGATAGCCCTCACTATATTGTTTAGACAGTAGAAATTTTCAAAGCCTCATCAATTTCATATTCCTCAAGTACTATTATCAGAGCACATTGATAGTCCCTCAAATGCGGAAATCTAAACTCAGGAGGCAACTCAAAACTACAAATCTTACCAAGGACCAGGAGTGTTAAAAAAAGTGACATATCCCATACAAGGTAGCACGAAGCCATAAAGGAAAATTCATCCCAAATTAGTAATTCCAACACGATCATATCAAAGATCTTGAGGCAAAATCTCATACAAACTAAAAATGATGGATCATATATAGATAGCAAGTGACCAAAGGCCAACAACAGAAAAAAAAATAAGGGGAAGGAGCTCCAAGACCAGTCATGACTAAAGCTGTAGGAATCAAAGCCACAGGCATGACAGATGTTTATGGTCTTAAGAAGAGTGAAAGTGAGATGAAAGCAGACAAAAGAGAGGACAATAGAGAAAGAGGAGAAAGCAGAGGATTAAGCGTAGGCTTGGAGATGGGAATGGGCTTGAAAGTATAATCTGAATATAGACAGACTTCTTTTATCTGAATATAGACAGACTTCTTTTGGGTTTTCAATGGGGACTACAGAAGCCATTCTACGCTAGATTACGACGGCTTTCATGTTATCTTAAAATAACCATAGGGAATACAAAGCCCTAGAGGGAAACCTAGACATGGCCGCTGGCTTCTTCACCATTGTAAGCCTTCCTCTTAAAACTTTCTACAAAATGATTTTCTGCTCAGCTATAATCACCTAGGCCTGCATTCTGATAATTACGTCTATGTAATTAAGAAATTAAGTAATGATACAAAAGAGCATCAAAAATTTCAAAAAGTTGGTCGAGTTCCAAGTCATTTGATATAATGCTAGAAGATAGCTCTTTAAATCAAAGTTTTAAATCTCGTGAAACAAAGGCATTTCAGTTTTTCTATGACACGAGACGCATCCCATCCCATCCCATTCTAATCCCTAACCCCATCAGAGTCCCGATACTTACTTAGGATGCTTTTTTTTTCTTTAAAAAAATTATTTATAAAGCAGGATGCTTTTTTTTCTTTAAAAATTATTTATAAAGCTTTAGTATTTTTATTTTTAAATATATTTAAACTTCAAAAGATATATTTTTATAATAAATTAGATATATTTAAAATATAATATATTATAACTGAATAGGATAGGATGAAACAATAGAAACCGATCTGAGATTCTCTCTGAGACAAGATGGGATGCCCAAGATGGCCCTTGTCCTTTTAAGACTTTAATCACTGCTTTAAATAAAAAACTATCAGTATGCAAAGATAATTATTAAAAAAATAAGAGAGAGATGTTCTCATTTGGTGATTTCAGTCTCCTAAACAATAAAAGTTAGACAGCTAATTTCCACTCTTCCCGACTTGACCTACTCAAGGTTTGAGTTACTAAATTGCCTGATAGCATTGTTCATGTAGTGTCCTTGGATGTTTAACTTCGATTGCTGGCTTTCAACTTTGCTGATCAATCTATTACTCTTGGTTAGACTTCTTCCAGTGCTTTCATATAAGAACAAGTGTTAATGGCCACACGCTACATGTGTTGATGGAGATGTGATTCTTCACAGGCTAGATGTAACTCTCAAATATTGGAGCTATGCACCAGAGGCTGTTCATTGTCTCAATGATCTTGACTCTCCAGCTGACTAGGAGATCTGAATTCACTAGCATTACAAGAATTCAATTTTCTGCACTGTATTCCCTTTCAACGCATGTATAATGCTATTTCATTTGAAAAAAAAATTAGAGTCAAATATGTAGGCAGATACCCATCTCAATCAAGTTCTTTTATAGTTTGATCGCATATTAATAAGCTCATATTTTATAACAGAGACAACCACAAAACATCAGCAGATGAACAAATAAAAAGAAAGAAGAACAGAACCCATCTGGCAATCCCAACCAAAATTAAGCATCTTGTAACCTAAAGAAGATCACGAGTCATCCACAAATATCAATCAAAACTCCAACTTAAACCTTACTAAACTGAACCTCCACCATCGCGTAAAACCCTATCAAGGCAATTAAAACTGAACAAGAGAAAACTAAAGAATCACCTTCGGACTGATTACTCTCAGCAGGAGCCGCAGCGCTCTCCTCCGATTCCATGGCAGCCTTTGGGGCCTCCAATTCAATCGGCTTCGCCGCCTCCAAGGTCTTATCAGCGAAATCCGCATGCCCTGTCCTCTTTGTGTGCAAATCGGTCTCCTTCAACCCCAAAACCACTCCAAAATCACAAACTGTTTACAATGCACGAGATCCCAAAACAAAACAGCACAAAAAGAGGAAAGAAGCGATTCTGGGGAGATTTCCATACGGTCTTGGATCGGCAGGGCTTGCCGCAGGTGGTACAGACGAGATTGAGGACGGCCTCGGTGGATTCGGAGAAATTGCTGTGGGAGGTGAGCTCCGCGTGCTCCTGGGCCTCCTCCACGCTCTTGAGGTGGGCACCACAGTCCCCGCAGCGCAGTGAGAGACCCGCCATTAGAGAAGGGAGAGCGAGGGGAGGAGATCGAGATCGATCGATGAAGATTGGGGGATAGAAAAATCGGAAAACAAAACCCTTGTTCTCTTTCAAGGCGGATACCTTTCGTGTCGTTTCGGCTTCCTTCTATTCTAATTAAGAAAATACTTCGGGAAAATAAAAAGTTAAAAATATCAATTTTTCATTTGCTATAGTAATAAATAGTTAAAGTTTAAATTAAGAAAATAACGAGTGGCAAGAAAATAAGATAATGATTTTTTTTTTTTTTTGTAAAATTTAGGCCATTTACATTTATATTTTATACAAATTACTCATATATTTATATATTTTTATTTTTTTGTTTTGGATCAAGCTGAACTTTAAACAAAATTTAGCCTCCAAACTTAAGTTTAGCTTGAAGTCCAAGCAAGTCTAATCTGAATAAATTTAAGTAGACCAAGTTTAACCCCAATAGACCATTTCACATAATATCCCCCTTAGTTTACATTATTATTGTAGTCATTGATGATAGTAATATCATCTTTAGGTTAAGAAGGCATGAGATTCAATGAATCAGCAATGAAAGATAAGGAAAAAAGTTAAATTAAAGGAGATCAATCGTGATGATGGTTGTTGGGTTGTTGGGCTACTATAGTTCAACTTGTTAGTGAGGGAAATTTAATTTGTGAGGTGATGCTTGTGAAGAAAAAAAAAGATTAATGAAATAAGTAATGTATGAGAAGTGGGTCCTATCATTATGATGGTGCTTTGCTAAGAAGGTATGTTTTGGATACTATATGAAGGGAAAAAAGAAAAAAAAAAAGAAATCAAAGAAAATTTGAGAGAGGTGAGCCCAATTATATATGAAAAGATAAGTTCTTAACAAAATAATTTATCTCTTTTACTTTGGATTTACATGAAAAGGTTTGAATTCAAATGCAATCACCACATTGAATGTACTATGATTTTCTTTATAATCATTTTAGTTTAGATTTGAGAGTATAGATTGACCACTATTAGGTGGCTCATTAAATTATCTAACCTAAATTTAAAGATGATGTTATAATTATTCTAATTTCAATTTGAGAATTTGAAATAATAATTTGACACATCAGATGATGTTGTCTAAGTCTAAGGATGATGTTACTCCTAGCTAAAATGGCATCATCAATTTTATAATATTTGCTAAAGATTTCTCTGAATCATACAGTAGGGAGAGTTTTCTTTCACGTATCCATTTGATAGGTATAAAGATTCTTTGCTATTTATTGTTAGAGTTGTTAATATTTGACAAGTTTATCTTAGTTTTAGGTGTAAGAAACTTTGACTTTGATATGCCAAGATGCCCAAAACTGTATCTAAGAAAACTAAGTTTGGGTTAATCTCAACGTGGTGTGACAAAATTCAAATAACCCTGAATTTGATCCAATCAAATATTAGTTAAGTTTAAAGTGTAGCATTTGAGTTTGAAAAGGTTGTTATGGTTGCTCCATCAAATAGGGATTTGACTACCATTCTCATGGTACATCTTGAAAATCATAAGCTGCCCAAGCCAAAATTTAGTCATTGTTGAAGCTAAAAGTTCGATATCCATCATTTATTTAAATTAGATATATCGATGTCGATGATGAGGATGCAATAAGGAAACTCATATGATGAAAGATAATCAAAAAATAAAAGAAAAATATGGCTACATTAAAAGTAATATTTGAATAAGCTTGAAGTGTGAACATATTATATTATTGTTAAGCTAAGATACTGAGATGGAATAGACTCTAGAAGACCACCAAACTAACATATACTTCTTCAAAGAAGAACACAAGGTGACATATGATTCATAGGTGTTCATAAAGCATAAATTTTAAGTTTATCACCAATCATATTACAAATGATAATTCAAAGTACATTATTGTAAAAGAAAGCTCTACTGGCACCATTCATCATTGAGTTATTGTTTTAATATATCCTGAATCACACAAAACGAAAGTTGAATGAGCAAGTTATCAAAAATATATCAATGCTAATAAATTCTTAAAAGACTACGAAAATGTCATTCTAGGATCACGATGGAAAGGATGATATTTTTTCTTTTCTTTTATCAAATAGCTATGTATAGTTCTTTTATTACTCAAGTCAGAAAAAATAAAAGCTTATAATTTGTTTTAGAAATTTATTTAATATTTATCTTTATAATTATATGTAAGAACTAAAAAACCTATTAATTTCAAGAGGTCGTACTCTATTAAATGCCTCTAATTTATAAAGCATTTCATTAATAAATAGGTAATAAAGTTTAAAGTTTTCTTTCTTCTTTGATTCCTTGCTTATCATGGTGTAAAACCATGATTTTGTGAGAGATGATTGATGCAAGGCCATCCACCTTAAGCATTCTCTAGAGAAATTAAAGGTATATAATCAAAGATCCTCAAGAAGTTAATGTAAGGTTAATAACTATCTTTTTATGCAGGCTTATCTATATCCTCTTAATCTATCATCAATCTATAAATTTGATAGATCAGGGTACAAAAAAAAAAGAAATTAAGGGTTTTGATTTTTTTTTCTTAACAAATGTTAGGGTTGAACAAAGTTAAATTAGGCTATTTATATTCAGTATTCAATAGTTTTACAATCACCAACCCAACCTAAAAGCCCCATCAATAATCAAGCTTTTATTATGATAGAATGAATTTTTTCTTGGAATCTTGTGATGAAGTTTTTTTTTTTTGCCATATGAACAAGAAAAAGGTGAATGAAAAAAAATAAATCAAGCAAGATATCAACTTCAATCAATCACTTTGCTCATAATTTGCTTAATAGATATCATGAATCCTGGAGGTATGAAGGAGAAAAAGGTGTTGGGAGAGCAGGGGTTTTGCCAAGGTTAAAGGATTGGAGGTAAGAACATTTACTTTATTTTAAGTTTCTAAGTATTTAATAATAATCATGATCTGCTCTCAAGTTTGACTATCGTTTATATTATATAATATATAATATCCAGTTATCTTTTATTAATTTTACTGGAATTTCATAATTAATTCACACACTTTTGTTGCCTGCAAATAAATATGGTCATATATGAAAGACGATTCAATTATGTATAAAACATCTATATGCAAGCTAAACTAATTTTATAAGTTTTACAAAATAAATGAATATCTAATTCGCACGATAAATAAAGAATTGTTACAAGTAATAATGCTTGATAAAGTTATATATGAGTATCAACTAAATAGTAAATTTTTTTCTAGTTAATTTCACTAGCATCTTGCATGCATGATTTACATTCTTAACATCTAAATTTATCTAAAGGTTTGAATAACTAAAAGAAAAGAAAGTGTGCAAAAAAAAGAAATTATTCTTTGGAGGACCATTCAATGCTAGGGCAGCAAAAAAAATTTAAAAATATAAAGAACAAGAATATAAAAACGTGAAAGTGCATACCAATTTTATATATATATTTTATATGTAGGGCTCTTTTGGTTCATGGTAAAAGAGATCATGAATTTTTGTTTTATGCAAATTAGAATGTTTGGTTCGCGCTTTTAGAGCCCATATGTGGGAATACTCTATTCTCATGTGATTTAAATTTCTGTATTCTATGAAAAATAAAATTCCATCAATACTGTGGATATACTTTTCTACCGCAATGTATTTCTTTTTTTCTTTTCAACATATTCTTTTTTTCTGTCATATACCTTCTTTTTCAAATCAGCGAGCAAAAGAAGAAGAAAAGAAATGCTTCAGTTCTCGCTTGTTTAACACTACATGAATTTCACATCTTAGCAATGTAGATTAGCGATGCACAAGTAATTGTTATAAAATAGTGACAAAATAGTGATGCGCAGGGATGCCATGGCGATCGAAATATTTAGCAGAAAAATTAATGACTAATTAGCAATGATTTAGCGATGACTTAAGTTAGCGATGCTATCTAGCATCGTTAAGTTTGCTTTGCGAAATAATTAGTGACTTTGCTAATTAGTGATGCTAATACATTAATTCGCTAATTTTTTGTGATGCAGATATAGTATCACTAGCTGGTACACCTTACTTTTTTGCATTCCTAATTAGCCTTTTTAGTTAGCAACATTATTTTTTGCGTCGCTAAGTCAGGTCGCATCGCTACTTCTTTTTAGATTTGGTGACTACTTCTCTCCATTTTTTTTCTCCGCTGCTTCTGTCGGCTCCTTTCGTCCCAGCGACACCATTTCTTCCTCATCGCAATCGGATGACTGAAGCAGGAAATAAGGTTTGATGACGCCAAGTCACCTTCTTCAAGCGTCGGGGAAGACGGACGTCCTTCTCTCCGGACCCCTACAAGAAAAGTCTCCAGAGACCGGATGCTCCGGTGGAGACCCTTTGACGCTCAAGTTAATCACTTGGGATCATATGAGAATTGTTCAGCAGAAGGGAGCTGAAGCAATGAGGGTTTTAGCTAGTAGGAGAAAACTAGAAAACCAGAGTTCAAGGATTCTTACAGCGGGGCACGTGCTTTTATACCTGTTCGAATGTCCCCCTTCTATTCCCAAGATCACTGATTTTTAGGAGCCCAGTTCAATAACGCACAAAATACGGGGCCGATGATGACATGTTGTACTGTCATCGTACACACCGGATGCATCATGAGTTACATGTCAGTACGACCTCACAGATGTCTCGCATTTGGGGTCACGTCTGGTGTGCGCCACCACTGGACGTGATCGTGCACAGCAACAGGCAGGTGGTGATCCGCATACCATAACGGGGTATGGCCATGCACAGTGACAAAGATACAATGGATCATACGCTGTTATGAGGTATGGCCACCTTCTGCCATGGATGTGCGGTGGATTATGTGGGCATGCCAGGTGGCCCAGAACAACCTGACCATGCGCCGGGGATTGAGATGCCGCTCATGTGCCCCGAGACCAAAAGGAAGGTCCCAGGGGTTGATGTGCTGTTCATGCGCCCGGAGACCGAGAGGGAGGTCTCGGGGTTGATATACTGTTCATGCGCCCCGAGACCGAGAGGAAGGTCTCGGGGATTGATATACTGTTCATGCGCCCCAAGACCAAGAGGGAGGTCCCGGGGGTTGATATACTGTTCATGCGCCCCGAGACCGAGAGGGAGGTCCCGGAGGTTGATATACTGTTCATGTGCCCTGAGACCGAGAGGGAGGTCCCGGGGGTTGATATATTGTTCAGGTGCCCTAAGACCGAGAGGGAGGTCTCGGGGGTTGATATACTGTTCATGTGCCCCGAGATCGAGAGGAAGGTCTCGGGGGTTGATATATTGTTCATGTGCCCCAAGACCGAGAGTGAGGTCTCGGGGGGTTGATATAGCTTCTGTCAGCTGCTTCTATCTTTGTCGTTCATCCTAACGGCACAGGATCAGCCATATCAGATTCCATAGGGTTGATATAGCTTCCGTCAGTGGGCCCGCCCCAGTAAAGTGAAAGGGGTGTCACCTCTCAAATGGCTGATCCCCATCCTTTGCGAACCGCCTCCAGACATGTGTCTATAGGCGCTGCAACGATTTTATGCGGGTAGTACAGGGATGTGATAGGGCGGCCAATGCTGTCCATCCGATTTGCGGTGATCGTCCTCGAAGCAGGGTTTATCCGTCGAAGTCCGTGAGGAAAGTTGTGCCATCATTATCCATCATAACAGCGATGTCATCGGTGTCCTACCATTGGCCGGAGGTGAATCGTATCCCGCGCTCAGTGATTACCTAGGCAATCCAGCTCGCTGTGGGAGCCCGCATGGCAATCGAGGCGCGGCGGGACAATTTGAAACTGAATAAAACCTGAGTAGAGGATCGAAAGCGGCCATTCTATTCCTGTTATCGTCGTCTTCTCCCCTGCTTTTTGATTTTCTGCTTCCTGGTTCCCTCTGCAACTCGAGAGCTCGCGTTCGTCACCTTCTTTCCCAGGTTAGCTCTTTGTTCCTCCTAGGCTTCTTCAATCTTTCGTCTTGCAATGAGTTCCCAATCTTGGTCTACGGAGAACGATTCGGAGAATCGTTCCTCGTCCGAGAGGCCTCAAGCTTCTCCTTCTCCTCCTTCTTCTCTCCTTGAGTGGTCCTGATCTGGAGGATCACGTCCCTTTAGCCCAGCGGCGGGTCGCCGGGGAGGCTCCCACAGGGAGGCGCCCGGCGGCGGCTGGCCGGAATCCGCCGAGAGGTCGCCAGGCGAGGGCCGGCACCTCCTCGAGTGTGGGGGCGGAATCCCTGGAAGGGGCCGCCTCCACAGTAACAGGCAACGATTTGGCAAACATCCGGGCCCGTTACCAAATTCCTCGGGATATTGAGCTCTATCTCCCAACCCCTGACGACAGGGTGATCTCATCCCGATCGGGCCGGGTGGCCATCCATGAGATTTCCCTGAGGGTGGGCCTCTGCTTACCCTTTCATCCTTTCTTCATTAACCTCCTTGACTATTATTCCTTAACTCCTTCCCAGTTGGTCCCAAATTCCTTTCGTGTCATTTGTGCCTTCGTTATCCTTTGCCATCACCTCCACATCGCCCCGCGAGTCTCTTTCTTCCGTTCCTTTTATATCCTCCGATCTCAGAAAGTTTAGTGGCTGTTCTAGCCCAGGCCCCACCGCGTCCCTAAACTCCTTCTCCCTTCTTTCATTAAAGGCTGGAAATCCCAATTTTTCTTTGCCAATATTGGCCAAGTAAAGTCCCGGTGGGGAGACCCCGACCCCCGAGGTAATACAAATTCCACCGTTCACCCTGGAGATAGAGAGGCGCTAGGGCAGTTGTTGTCCACCGAAATCCCTCGGTACAGCCTACTCCTGACAGAGGAAAACCTCCGGTCAGCAGGTCTTATCTCCCAGTTTGGTAAGTCTCCCTGCACTTAACCAAAGTCTCGCCCTTGCTCTCGCTCATCATTTTTTTTGCTGACTCCGGTCGATACTGCGCAGCTATGAAAATCCCAGCGCGCCGACTCATGAAGGCCGCCGCCAAAAGGAAGGCCCGAGAGGAACCGAGCGAGGGGTGGCGAGCACCAGATTCAAAACGCCCGATAGTGCGGGCACTCGAGCCATCCGCACCGCATGAGCCTCCGGTTGCCCCAGAGATAGACTTGATGGCCGACACCCCACCTGAAAAGACTACGAGTGGTGGAGCGGCCACAAAGACGCCGGCCACGGGGGAGCCGACGATCACGAGGGAGTTGGCCATGGAGGCAGAGCCAGCCATGGAAGAGCCGGCTGCAGAGGAGCCAACAGCGGTGGGGGGTCCCCAGCCCCCACCGAAGCTACAAGGGACTGGGGCGAAGGACCATCGCAGACAGCAAGCCCACCCCCGAAGAGGACGCCAGTGAGCAACTCTCCATGCGCCGAATCCGAGACCGCCGGAGCTACCGGAGGGAGTAGGGCTAGGCGGAGGCTGTCTCGGGACTCTATCCTAGACGATGGGTGCCGGGTGGAGCGGCTCATCTCGTCAATTCTCGTATCGGAGGTTCAGGAGGAGCTCAGCCACTTGAAGGCGACTACCTTCTTCCGTGAATCCTACCCGGCCTTAGTTAAGGTAGTTAGACTATCCGCTCTCTGCTTTCGAATTTCTTTTTGCTCTTCCTTTTCTTTTTGACATGGGGCTTGCATGCAGGTTGCCAACTCCCTGGCTATCACCAGGGAAGTTATCCACGGTGAAAAGACCATCGTGCGGGAGGCCCAAAAAGAGGCCGAGGATGCTCGCGCTAGAGCAGAAACGGCAAAGAGGGCCTTAGAATCAGCCAAGACCGCACGGGCTGATGAAATAAAAGCGGTCGAGGACCGGGCAGAGATTGAGTCCAACCGCCTGCGGGCAGCCCTCAACCAGCTCATGGAGGCCGAGAATGCCATCGCAGCTAGGGACCTACACATCTCCGAATTGGTCGCAACCATCCAAGCGGCCGAGAGTCAGGTGAGTGAGGCCGAAGAAAAGGCAAGGACGGCGGAGGAGAAAATAAGGGAGGCCGAAGAAAGGGTGAAGGGAGCGAAGGAGGAAAGGAATCTAGCCCTGGAGGCCGAGAGGACAGCAGTGGCAGCCCTGGCTGCTGAGAGGGGAGCTCTGGCGGCTGAGGTGGAGGTAGCTGTCGAAGTCAGGACCGCTAGAGTTATTGAAGAATTTCGGGCGTCCGAGCATTTCATGGAGGAGCTAACCGAAGCTTCGATGGGGGCATATCTTCAAGGGTTTCAGCGTGGGAAGGAAAAGGTGGCTAAAGACTTAAATTTTCTCCAAGCTCTTGAAGTGGAGCGAGACCACCTCTCCGAGATGGGCTCTTCTGATGATGAGGACGCACCTGCTGACTCATGAGCCCTATACTGTATTTTGTTTTTGTAAGCCTGACTTGGTCGGCATTTTGTAAGCACTTTCAAATTAATGAAATACACTACTTTTAATTAAATTTGTCTCCGCTTGATTGCAACTGTCACTTCAAACTCTTTGGCAGCCGACGTGGGACCCTTAGGGGCTTCGTTGGTGTCGAGCAATCTGTAACTTACTCTTGGATAGCCTCAACTTGGCTTCGTAGGACCGAATCTTGGGATCGGGAGGTACGAACTCCCAGTTCTTGACAGAGCGTAGGACTCGGAAAGTCAAGATAAAATTGAGCCTCCTGAGCTGCTTGCATGTTGCTTCGTCAGCGGTATGCAGGGTTTTGTGTTTGGCTAGCCCAGGGCTTTCATGCCGACTGAGGTCGGACTTAAGCTGCTGAGAGCCGGCAGCACGCTGCTCTGCCAGTGGTACAATGGGCTTTGTACCTGGCTGGCCCAGGGCTTTGATGCCGACCGGGGTCGGGTTTAAGTTGCTGAGAGACGGCAGCACGCCGCTCTGCCAGTGGTACACTGGGCTTTGTGCTTGGCTGGCCCAGAGCTTTGGTGCCGACCGGGGTCGGGCTTAAGTTGCTGAGAGTCAGCAGCACGCCGCTCTGCCAGTGGTACAATGGGCTTTATGCCTGGCTGGCCCAGGGCTTTGGTGCCGACCGGGGTCGGGCTTAAGTTGCTGAGAGCTGGCAGCACGCCGCTCTGCCAGTGGTACACTGGGCTTTGTGCCTGGCTGGCCCAGGGCTTTGGTGCCGACCGGGATCGGGCTTAAGTTGCTGAGAGCTGGCAGCACGCCGCTCTGCCAGTGGTACACTAGGCTTTGTGCCTGGCTAGCCCAGGGCTTTTGTGCCGACCGGGGTCGGGCTTAAGTTGCTGAGAGCCGGCAGCACGCCGCTTTGCCAGTGGTATACTGGGCTTTGCCTGGCTGGCCCAGGGCTTTAGTGCCGACCGGGATCAAGCTTAATTTGCTGAGAGCCGGCAGCACGCCGCTCTGCCAATGGTACACTAGGCTTTGGTGCTGACCGGGGTCGGGCTTAAGTTGCTAAGAGCCGACAGCACGCTGCTCTGCCAGTGGTACACTGGGCTTTGTGCCTGGCTGGCCCAGGGCTTTGGTACCGACCGGGGTCGAGCTTAAGTTGCTGAGAGCCGGCAGCACGCCACTCTGCCAGTGGTACACTGGGCTTTGTGCCTGGCTGGCCTAGGGCTTTGGTGCCGACTGGGGTCGGGCTTAAGTTGTTGAGAGCCGGCAACACGCCGCTCTGCCAATGGTACACTGGGCTTTGTGCCTTGCTGGCCCAGGGCTTTGGTGCCGACCGGGGTCGGGCTTAAGTTGCTGAGAGCCGGCAGCACGTCGCTCTGTCAGTGGTACACTGGGCTTTGTGCTTGGCTGGCCCAGGGCTTTGGTGCCGACCAGGGTCGGGCTTATGTTGCTGAGAGCCGGCAGCACACCGCTCTGCGAGTGGTACACTGGGCTTTGTGCCCGGCTGGCCTAGGGCTTTGGTGCCGACCGGGGTCGGGCTTAAGTTGCTGAGAGCCGGCAGCACGTCGCTCTGCCAGTGGTACACTGGGCTTTGTGCCTGGCTGGCCCAGGGCTTTTGTGCCGACTGGGGTCGGGCTTAAGTTGCTACACTGAGGTACTAGAACCCACATTCATTAATACGAAATGACGGGTGAAGACCCAGAAGAATACAAGCAAGATATCTAATGTAAGAAAGGGATGCACTACTGATAGTACCGATGGAGGTTGTCAGCGTTCCACATCCGGGATAGTGGTTTCTCATCCAGCTCTTCAATCTTGTATGCTCCATGGCGGAGCGCTTCGATGATCCGGTAAGGCCCTTCCCAGTTCGGAGCCAGCTTGCCTCCTTTCGTCGGCCTCGAGATTTCAGCTCGTTGAAGGATCAGGTCTCCCGGCAGGAAAGTCCTCGGATGCACATGGGCGTTGTAATATTTGGCGGCCCGTTGCCGGTAGACCTCCATCCGAAGTCGCGCTTGATCTCGCATTTCCTCCACTAGGTCGAGGTTGGCTCGCAGCTGATATGGGTTGTCTTCCTTGTTGTACGACTCTACCCGAGGGCTCGATGAGCCAACCTCTACCGGGATGACAGCTTCGGACCCAAAGACCAGGCTGAATGGGGTCTCACCGGTGGGGGCTCATGGCATTGTGTGGTAGGCTCACAGCACATTGGGGAGCTCCTCCACCCACCATCCCTTACAGTCATCCAGCCGGGTTCTCAATCCTTGGAGAATGATTCGATTAGTTACCTCGGCCGCCCCGTTGGTTTGAGGGTGCCCGACGGAAGTGAATTTCTGGCGGATGCCCAGTTCGGAGCAGAATTCCCGGAAGGGCGTGTTGTTAAACTGCCGGCCATTGTCGGTGACCAGGGTGTGCGGCAGTCCGAACCGGCATATAATGGACTTCCAAAAGAAGGATCTCACTTTGCTTTCTGTGATCTTAGCAAGGGCCTCGGCTTCAATCCACTTGGTGAAGTGATCAACAGCCACTAGGAGGAACTTTCGCTGTCCGAAGGCCGGGGAAAATGGTCCCAGGATGTCCATACCCCACTGGGCGAAGGGCCAGGGTGCCACCAAGGGGGTTGACTGAGATGTCGACTGTCGCTGGATATTAGCATGGCGCTGATAGCTATCACATCTCTTAACGAGCTCGGCTGCGTCCTCCTTCATGGTCAGCCAAAAGTATCCCTGTCATAGAGCCTTGTAAGCTAGGGCTCTGCCCCCCAGGTGACTTCCGCAGATGCCTTCATGGATCTCCCGCAGGATGTAGTCCGATTCTGCTAGTCCCATGCACCTGAGGACCGGGTATGAGAATGATCTTCGATAAAGCTTCCCATCCATCATCAAGAACCTCGAGGCCCTCCGCCTGAGTAGCTTGGCCTCAGCGGGGTTCTCTGGGAGAGTGCCGTCGGTCAAATATCGGACGTAGGCGTCCATCCAGGAGGCTCTTGCTCAACCGGCAGCGCTTCATCCGCAACTTCAATGCTTGGGGCCTGGAGGTGCTCCACATATGTTCTTCCCAGCGTCCCGTCGGCCGAAGTGGCTAGACGGGATAATGCATCGGCCCTAGCATTCTCCGCTCGGGGAATGTAGCTAACACGGAAGTAAGAGAACCGAGAGGCTTGGGATTGCACCTTCTCAGGTAACGGGTCGGTTCCCTAGCCTCGTACTCCCCGGTGATCTGCCCAGAAATAAGCTGAGAGTCCTTGAAGGCCCTTAAACGCCCTGCGCCTAACTCCTCAGCCAACCTCATTTCCGCTAACAGGGCTTCATACTCCGCCTGGTTGTTAGTTGCCGGGAATTGGAATCTAAGAGCATACTCCACCACTTCCCCTTCAGGGCTTGCAAGAATGAGTCCGGCTCCGCTTCCTTGAGAATTCGCTGCCCCATCCACATGCAAAATCCAGTCATCTTTTTCTGCCTCCTCGGTCGAGGGAGGATCCACACACTCCTTCGGGCGTATCTCCTCCAAACCCTTCTCGGTCCAGGAACACTCAACCAGAAATCAGCTATCACCTGAGACTTCATGGTCGACCTTGGTCAGATGGATAGGTCAAATTCACTCAGTTTGATGGCCCATTTGGCTAGCCGACCGAAGGTGTCAGGGCGAGACAAGATGGTCCGAAGAGGTTGGTCCGTGAGCACCATGATGGGATGAGCCTGAAAGTAGGGTCGGAAGCGTTGGGCAGAGACCACCAGGGCAAAAATGATTTTCTCGGTTCTAGAGTATCCTGACACTCCTTTGTCCACTCGAAGCTATTGACCTTGCGCAGCACCTTAAAGAAGGGCAGGCACCTTTTTGCCGATCTTGACATGAAGCGACTCAAAGCCGCCACCCTCCCGGTTAGGCATTGCACCTCCTTCTTGTTAGCTGGGGGCCTCATATCCAAGATAGCCCTGATCTTGTCAGGGTTGGCTTCAATCCTCGCTGGGTTACCATAAAGCCCAGAAACTTGCCTGCCGCCACTCCGAAGGCACACTTGTGGGGGTTAAGCCTCATCCGATACCGGCACAGGTTGTTGAAGGTCTCCTCGAGGTTGGCGACATGGTCAACAGCATGGGTGCTCTTGGTCAGCATATCATCCATGTACACCTCCATGTTACGGCCTATCTGGTCCTCAAAGACCTTATTCATCAACCTTTGATAGGTGGCTCCGACATTCTTCAGCCCAAACGGCATCACCTTGTAGCAGTAAATCCCTTTTCTGCAATAAAAGAGGTGGCTTCTTCATCTGCCGGGTTCATCCTGATCTGATTGTACCCCGAGAATGTGTCCATGAAACTAAGGGTCTCATGCCCGGCGTGGCGTCCACTAGCTGGTCGATCCGGGGTAACGGGAAACTGTCTTTGGGGCATGCCTTGTTGAGGTCGGTGAAGTCCACGCACATCCTCCAGCTCCCACTGGCCTTGCGAACCATCACGACATTCGCCAGCCAGTCCGGATAATGCACCTCGCGGATATGACCGGCCGCCAGTAGCTTCTGCACCTCCTCATCCATGGCCTTTTACCGATCGAGGGCGAAACTCCTTTTCTTCTGCCGATAGGTCGGCACTCCGCCCTAATGTTAAGTTGGTGGGTAATCACCTCTTCTGGAATCCCTGGCATATCGGATGCCGACCAGGCGAAGACATCTGCATTAGCTCGCAGAAAGGTGAGGAGTCGGTCACGAGCCTCCTTCGGGAGTAGGGCTCCAATCGGATTGTTCTCGTTGGGTCCTCCCCAAGGGGGAAAGTAAGTAGGCGCTCGATCATCTCTCCTCTTCTCTCCAGGTCTCGAGGATCCATCGTCTTAGGTACTGGCGCGGGTGCCACCCCCTGCGGACTAGGGGCCATATGGTAGCAAAGTAAGGGTGGATTCTGCTCTCCCCGCATCTCCCCGACTCCTTCGCTGGTCGGAAACCTCACGAGGAGCCTCTTAGTGGATATGACAGCATCCAAAAGATTGAGCCCAGGCCTCCCGAGGATCGCATTGTAAGCAAGGGGCACACGAACCACCAAGAACTTTATGAAAACCGTACTTTGACACGGGGTTGTGCCAGCCATAACAGGGAGAGTGACCTTCCCCTCGACTTTCATAGAATCTCCAGTAAACCCCATCAGGGGCGTGACGACAGGCTAGAGCAGATCGGGCGACAGGTTCATGCGAACAAAAGCATCATAGTTCAAAATCCACAGAGCTCCCACTATCAACTAGAATTCTCTTTACAGGATGTTTAGCGATCATCATGGATACAACGATGCTGTCATCATTTTTGTTTACCACCTCCTCTAAGTCCTTTTTAAAGAAAGGAATTACAGAATCCAACTCCCCCTCCCTCTCGGCCTCTTCGGCAGGCCTCCTGCCCCCCAGGAAATCATTGCCACCGTCTTCTTCGTTGGGGCATTGTCGATCATTGGCAGCGGGGGCACTGACGGGCCAGGAGCTCCCGGGTTGTTCCTCTAGACGAACTTTCCCAGGTGGCCCCGCTGGATAAGGTCTTCTATAGCCTTCTTCAGCTGGCGACATTCGTCAGTATCATGGTCGTGATCCCGGTGATAGCGACAATAGAGGTTCTTGTTGCGAGGGATCTTCGGGTTTATTGGAGGAGGGCGCTGAAGATAAGACTCCCCTTCAATCTCGAGCAAGATTTGCGATATCGGGGTGAGCAGTGGGGTGTAGGGTCCATCTCTTGGCACAGGGGCTCGGGGATGGTTGTCTGGCCGACGAGGAGGCTCAGGTCTTCTGGGGCGAGCTTCGACAGGTTCCGGTCAGGCTGGTTTCTTGGAGACGCTCCCGCCAGCCTCGCACCGGGAGAAGTCGGCCTCGTCAGCTCGAATGTATTTCTGGGCCCGAGTCAAGAGCTCGACGTAGGAGCCGGACGGCTTCTTGTCGAGGGAGTACGCGAAGAGAGACGGGCGAAGCCCTCGCTTCAAGGCCAAAGTGGCCACTGAGTCTTCAAGCTTGTAGACCTCCAGGGCCGCTTCCTTGAACTGAGCAACGTAATCCCGTAAGGACTCGCCGCTCTTCTGTTGGACGGCGAAGAGGCTATCTGCTACCCTTGGAATCTTCCGGCAGGCATCAAAATGGGCCAAGAAAGCTCTTTCCAACTGGCGGAAGGAATCAATACTCTGTGGTGGCAGATGGGAGTACCAAGCTCGGGCGGCCTTCTTCAGGGTGGCTGGGAAGGCGATGCACATGAGCGAATCAGTGGCCCCCTGGACTTGCATGAGAACTTTATAACTTTCTAAGTGGTCCAAGGGTCTGTGGTCCCGTCATAAGGATCTAGCTGGGGAAGGCGGAACCGGGTGGAGATGGGCTCTTCCATGATGCGGCAAGACAACGGAGGCCGGCTATCGTAGTCCGTCTCTGGCAGGTGGGTGATCCGACGGCTAAGTTCCTCCAACCTCTGGTTATACTCGTTGAGTTGACGCTCGGCTCGACGGGCCATCCGACCATCAAAAGACTCCTCCCCCGAAGATTCAGAGGACGAAGAACGGGGACGGTGATGTCGGCGGGGGCGCTCCGCCTCCTTCCCATGCCGCCGCTTAGGACAGACACTGGCGTGGCGGGAAGGCGACCGGTGTCTCTTAGAGGTTTCCCGATGGTGAGGCTTGGGCGGAGCTTGACGGTGGTGATCCCCTGGCACCGATGATCTCCTTCGGGAGGAATGCTGGCTGGGTTGCACCACCCCTGGGACGATGGATTTGGCTCCGGTTGCTGCGCAGCCGCCTGTTGGTGCTGCAGGCCTTGAACCGCCACTGCCAGGGATTTGACTTGCGTGGCTAGGGCGGTGAATCGATCTTCTTGGAACTGCTGCGGAGGAGGCGCTGGGACATCGGCCGGAGGAGCGGAAGGTCCAGCCTCCTGGGGATGCAACGGTGCTGGAACGCTGGCCGGGAGAGCCGAGGAGGCCTCCGCGGGTGGACCGGCTCCTCGGCGCTGCCCCCCAGCGCAACTGGCAGAGACTCCCTTTGTACGAGTCGTCACCATGGCTTCAAGAGCTTGAGAAGAGAGATCGCAGATTGCTGGTTCGATGTCTTTCTCTTTCCCCCCTACATGGCGTGCCAATCTGATGACGCCAAGTCACCTTCTTCAAGCGTCGGGGAAGACGGACGTCCTTCTCTTCGGACCCCTACAAGAAAAGTCCCCGGAGACCGGATGCTCCGGTGGGGACCCTTCGACGCTCAAGTTAGTCACTTGGGATCATATGAGAATTGTTCAGCAGAAGGGAGCTGAAGCAATTAGGGTTTTAGTTAGTAGGAGAAAACTAGAAAACTAGAGTTTAAGGATTCTTACAGCGGAGCCGTGCTTTTATACATGTTCGAATGTCCCCCTTCTATTCCAAAGATCACTGATTTTTAGGAGCCAAGTTCAATAACGGACAAAATACGGGGCCGACGATGACAGGTTGTACTGTCATCGTACACACCGGATGCATCATGAGTTACCTGTCAGTAGACCTCATAGATGTCTCGCATCTGGGGTCGCGTCTGGTGCGCGCCACCACTAGACGTGATCGTGCACAACAACGGGCAGGTGGTGATCCGCATACCGTAACGGGGTATGGCTATGCACAGTGACAAAGATACAACGGATCATACGCCATTATGAGGTATGACCACCTTCTGCCACGGATGTGCGGTGGATTATGTGGGCATGCCAGGTGGCCCAGAACAACCTGACCATGCGCCGGGGATTGAGATGCCGCTCATGTGCCCCGAGACCGAGAGGGAGGTCCCGGGGGTTGATGTACTGTTCATGCGCCTCGAGACCGAGAGGGAGGTTTCGGGGGTTGATGTACTGTTCATGCGCCCCGAGACCGAGAGGGAGGTCCCGGGGATTGATATACTGTTCATGCGCCCCGAGACCGAGAGGGAGGTCCCGAGGGTTGATATATTGTTCATGCGCCCCGAGACCGAGAGGGAGGCCCCGAGGGTTGATATATTGTTCATGTGCCCCGAGACCGAGAGGGAGGTCTCGGGGGTTGATATAGCTTCCGTCAGCTGCTGCTATCTTTGCCATTCATCCTAACGGCGCAGGATCAGCCATATCAAGGTTCATCTCCCTAAATTTCAATTTTAGCTCAAAATTGAACGAAGAAATCCGTGAGTTCATCATCCCCACTGATCCATTTATCTTAGCATTTGGTATCTGTTTATCATTTCTAATTTTAGGGTTCCAATTTTTGGTAGGGATTTTTTGACATTTATCTGCTCACCGCTCCGCGTCTACAACCTCGGCAATACCACCCCCGCTTCCATCTCTGACCTCTTCTGCTGATTGATTTGCTAAGTTGGATACAACATAGAGCTTGTAATGTATTTCATTGTTTGTATGAGTTGCCATTGATGAACTTGTTATTGCTTTTCTTTCTTTCCCCACTGGTTGAAATTACATGCCCTCTCTCTATATGTGTCTGATTTGCTGGTGATATTGATGTTGCTACTTGAACATAATATTTTAATGGCTCTTATCTTCGATAGGTGCACTTCAAAACCTAATCTATATTTATAATGGCATGGAACAAAGACGGGGAAATGAATCTTAAATGAAATTTTTATTACATATAGACCACATATTTTTGTTGTTGGGATATGTCTATGGCTGGAGGATTATTGGCATGTTCTCTGGCACAGAATGATACGAAACAGTAAGAATCGTTGGCCATTTTACTCTCTTAGATGAGATGGAGTTTATTTTGTTTCAGAAATTGTTTCAGTGATCTTCTGAGTGTCAACCAGATTAGGAATATTCCCTTGGCAACCTCTATGGACATCCAGCAAGGCTCCAGAACACTTTGAAGCATTGCTCCACCATAAAGACCAATTATTTATAATAGTATGCAAACATTAAAATTTTGTTACAATACCTCTTCCTTAAACAAAAGAAATTAGTATCCAAAGCCCACATTTTCCAAGAAAATTCTGAGATTTAAAACCCAAAAGAAGCTTGATTATAGACCATGACAGCATTTAAAAAAAAAAAAAAAAAATCTTAGTGTCGATGACAGGTTGGACATAGATAGAATCAATCCATATCTCAAGACTGGACTCATTTGTTCACAGCATGCTTGTGAACAGCAGGGGGCCAGATTGGGAATAAGGTCAGGCTCTAATCCAGCCTAAAATTATCTTCCAAGACCACAGCTCCAATATCAGTTAATTTAAACCTCTCAGAAGCAAACAATTAGGAGGGCAAGGCAATATTATTATTTAGTAAAGCATTGACAAAATCAGTATGTCATAATAGTTTATTTCATCTGAAATCCAAATCAAGTAGAATATGCAAAAGACAACAACCTGAACAAAGGACCGCATCAGGTAACTTAATGCATCCAGATCTGTGGTTAGCAAACATGACCAAGCAATTGAAATGCTTTGGAGTTACAGGTAACTAGCAAGACAAACAGCTAGTAAAAGTGTAACATATGATACCTTAGTTGGTACCATCATGGCAGGTGAAAGTATAAATTTTATAAGGCAGAGAAGAAAAATGGCCAAGCTCCTAATGTGATCCAGAACTATTACAGTTCTCATTATACAACCAAGAGTCATATCTCTGAAACCACCTCAAGCAAAAGCAGTATCACTCATAAAAAGGATGAGTATTGTACGCATACTACCATGTTGTCAAATAAGAAGAAAAATATACGAATACAAGAAAAATAAAAAAACAAACCGTCGAATCTGATCAAGCCATACAGAGAAAACAGACACTCAAAAGGAAGGCAATAGGTGGAAGACAAAAAGCAGGAACATAGATTTATATGAATAATTGAACTATAAGTCATTGGGAACTATCATTATTTTTCCAGCTCCTAGAAAACAGAGGCTCAGAAAATTTACTCTCATTATTTTTGTGGCTGTTGTTTTTTTGTTTCTCTCATCTTCTTTGCTTCTTTTTTTTTTTTTTTGCCTTAAACACATTTTTGCATCAATGCAAAAGGATCTTTAAATTCATATATATCTATCAATTAGGAAGATTCAATAGTGGTGATGTGAATCTTGAGAATTTCATTAGAGAAGTTAGAAAAACATTGACAAGAAGAGAATGGCGGATGAGAAGAGGAAGAATGTGTAGCTGAGGAATATTGGAAGAAACCCCAGGACATAAGCAAACTGAGGAATAAATTTTGTTAGTTCGCAAAAATTTGGAAGCATTTTGATGTTTCATTATATTGCTCCTGAATTTCGTTCTTCGATTCGGGGAAGGTGCACGTCAGGATCCGATAGTGCTCTCACATCCGGATAAACCTGCATGACAGTTCTCACACAGGGGGGATGGTCCCTGCAGAAGACCTCCGACGCCCAAATTAGTGGATACTTTCAGCAAACAGATGAGAGAAAGAAGGTTGTTACAGAAGGATGCTCCAGAGAGGGTTTCTGAATAGCAATGGCCTCTACTGCCTTTTTGGAGGCTTAGAATTGCCTTTGAGAGCGTACATGGGGGGTCTTGAGACTTGATGTTTGTGTGCTGCCGAGAATATAAGCAGTTATCTAATTTTTTAGACGCATTTTAAGAAGTTGGAAGCCGATACGATTGAAATTCCATCGGTTATGAGGACTGACGGTTGAGGAGGCTGATGGATGCTTTATCGGGAATTTGAAATCCCGTTGATCATGGAGGGCGTGCTGTATTTGACTTCTGTTTCTGTTTTGGGAGGCCTACTTCAAAATCCTTGCGATTAGTATGGTTCATCCTCCGAGATATCCGGCGCAGTTTGAAGCAGTAAGGGCACTTATGTTGAGGGAATGAGGATCGATCTGTCGAGGTTTGGAGATAATTCAGCCTTGCCGAGGTACGAGATAGCTTGGCTCTATAGCTCGGTTTGCTGAGTTACGAAGATAGCTCTGCCCTACCGAGGTTTAGAGATTGTGGGTGGCGTTGCTTATCCTTTTTTGTAACGAAGAAGGGACTTTCTCTGATTATGGCAGTTAGCTGGTCAGAGCCCAGAAGCGAGACTTACCAACTTTCATCTGCTCATCTTCGTGGTGACGATTTTGCCCCACATCATATGCCTCCCACTTTTAGTTCAAAGTGTAGGTTCGGGCATAGGGAATAGAGTTTAGGATGGTCCAATTTCATTAGTGGAGTTTAAACCCACAAAGGCGCGTCACGATGGCTTTATAGGAAGAAACCATAGCCTTCTCGGTTATGTTGAGGTATGGAGGAATTCTCTCCTCGATTCCGCCGAGGTATAGGGAGCTTCGATCGGCTATGTCGAGGCTCAGAGTATTTTCTACTTGGTCTTGCCAAGGTAGGAAGAAAACTCGACTGCACCGAGGTTCGGAGAACTCCGATCGGCCTTGCTGAGGCTCGAAAGATTTTTTACTTGGCCCTGCTAAGGTACAGAGAATACTCAGCCATGCCGAGGTTCGGAGAGCTTCGGTCGGCTTTGCCGAGGCCTGAAGGATCTTTTACTTGGTCCTGCCAAGGTACAGAGAATGCTTGGCCATGCTGAGGTTTGGAGAGCTCCGGCGGCCTTGCCAAGGCCTGGAGGATCTTTTACTTGGCCCTACCAAGGTATGAAGAATGCTCACTGTGTCAAGGTTCGGAGGTCTCCGGACGGCCTTGCCGAGGCTTGGAGGATCTTTTACTTGGCCCTGCCAAGGTACGGAGAATACTCGACCGTACCGAGGTTCGGAGAGCTTCGGTCGGCCTTGCCGAGGCCCAAAGAATCTTTTACCTAGTCCTGTCAAGGTACGGAGAATGCTCGGCCATGCCAAGGTTTGGAGAGCTCCGGTCGGCCTTCTCGAGGCCCGAAAGATCTTTTACTTGGTCCTGTCAAGGTACAGAGAATGCTCGGCCATGCCGAGGTTCGAAGAGCTCCGGTCGGCCTTACCGAGGCCCAAAGGATCTTTTACTTGGCTCTATCAAGGTACAAAGAATGCTCCATCGTGCTGAGGTTTGGAGAGCTCCGATTGACCTTGCCGAGGCCTGGAGGATCTTTTACGTGGCCCTGCCAAGATATGGAGAAAGTTACTCGGCCCATAGGGTCGGTGTCCGAGCAAGTCCTATATTTCATCATCATCTAAAAAAAAGATTATTTAAAAAATAAATATATAAATTAGAGCAAAGTTTTCTGTTACAACGAGCAAAATAGCTTGGTTCAGGCATACTTCACTGGTAATACGCTAGGGGGTTATCTGAATTCCATGTCTTGGGATCCTTTGAAGGTCTTCATTGCTCAGAGGTGATCCGAGTTCCATGTTCTGAGGGTATTGTATCCCTTGGAGGTCTTCATTTGAAAAGGCTAGCCCCTCACATCGGGCCCTTTCAAGCGGGTTCTTCTCTTCGATTGGCCATCCCTAGAAGGAGCCGACCATGGTAATCATATTAACATTATCAGCCACCGGTGGGTTCCATGGGGGTAGTTGTCAAAGCTCTGATGAACGTTCTGCTCTATTGGCTACTTCGGGGTGTATTGATTGAACCTTTACGCCAGACTTCTGGTGTGCTTTCTTAGCAGTGGGGCCCTATGGCGATGAGGCAGGCTCGCAGGGTGAGCTAGTCGGCTTTTTTTTTGAGCTCTTCTTCTCCTTTTTTTTTTTTGGATTGCTCGGCTCGGGCCGACCTTTTGGATTTTTTGACCCTGGCGTATTTATCTGCTAGGGCCATAATGTCGAAGAGGTTCTTGTGGTAGTTGACCTCTATAGCTAGGTAAAAGTCTTCGTCCTTTGATACTTCGCCCGCTAAGGCGGACATGGCCACCTCATGGTTGAGGTGGTCGATTTCAAGCATAGCAACATTGAAACGGCCAAGAAAACTTCTTAAGGACTCTCCCTCTCGCTTCCTAACTTTGGAAAGGGAGTCGGATCTTCAGTGGTTGCAATAGCTGCTGACGAACTTGCTGGTGGAAAGATGATCCAGCTTGTCGAAAGAGTTGATGGAATTCGGCTTTAAGGTACCAAACTATGTTCTGGCGGGCCTCCGGAGAGTAGAGGGGAAAGCTCGATAAAGGATTGCATCTGATGCCTCGTAGAATGTCATGATGGATTGGAAGCTGCTCAGGTGGTCATCAGGGTCGATGGTCTTGTAGTATGACTCGATGATAGGAAGTTTGATGTAGGTTGGAACCACTTCTTACATGATTATGTTGGTGAATGACATACCCTGTTCCACCTTGGATTGAGGATTGGACGTATGTCTGACGGCATCTAACTCCTGGCGCATCTCCTGGAGTTACTGTTTCATCTCGCCATTCCGAATGGTTGGAGAGATTGGACGGGGGGATCACGGTCATGACGTCGAACTGTGATGGAAGAAAATCGAAGATAAAGGAGCAAGCCTGACAGGATTGAGGCAGGCTCCTATCCCCGCCCCTCTGCTGTGATGGCTCTGCACCTTCCTTGCGGCCGGATTGTCGCAGGAGGCTCGTGACATCCAGTGGATTGGATGGAGCTGCCGATGGGACTGGGGCGGCTATTTCGTCGGGAAGCTACTGAGTGGGTGTAGCAGGTAAAGGAGCTCCATGAAGCCCTTGCATCAGTTGTGCCAGGCTTGAACTTGCTGAACCAGCATGCCAAACTGGTCTTGGGTGACCGGGATGCGGGTGGCGGCGAAGCATCAGATTATGGCGACTGTGAGGGTGCCATATTACTTGTGGGGTCAGGCCTATGGGAAGTGGCCCAATTCGGAGCATCAGCGGCTGCTCTCTTGCGATTGGCCATTGAGCGTTCGTTCTTCTTGCTTGAACCTTTTTTCCTTGGTTTCAAATTTTTAAAGGGACTTGGAGCCTTTCCTCAGCGCCAATCTATTGCTACTGAATTTCATTCTTCGACTTGGGGAAGATGCATATCAGGATTCGGATAGTGTTCTCCCGTCTAGCTGGACCTGCACGACAGTCCTCACGTAGAAATCACAGGGGATGATCCCTGTGGAAGACCCTTCGATGCCCAAGTCAGTAGATACTCTCAGCAAATAGATGAGGAAGATAAGGTTGTTTATTACAGAAGGATGCTTCAAAGAAGGTTTCTGAAGAGCAATGGCCTTTACTTTCTTTTTGGAGGCTTAGATTGCCTTTGAGAGTGTACCTGTGGGGTTTTGGGACTTGGTATTTGTACGCTACCGAGAAGGTAAGTCGTTACCTGATTTTTGGGTGCATTTTAGGAAATTGAAAGCCGATATGATTGAAATCCCATCGGTTATGAGGACTGACAATTGAGGAGGTTGATAGATGCCTTATTGGAAATTTGAAATCCCGTTGATCGTGGAGGGCATGATGTATTTGGCTTCCGTTTCTGTTTTGGGAGGCCTACACCAAAATCCTTGCGATTGGGGTAGTTCATCCTCCGAGATAACCGGCGCAGTTTGAAGCAGTAATGACATTTATATTGAGGGGATGAGGATCGATCCTGTCGAGGTTCGGAGATAGCTCGGCCTTGCCGAGGTACGGAGATTGCTCGGCTCTGCTGAGGTACAAAGATAGCTCTGCCCTGCCGAGGTTCGATGATTGCGGGCGGCGCTACTTACCTTTTTCTGTAACGAAGAAGGGACCTTCTCTGATTATGGTAGTCAGCGGGTTAGAGTCCAGAAGCGAGCCTTATCGACTTTCATGTCTGCCCATCTATCGTGGTGACAATTTTGCCCCGCATCACATTCAAATAGCTTTAGATTAAAAAATCTTAGAACATGTTTGGCTTATCTTAGAGCTTAAATATTGCAGACATTATGATTCTCATGAGTGTGATATTTTGATTATCATCATATGAAATTCCATGCATGATTTAGCTTGGAAAATTTAATGTTAATTATAATGTGTTGTTAATGATATAATATGGTGATGATTCTCAACTGGGCAATAATTTTGTAGTTGTGGTAAGCCCGGTTTGAGTTTGTCTTGATGGAATAATATTTGAAGTGCTCCTATTTTATAGGACATGGGCCATTGAAAAATGTGAGATTGTTGTATTTATAGGGGAGAATCTGTCGAAATTTTTGTAAAAATTTCAGTAGTAAATTATTTGATATAGATCCGTCAAAGTAAAATAAATTCAAATGTATTATAATATTAAAGACATAACTTTAAATCTACATTGAACTTATACTAATGCCATTATTTGTAACTCAATCTTTTAATTAAAATACTACTTTTTGTGCGAATACAAAATCATTTGAAAATGAGCGATGATCGCTCGTGGATGTACAAAAGGATTAAGGATAACAACCTTGATGTGATGCATATTGAAAAGAATTTTTTAAAATATATTTAATACAGTGATGAATATACTGGGAAAAAAAAGATATTATTAAATCAAGAAAGGAACTTAATCAGTACTATTGGCATTCTAAACTTGCACGGTCAGTTATTGATGGCAAATATCCTAAGGCTTGTTGCACGCTTAATAGAAATTCAAAAAGTAATGCTTTGTGAATGGTTGAAAGAATTAAAACTTTTTGACAAATATGCTTTAAACATGAGTAGATGTGTGAACATGCATAAATTGAGGGTTTTTGGCATGAAAAGCCATAATAGTCATGCTTTTATGCAGCTATTAATGCTCACAGCATTTCATGAATTACTGCCTGATAATATGTGGAAAGCATTAATAGAGATCGGTTTATTTTTTAAAGAGCTAACTGCTAGAGTTATTAGAACTAATGATATGGCAACATTTGAAGAAGAAATTTTAATTATTTTATGCAAACTATAATGAATTTTTTCTTCAAGTTTTTTTAATTGCATGGAACACCTACCTATTTATTTGGCATACAAAGCTAGATTGCTAGACCCGTTCAATATCATTGGATTTATCCATTCGAGAGGTAACTAACTACATACTCTCTTTGGTTTTATTATTTTGAGTATATTGAGTATCTTATTTTATTTTGAAATGTAAACTTTTAGGTACGTAAATAAATTTAAAAAAAAGTGTAAAATAAGAAAAGGATTGAAGGGTCAATATGCAATGCATATTTGGTAGAAGAGTCATCAAATTTTCTTTTGCACTACTTCGAGGAACATGTCCAAACTAAGAATCGAATTGTTCCACGTAATTTAGAAAGTTGTGGACAGCCATTTGAAGCAAATAATGAAAGAATATCCAATTTTAAGACTATTGGTAGGCCATTTGGCTTAGAAAATAGGAGAAATCTATTGAGCAAAGAGTTAAAAGCTACTCACAATTACATTCTAATAAACTGCTCTGAAATCGAACCATTCATAGAGTAAAATAATATTTATTTCACTCACTTTATGGTTAATTTATTTCTTTATATTATTTTCAACTAACTTGAAATAAATTATTATTTATAAAGGATGTTTTGTGATATGTTGAGACAATAGAATCCTTCCATTAATGATGCTGAAATTGGTTTAAAACTTGATACGGAGTTTGCTTATTGGTCCAACGATTATATAGTATTAAATTTACATATGAGTTGTAGGTTAACTATTACGTACTATATACATACTAATCATGCCATATTGATTTTTCAGATTAATAACGCTTCATCGAATGTTGATAATTTTCATTAAATCCCTAGCACAATGGCCATTGTTTAGAGTGAATATATATACCAAATATTTTATGAACATGTACAAGTTTCAGGTTGATTCATTGGGTTCTTCAAGGCCAACTCAAAATTGGGGGGTGTGTAAGGACAAACAGTTGGTGCAGATCAGCAAGATTATTATGAAAAGCTAAAGGAGGTTGTTAAAGTTGAGTACCCTAGTTGGCCTATTAAATGCACTGTATTGTTCAACTATGACTGGTTTGATCTAACTCCAAATGTGGGAACAAAAGTGCATAAAGAATATAATCTTGTCGAAGTAAACCATAGAAGAGGTTGAACAAATATAAATAATTTATTCTAGCACTCCAAGCTCAACAAGTGTACTATTCGATATATCTAAGCCTGTGAAATGACAAGTGAGATTGATGGGCTGTTAGTAAAATAAAGCCATTGTTAAACATTTATATGCCTAAAAGCTCATCGACGTAGACACTTGAATCCTTAGCATTTCAAGAAGATGTAACATCCGTACATGCAATTGAAGATAATTCGCTTGATCCAGATCCAATCCTTAATGATCCAACTGGTGCTTTACTTGAAATTGAGGATGTCAACGAGGATTCAAATAATGAAGAAGATGACTTTCAATCACAGTTCAATACAGAATCAAAAAAAAAGCCCAACCTTGATGATAGAAATGATAGTGATTGAGTATTTATATAGGTGGCTATATTTACAAATACAAATTAATGTTGTATGCTTTTTTTATTATTCAAAATGATTCATTATAATTCTTTTATATATACAATACTATGAGGGGTCATGGTAGGAGGCGTTCAACTGGCAAGGGCAACAGCAACTCCCCTTCTGATGTAGCATATGAGAGCTCCTCGGTACAGGAGCAACATCTACATGACACGTCTAAGCGATCGCCATTTGGTTATGACATACTAGGTTCATCTCCCAGACCATCGCGAGGCGAGAGTACTTCCTCCAGTGGGAGGAAAAGGCTTGTATTAGTTGATGGCCAGTAAATATATTTTTTTATTCATATTATTTCTTTATTTCATACAATTATTATATGATTAAATTTTATTTATTTATTATTCTATTTGCATAGATTTATGGAAAGACATGTTGTCTCAAAATGATGCGTCACAGATATATTTAAGAAGTGTGCAGACCAAAGGGCTAGTGTTGGGACCATGTGACTCAAGAGGTCAGAGAGTTCTATTGGATAGAGTTTTAGGTATGTAACTTATATTTATATAGATGTAATTTACTTTAGAACTTATACATTTCATATATTAGCTAGCTACATTCATTATTATAAATATATTTTGATTTATGTTTTAGTTAAAAGATAAAATTATATGTAAAAGTATTTATATATTATTTGCATGGTGGTTAACTAAATTGATAATATCATATCACGTTGAATTATATTTATAATGTATTCATTATGTTGAGTTGTATTTATAATATGCATATTAACTATTATTCTATTTACAGAAGTAGTTTGAGTGGGATCCAGCCATGACTCCTTTTATTAAAAGTTCTTGGAATGCACTCATTGGCAGTCTACTCTGACAATTTATGTCACTAGCAGAGAGCATCGAAATTCCCCATTCATATCTCTGATAAAATATAGACTGGCTGATAGTAGAAGTGGACAGATTCAGAGTGGCATAAGAAGTCAACTACAGCTAGCTCAAATCGTCGATATGAGAAGGCTGGTCCAGGCAATAGTCTTTTTTGCCACATAACGGGATCTATTTTTATTGAGGAGCATTGATGTCATTTAATAAGTAAATAAATTTATTTATTTTGTTTATATATTAATGATAAAATTTTTCAAATGAGCATAACTACAAGTTTGAAATTTTATTTCTCAAAGGCTAAAGGAAGGTGTCGAACCAAGGGAATGGTAGCTATTTAAGGTGATCCGCACAAAAAAGATGGGTCTTGTGTCAACACTCGCTCCCAGCAAGTTAAAGTAAATCATTAGAAATGTTGTGTTAATTATAAATTTATTTGTTCTAATATGACTTGCACATTATTTTCTATGTATTCCTTGCAAGCTCATATGGATGAGCTAATGTCTAGGGCCACACAACCATCAGAGAACGGAGGATCGATAGTCGACCTTTCATCGTAGGAGAGCTGCCGCATCTTTTTAGAGGTTGTTGGCGCCCAGCCAAAGGATCGTAGAGTCTACAGTTTGAACACCAAAACTTCTACATTCTTTCTTCGATGTGGTTTCTCTTTTTGCAGTCAGGGTGACACCGCCAAGTATGAAGACATGGAGTGTTCCATTACGGAACGTATTAGATCTGAGTTCATGACCGAGATCACGAACATTTGATGAAAACAGCGAGAGAAGCGCCTTCGTTATAAACAGGAATTGCAGGAGATACATCAGTTAGTTATAAGCTTATCACAGTTTGCATAGTTCTCTGCTCCACCTTCAGCTTTCAATGACCTCCAGCTGATCAGTAGTGATATTTTTAGATTTGGTTTGTGAACTTGTACTCTATGTTTATATTTTGAGTATTGTATTTATTTGCTACTATTTTGTATTATGAACAGGAGTTAAATGCCATTATTTTGTATACTTTATTTTTATTTTAAATGTAAAGTATTTATATGTTCTGTTTATGAATTTATGTTTTTAATTATAGTTTTATATTATATAAGCAGGTTTTTAATGTATATTATATAAACAATAATTAAAAATAAAAAATATATATTAAAGAAAACAACACGTATTTTGTGTCGCTAACTACTCAAACAAATAACGACGTAATAAGCATTGTCACTAATATTTTCGACTAGTTAGCGACACAAGTGCATCGCTAATATCATAAAGCAAACATCATGTCATCCCTTAAATCACTAAATTTACGGAACTTAGTGATGCCATTGCTCTTGCTAAATTAGCGATGCTTCAAGTTCGTCACTAATTTGTCGTCGTTTTAATTGTTTGCGTCGCCCATACAGTGACGAAGTTTTAGAGTTAGCAACACCTTTTGGCATCACAAATTAGCAATGCTTTATCCTGGTCTCACTACTTAGCGATATATCCACATCAGCATCGCTAAATTGCTCAGTGACCGCGGTTTAGCAATTATTTTTTTGGCATTACTGTTACGTCGCTAACATGTTTTAGCGATACCTTTTACTTATTAGCAACGCCATTTTGGCGTCACTATTTTGCAAGATTATTGTAATGTTTGCTTCTTTTTGCTTCAGATCCACGAGGTGTCAACTGAAAGAGAGATAAGAATTGGTTAGGATTTTTTCTACGATGCTTGTTATTGTGTCAATTTGGTTTTTGATCCTGGATTTTTTTTTTGTTATGTTATTTTTAAGGCGTGTTTCTTTAGAGAGTTGCAAAATCATTTTGCTACTTTTTTTTATTTCTAAGATGGTTTAAAGATTTTCCTATAATTTTTTTTATTTGCCAAAGGATGGCATTGCGATGATTCGATCTAAGTTTAGGGATTTGAATAAATATCTTATTTCTATTTCTTTCCTTTTTTTTTGAGTGTTTTTTAATAAATCGAAAGACCAATTTAGTTTCACCTCATCGATTGACCCTTGCTTTATAAAACGGAGCTTCTTCGATTGCTTTACTTCAACCTTCGGTCATAGAATAGGCAAGCTATCAGCTCTTACCTATACAATTATAGGCATACAAACAACTTATAAGAAATAAACGATATAATTGATATTCTGCATGACTTTCCTGAGAAAGAAACTATTCAACCAAACGTAATAGCTTCACTCTTTTCCAAAAAAAATGCATGTTTTTCATGGTTAACCAAACGTAATAGTTCAAACATCTATACCTGAAAATTTAATTTTTAGATATCCTATTCTTTTCTGAAAGTCACTTCCTATGAACCAAATGAGCCGATAGAAGAATTAAATCCCTTAGGGGTTTGGAAATCCTTGATAAATCTTTAAGAATATCTTATGTCATGTTTGGTTAGATGGAATCAAAACCGAAATGGAATGATAATTTCATTCTATTATTTGGTTACTTTAAATAGGACTGGAATCATCATTCCTTTGGAATGAGTATTCCATTACTCGAAGGAATGATCATCCTTCCACCTTGCCTGAGGAATCATAAGTCCATTCCATCCCTCTTACCACATTTTATTTTATGTTCTAAGTTTGCCCTGTTCCTTTTCTCATGAAATGAACCATGCCCCCTCTCTCATCCTTTTTCTAACGAACTAAACTCTCATCCTGCTTTCTATCCTCTTCTTCCAACTCTCCTCTGCAGCAATCTTAGATGAGATTGCATATAACTTCGACAATCAGCCACTACGGATTCATCATCCCCAATAATCATGAGATAAGAATCCTTTTCACATTCTTCTCCTTTAGTGGCTTCTTTTTAAATCCCCCCCCTTTCTGTCTGCAAACTGGTTCCACATCTCCATTTTAGAAAGGAAATTTGATAACCGTTGAAAAAATTGGAGCTTTGCTCTTCTTTTGTGATTTTTTTTATGATTTTCATAGTTTCTTCTATTAAAAATGTTCTGTTTTTCAAAATATTTTTGTTCAGTCTGCTATTATTATCCAAGTTTAATATTTTTTTGTAATAATCCGAAGTTAGAGTGAGTTGGGTGGAAAAATGTGTTTTGGGATATGGGATTGGACTTTATGGCATCTATTAGATGGGATTGAAAACTATGGTTTTAGAGTTCTAGGTGCTTTTTGGGTAGAATATTGGATTGAATTTAGAAAGATTTTTGCTTTTTGTGATTTGGGGGATTTAGTGGTTATTTGAATCTCTGTAAGCATAGGAACAAGAAAATCAACCCAAAGCATGATCTTGTTAAGGAACCAAATGCTTTCTTGGTCTGGAGAAAGATACTAAGATGATATGATTACAATATCTCAAGAATATAACACCAAGAAATGGCTCCATTGCCTTTATTATGGGACTAACTGCTGTATATCCAAGACTATAGCAGCTTAACGATCACCTAGTCTTTCTAATATGTTTTAATAAACAAGATTTCAAAGAAAGAAGCAGAAGATGGATGCTTCTGTAGATGTTTTTTTCATACTGAAATTTTTGTGCAATGCATTTAATAGTGATGGTAGGGTTGTTTGTGTTATATTACTCATAGAAAAAATATATCTTGATTCTTTTCTTAGAATTTAATTTTGATACATAAACATCATTAGATTTAAATCTTAGAAGTATATAAATCTTACCTTTCTCCATTATAGGGTTTTGAAACTCGTTGTAGTTGAAAATAACTTTATATTTCCAAAGCATATTGAAAGGATCAACACACTACTTCTTTTAAGCAAGATTTTCAAACCATTTCTCTCTTATGGGTGCTTATATGGTATATCATGATATAAAATATTTCTTATATGAGAGTATGGTTTGGGACCCCAATCTTTTTATAGAGAATTATGGGACTAAAAGTCTTGCCATCAAAGACATTTAGTTCTTATAATAATTGAAGATCACCAAAAGTCACAAGAGTTATATTTGGTATTAATATTTTAAAGGAGTGAAGAGACCAATATAACTCATCATAATTTCATAATAAGTGTAATGACCTTTGGTTTGGCGTAGTTGTGCTTTTTGATCTTTTAATAATTAGTGTAAAGTTGAATCACCTTCCAACTGCTCTAGTAAACCCTCTCTATGAAACAATTTAGTGCAATTATGCAAAGGCTACATAAATTGATAAATTCTAACAATCTCTCACTTGGCCTGCATGATTGTATAACTACTATATTTTTAACATAAAGTGGCCATCATATAATCCATAGAAGAGGTTGCATTATCTCCATTAGATTATGTTCAATGAAACTATGAACACCAAATCATTGTGATCCTTGAATCACTCATTGATTCAAGATCGTTCAATGGTCATAGTGCTAGTACCATCATTAATACAAATTATTGAGAATAACTAATACAAATGATATTAGTAAAGTAATGGTGATTAGTGCTAATTCATCAATAATGGTCCATTGCTGCTTTCATATCAAAATGTGCACATACTAAAATTAAAAACAACACATAATCACTATTAACATAATATGATTACAACATAACAAAATTGCATCAGTACACTTTATTCACCTCAAATATTTCCATCAAGCCATTGCGAGCAACATGTTCCTTAAAGAGCTTAGGTGACAGACTCTTAGTCATTAGGTCTACTAACATGAGTGAAGTACTAATATAATTAATGAAGACTAGTTGATTCAAAATCCTTTCTTATACAGCTAAGTACTTGATATCAATATGCTTGGATCCTCTAGTAGTTTTGTTGTTCTTAGAGAATCGAACAGCAGCATCATTACCACAGTAAATCTTCAAAGGTCTAGTAATTAAATCAATCAGGCTTAATCCAACAATAAAATTCTTTAACCATATTGCATGACTTGTGGCTTTATAACATGCTACAAATTCTACTTCCATAGTGAAAGATGCAACTAGTGATTGCTTATAACTCTTCCATGAAATAGGTCCCTCTACCAACATAAAGATGTATCCAGAAGTAGAATTCTTAAAGTCTATACAATTAGCATAGTCCGAATCAAAGTAACCAACAACTTCAAGGTTGTTTGTCTGCTTATATGTAAGCATGTAGTTTTTTGTTCTTTGTATATAACATAAAACTTTCTTGACCACTTTTCAATGGTCAGTATCGAAATTACTTTATTATCTATCAAGCAGGCTTACTACATATGATAAATAAGGATGTGTGCAGACTTGATATGCATAATACGCCCAATAGCAGATAAATATGGAATTCCCTTCATCTGTTCCCTTTCAAGATCATTCTTGGGACATTGGAATTCTTCAAATTTATCACCTTTTGTTATGGGAGTGGTACTACTAGAATAATGTTGCATGTTGAATCTCTTAAGAACCTTATCAATATAGGCTCTTTGGAATAATCCTAAAAGCCCTTAAGACTTATCTCGATGAATTTCAATCCCAAGCACAAAGGATGCTTCATCAAGATCTTTCATATCAAAATTCCTTGATATGATTTTTTTTTGTCTCATGTAATAATCCTATATTATTGCTAGCAAGCAATATATCATTAACATACAATACTATGATACAAAATTTGCTACAACTGATTTTAAGATATATACACTGGTCCACTATATTCTCTTTAAAGCTAAAATTTAAAAGAATTTCATGGAACTTTAGATACCATTGACGGGAAGCTTGCTTTAGACCATATATGAACTTCTTAAGTCCACAAACCATGTGTTCTTTGCTTTTATCCTAAAAACTTTTAAGTTGGTCCATATAAACTTCTTCATGCAAGCCATCATTTAAGAAGGCCATTTTTACATCCATTTGATGCAACTCTAGATCATAATGAGCTACTAAGGCCATGGCTATTTTAAGGGAATCTTTCTTAGAAACAGATGAAGATATTTCTCTATAATCAATCCCTTCCTTATGAGTATATCCTTTTGCAACCAATTTAGCCTTGTAGCTTTCGATTTTGCCTTTGAAATCATGTTTGGTTTTAAAAATCCATTTATAACCAACAATTTTAACACTTTAGGTAGCTCCATGAGATCCCAAACTTCATTATCCTTAATAGATTTCAATTCTTCATTCATAGCATTAAGCAATAAAGTTGAATTGGGACTACTAATGGCTTGGGCATAAGAAATGGGATCATTTTCCAAGCCAATATCATAATTGCACTCATTCAAATAATTTTTATAATCATTCGATATTGCAAGTTTTTGTTTCCTTTGTGATCTATGTAAATATATATCTGTAGTTGAAAAGTCTTTTTTTTTTTTTAATATGGGGAGCCTCATTAGCATCAATATCTTCTACAATAGATGTATGTGCCACTTTATGTTGGACTATCAGTATTAATTTAAGTATCCAATCTTTCTCAAAAGTAATTTTTTTAGGCTCAGTTCTTCCACTAACATCCCCATGCTCTAAAAATATGGCATGTCTAGTTTCAACAATTCGAGTGTTATGAGTAGAACAATGAAATCAAAATCCTTTTGACCTTTCAGGATAACCAATGAAATAACAACATATGGTTCTTGGATCAAGTTTTTTCAATTGTGGGTTAAAAATTTTAGCTTTTGCTAGACATCCCCAAATATGAAAATAATTTAAAGTCAGTTTTCTACCAACCCATAATTCATAGGAAGTTTTGGGTATAGCTTTACTAAGAACCCGATTTAGGATATGTACAGTAGTCTTTAAAGATTCACCTTATAAGAATTCAGGTAAAGTTAAATTACATATCATACTTCTTACTATATCCGTGAGAGTATGGTTTCTACGTTTAGTAATATCATTTTGTTTAGGTGTGCCTGATAAAGTATAACTTGCTATAATATTATTTTCTCTCAGATATAGGGCAAAAGGACTTGCATTTTGATCAGATTCAGTGAATCTTTCATCATATTCATCTTCTCTATCAGATCTAACACTTTTAATTCTTTTACTAAGTTAATTTTCAACTTTAGCTTTATAAAGTTTAAAGACATTAAGTGCTTCAAATTTATCATGAATAAGATACACATAAGTATACCTAGAAAAATCATCAAAAAATGCAATAAAATATTTATGTCCATTAATGGTGCTTTGGAAAAGGTCCACATATATCGGTATAAATTATTTTTAACAATTTTGTGGTCTTTGTAGCACCCTTTTTTCTATTTTTTGTGTACTTTCCTTTGACACAATTCACACATATACAAAAATCCAAAAAATCAAGTGAATCAAGAATTCCATCTTTAGATGTTCTATCCTTTCTCTTGATATGTAGCCTAGATGCTTATGCCACAACATGGATGAATTTTCAATCACTCAATTTTTTCTTTTATTAGGAACATTAGTCACATGAAAGGATAAAAGAGACTCAGTATAATTTAAATCTAAGTTCAATGAATAGAGATTACCCTGAAGGGTACCAGAGCCAACCCAACAAGATTTATGGAACAAAGAAACTATGTTATTTCTAAACTTAAATTCATAACCATAGGAATCAAGTTTTGGAACCAAAATTAAGTTTCTAGTAAATACATAAACATAAAAAATATCTACTAAGTCCATAATGAAACTAGAGTATAAAATAAGACGTAGAGTTCCAACAGCCTTAACATCTAATATTATTCCAGTTCCCAAAGTAATGGTCCGCTCTCCTTTACTTAGTCTTTTGCTTGTAAGGTATCGTTATAGAAAAATTGTTATGTGAATACTAGCACCAGTATCAATCCACCAAGTATTTGGTGGAACATCAATAACATACGATTCATAAGACACAAAGCATGGTGCTTTACCTTTATTTTCAAACAAGACTTAAAACCTAGACAATATTTTCTTTTATGACCTTTCTTGCAGCAGAAATGGCATCGCATCTTACCTTCTTCCTATTGCGCTTGGTAAGAATCGCTATTAACATGCTTAATATTCTTACCTTTATCGGTCTTAAATTTCTTTTTACTTGGACCTATAGTGGTAAGGTGAGCCACATCTAGTTTTTCAGTCTTGAGCATCTTTTCTTCTTGAACGCATATGGTAATTAACTCGCTCATCTTTTATTTTTCTTTCCGTGTATTGTAATTAATTTTAAAAGGTTCAAATTGCACAGGAAGAGAAGTCATAATAAAGTGAACGAGAAATCCTCCAGAGATTTTCATATCCATTCCTCTTAATTGAGAGGCCATATCATTCATCTCTATGATATGTTTTCGAACACCACTTTGACCATCATATTTTATTGTTATCATTTTGCGCATAAGAGTACTAGCAAGAGATTTTGAAGTACATAAAAATTGTTCCTCGACTGATTTCATGTAGCTCATGGCATTATTGGAGTCAGGAAAGGCTCCTCTAATTGCAGACATAATTGAGCTTTCTATAATCATTAGACTTACGCGACTGGAACACTACCATTTTTTATACTTTCATTGATAAGCTTTATTGGTATTGATTTGCATAAGACATAATTTAAGTCCATGCAGCCAAGAATAATGCCAATTTGTTACTTTCACTTAGTAAAATTTGTTCCACTCAAAGACTCAATACCAGACAAGTAACTAGTAATTGCAGTAGGATTCACAGCTGCAAAATATAATCCACATTAATAATATGTCATGCATACATATCAACACCACACATTTTAAATAAATCTAACTAAAACCCATAAGAAGTTGGATATCCAACGTGGTATAATCAAAATGAGAAAATAGTAACATTATTGATCACTTCTAAAAGAATAGAACAACATACAATATATTCTATGTAGCAGTTTATCACCGTTAGGTAGAAAAATGTCCATATGCCTGTTCTAATTATAAAACTAACAATCATACTTAGTGATAACCCTCCATTGCTCTGATTATTACTAGATATGTTTTAATTCAATTATAACATCCAATCATTTATAGTATTGAACCTTCATTTGATTGATCAAAACTCATCTTGAACTGAACATTTCATAAAGTAAATCAACCAACTTTTATGTAATTTATATTAATAAGCAACAAAATATCAATTGGCTTTTACATAATCACACATCAAAATATCCAAATAAGGATGCTTATAGGTTTCAAGAATATGGGTTTTTGCATCAAAATTGATAACCTGGCACTGAAACCAATTGTTATGTTGCTCATAAAAAAGATGTCTTGATTATTTTCTTAGGATTTAATCTTGATGCATAAACACCGTTAGATTTAAATCTTAGAAGTATATAAATCTTACCTTTCTCTATTATAGAGTCTTGAAACCTATTACGGTTAAAAATAAATTTATATTTCCAAAGTATATTGAAAAGATCAACACGCTATTTCTTTTAGACAAGATCTTCAAGCTACTTCTCTCCTACAGCTGATGGGTGCTTGTGTGGCGTATCATGATATAAATATTTCTTATATCAAAGAGTATGATTTGGGACTCCAACCTTTATAGAGAATTATGGGACTAGAGGTTTTTCCATCAAAGTCATTTAGTTTCTATAACAGTTGAAGATCACTAAGAACCACAAGAGTTACATTTATATTTTGAAGGTGTAAAGAGACCAATGTAACTCATCGTAATTTTATAATAAGTGCAATGACCTTTGGTTTACTATAGTTGTGCCTTTTATCTTTCAATAATTAGTGCAAAGTTGAATCACCTTCCTTCCAACTATTCTGGTAATCCCTCTCTATGAAACGATTTAGTGCAATCGTTCAAAGGCCATATAAATTGATAAATTCAAACAATTTGTTATTCAAAAGATTAATAAAAGTGAAGAGTCAAAAAATTATCCAAGATTTGATATGGGGCTATGCACATTAACTTCCTAAATTTGGAGTTTGTCAATTGTTAATTAACTAGCAATTGTGTTTAGTCCATTATCTTCCAAGAAAGTAGAAAAAAAAATATCTAAATTTTGTATGGGCTTTTTTTTCTAGAATATCTTAGCCAAGTACATTAGAACACTTCTAATATTTTAATGGGTTGTGATATGGCTGATCCAATGCCATCAGAATAAACGATAACGGCGACTGACGGAGGCACTCTCGGCCTCCTGAGCCCCCCTCTTGGTATCGGCCTCAAGCCACAGCTCCCGGGCCTCATGAACAGTATCTCAACCCTCGAGACCCCCTCGGTCTCGGGCTGCATGAACAGGGCTTGGCATCGAGTTCCGCCCTCGGCCTCAAGCCACAGCTCCCATGCCTCATGAACAATATCTCGACCCCCGAGACCCCTCGGTCTCGGGCTGCATGAACAGTGCTTGGCCTCGAGTTCCGCCCTCAGCCTCAAGCCACAGCTCCCGGGCCTCATAAATAGTATCTCGACCCCCGAGACCCCCTCGGTCTCGGGCTGCATGAACAGTGCTTGGCCTCGAGTTTCGCCCTCGGCCTCAAGCCACAGCTCCCGGGCCTCATGAACAGTATCTCAACCCCCGAGACCCCCTCGGTCTCGGGCTGCATGAATAGTGCTTGGCGTCGAGTTCCGCCCTCGGCCTCAAGCCATGGCTCCTGGCCTCATGAACATTGTCTCAATCCCCAAGACCCCCTCGGTCTCGAGCTACGTAAACAGTGCCCGATGCATGATCCGACCCGCTCCGGGCCACCTGGCACACTCACGTAATCCGCCGCACATCCATAGCAGGGTACAGCCATACCTCATAACGGCTTATGGTCCATTATATGTCTGTCACTGTGCATGGCCATACCCCGTTACAGCGTACGGTTTACCACCTGCCTGCAACTGTGCACGGTCACATTCGGCGGTGGTGCGCACCACGTACAACCACCGGTGCGAGACACCTGTGAGGCCGCACTGGCAGGTGACGTAGGACACCATCGGCATGCGTGACAATAGTACGATCTGTCACTGTCAGTCTCATCTTTTATCCGTTATTGAACGGGGCACCTTGAAATCAGCAATTTTTGGGAATGGAAGGGGGTATCTTCGAACAGGTATAAAAGCATACGCTTATGCTGTAAGTAAGGATCCATGAACTCTGATTTTTCTAGCTCCTTCCTGCTAGTTAAGCCCCAACTGTCTAGCTTCATGGGGGCTAGACAGTTCTTGTATGTTCCCGAATGACTAACTTGAGCGTCGGAGGGTCCCCACCGAAGCATCCGGTCTCCGAGGACTTTTCTTGTAGGAGTCCGGCGAGGAGGACGTCCATTTCCCCTACGCTCGAGGAAAGTGACTCGGCGTCAACATGCTGTATTGCCTTTTTGGCAGGAAGAGATTGCACTTTCATTATAGTGTAAAAAGTCCAATGTGATCTTCTCATTTTATACCTTAGTAATATCTTCTATCATCATATCTCTCTTCCCCTTAATCCTCTCTTTGTTTCTTAGAGAGGCTTGCCTGGGCTTGGTGGTCCCTGCTATTTTGTTATTGTTGTCGAAGCTGAAGTCACCATAAGGTTTCAAATTGAATACTATAAGAATATTCTCCCTAAATGAAATGAAAACATTCGTTGCTATAAGTTTATCATTGGCCATAAATGAAAACATTAGTTAATCTTGTTCTGATTTTCTTCATTCTTCGCAATAAAAGGAACAATTAATATCTTCAATCTTATATCTTTCTCTTAGAAGTTTATAGACTACTGAATATTCCTAATTTTTCTTTTGCCATAATTGTGAATTACTGAAGTTGCCAAGTCACTTGCTTAATTGTTAATAATTAACTTGATGACTATTTTATTGTAAACTATTTTTTTAAATACAAACCATCAAGGTGAAAGCTAGGCTCCACGCATTTCCTATGACCATGTTCATCTAAACATTTCTTATTCCCATAATATTCTCCATTTTAAATCCATCATGTCTTCTATAAGTAGTCTTTTCTCATTAGCTTTGTACCTTAGGTAGTGTTTGATAGCCCAAAAGCTATCCCTGGATAAATATACAGGATAGCATTTATCCAGGAGATAGCTGTGGAATAAGTATCTTTTTAAAATTACAAGTCTGTCATCAAAGGATAACTTTAATTGTTTCTGAGTTTCCTAGGGAATAAGTTCAAGGGATAACCCATGGTTAAACATGGGTTATCCTCTCTGGTTAAATTTTTTCAGACCTATCCCCTCTAGCTATAGCATTTGGGAATAAGGAGGGATATCCTCCCCAATATCAAACACTGCCTTAGATAGTGTTTGATAACCCAAAAGTTATCTCTGGATAAATATACATGATAGCATTTATCCAGGGGATAGCTGAGGGAATAAGCACAATTTTAAAATTATAAGCCTGCCATCAAGTGATAACTTTAGTTGTTCCTGGGTTCCCTAGGGAATAAGTTCAGGGGATAACCCATGGTTAAACATGGGTTATCCCCTCTGGTTAAACTTTTTCAGACCTATCCCCTCTAGCTATAGCATTGGGGATAAGGGGATATTTCCCTTATCCCAAAGGATATCCCCCTTATCCCCCATATCAAACACTGCCTTAAGGTATTTCTATGTTGCTATTTTGCTGCTGGTTAATGTCATTGTCCAATTTGAATAAATTATTTACACGCAATTATGGAAAGGATTGGGATAAGTCTTGTCCTTATGCTTTGTAAAAAGTGCTGAATTAGCTGTTGTTGTAATGTTATTTATATTTGGTGATCATATTGCATCTTGAACCTACAAATGGAAGAAAGAAACTTGAAATGTTAGGGGTGTCTTTAAATGTAGTGATGACTTGTTTAAATTTAAATAGAAATATCAAAAAAAAGAGAAGATTTGCTGCACTTTTTGTGCATTGGGATCAAATGTTGCATGTAGCTGAATGGTTTGTTCAAGTGGTTAATTTTGCAATATGTTTTACATGACCAAAAGAAATCAATGAGGAAGGCAAAGATATGTCCTTGATTTTATACAAATAGGGATTAAGTACGGTAAATAATTTATAATAAATAGGCAAAAATAAATTATATGCACAACTCATCTAAGCTTTTTTCTAACTACATCGGATCAGCCAAAAATAAATTATATCCCCATGAAAATTTAATTGTTACGAGTAGCGTATCAACTCCACCTCTTCCGCTTGATTACTATTACTAGTATTATTCATATTAGTAATAGAATTGATATTATGCTCGTTATCATTATAATTACCATAGGTTTGGCTATTTTTGAACAACTTTCATGATCTTCTATCGATTTTTCTTATTTTCTTCCTTCTGCTCTTTGAACATTAATTAATTTATATGACCATCGAGAAACCTTTTCACTAATTTTTTTATTATAAAATATTATAATTTATGTAAATATATAAAAAGATATATAAAAAAAAATCATCAAAAAAATTTATTTATATACATATTAAAATATCTCATCCAAACCCAATCTCAATTTTTTAATACTCATTTTCAATCAAAATTTACAAATAAATTATTATTAAATAAATATTGAAATTATTGTACTTATTCGGCCTTTATTCCATTGCGGTCCCAATGCCACTTCGGCTTTCACTCATGCCACATTTATCCTATCATTGGATAACAATGAACAAAAAAATGACTCAAAAGAGTGGAAGCATGAACTAGTCCCAAAAGAGTAACTTGGTGAGGTCTCACGTCACCTATCCACGATAATGATCTATATTAAAGTTATGGTTTGATACATTGCTAGCAATCCTAAAAGAGGATTATCTACAAGATAGATATCATTGGAGGATTGCCAGGAATATGAGGAGTGGGTGGTATACGGTTGGGTATGACAGAGAGACCAGTCATATAACATCAATTCGCAAAAATCCTAAATCAAATTCATATACGAAATCAAATCTAGAAAAAATTTAAAAATATCCCAAAATACCCCTAAATCAAAGTATTTATATATAAGTAGAAATATTAGATTTTTTTTTAAGATTAAAATATTTTAATCTTTTAAATATTTATTCAAATTTTATTTTGATTCTTAAACTTTTCAATTATCATAATTTATTTATTATTTTAAAAATAATTTATTTTTTAATATTTTGTTATATAAAATTAATTAATATTAATAGAAAATTGATATACTATTTTTTTAATTTTTTTTAAATAAATTAATTAAAATTAAAAAAATAATTTAATTTAATATTTAAAAAAAAAAATAAAAAATATTTTTTAAAAATTTTAATAAAAAAAAATAAAATAATATTTTAATTAATTTTTCCAATTAATTTAATTAATTAATTCAATATTAAAAAATAAAATTAAAAAATTAATTTTTTAATTAATTTAATTTTTTTATTTTGTAATTAATTTTTTATTTCTTAATTAATTTATTTTTTATAAATAAAAAAAGTAATTAAATTTTTTATTTTTTTATTTTTAATTAAAGTTTTTTTAAACTATATTTTTTTGTTTTGTTTTAATTTTTTTCTATTTGATTTTTTTATATAGATGAATAATATAATAATTTATTTTTGTTTAAAGATACGAGAAGAGATAACGCGAGATAGATGAAAAAGAGAAAAAAAAAAGAATGATTTTATTTGAAGATAAGAATAATTTTATTTTTATAAAAAAATAGAGATAATTTTATTAAAAAAATTTATTAAATTATAATATAGATAATTATCTTTCTCTTGAAGTTATCCGATAATATAGGATAGATTATGTTGAATATGTAATGGATTTCATTTAATTATTGATAATCTCGATGGATTACCCAGATTATCCGTACCTCCGACTTTCTATTCTCTTGACCGCGCGGGACGAACTTTCCTCGATTTCGAGTCCTCGCGCGCGTTTCCTCTCTCCCTCTATTTCTCTCGCTCTCTCTCTCTCTCCTCCTCGTTTCTGCTTCCACCTCCACCACCGGCGGCGACCCCTCCGACGGCGTCGCCACCGCCCTACCGGGCCGCAGGTCCCTTTTCGGCCTCCACCTCCAACCAACACAGATTTGGCCCGTCCAACTTTCTCTCTCGTCTCCCTTTCCGTCCGCCGACCTCCTCTACCGGCGTCTCTCCAACTCCGGTGACGTTTCGCCTCCGCCGACGACGCGGCCCCGCCTCAAGTGCGTCAAATCTGCTGCAAGAACACCAAGCCGATAGTGTTTTTCTCTAGGTACGACCTAATTTACCAAATTTTAACTTGTTATCGTATCTTTGCCTCTCTTCGATGCTATGCAAGTGTTTGGTGTTTGTTCCAAAGAAAAGTTTAGACTGATTTGACGCTGTTTGCCTTGTTGATTATTGGATATCTGGGACGATTTTTTTTGTTGTTTTTTAAAATATTCACATTATGCCGTTTTTGGACTAGATCTATTTAGATCGCTGTTTCATTTGAATCTGATAAACTGGGTGGTCAAGGATCACGCCAAACGTGGCTGTGAAAGAGAAATTTTGCTTGTAAACATTATTTTTCTTTGCTACACTTTGGTGCACCAAGTAAAGACATTGTATATTTATTGGCAATGCAACATTAGATTTATTGTAGGTCTAGGAATGCTAATTTCATCCTTTTTTGTAGCATAACAATACTTGAGCAGTAGCTTTATTACTCCTGTAATTTTTCCAAAATTTTATGCAATTGTCCTCCACATTGTGGGTTCAGAATCTGAACAAAAAGAGATTACTAAGTTTATCGTCTACATATGTGGGAGCATTTATTTGGCCTTCTCAAATTCTAGTATGTATGCCGTGATCTTTTTTCAGAAAAATAATAAAAGCATTTATATAAGTCATTAGTTTTATAGTACTTGGAGGGCATTGCTGATTTTCATAACAATTCTGTGAGCTTGTTGTTATGTTTGATTGTGACAACAAGTGAGAACTTACCATGAAAGAAAGATGAATCCCCAAAGTTGTATTCATACTTATTTAAAATAAATGTGGATATGAATATTTATATCTGACTAATATCTATATTTACATCCATGTTCACCAAACAAAAATATACGCAAATATGGATATGCTAACCTTTGATTAATATCCATTTCTTTTCAATCCTAAAGAAACAAAGAAAAGAAGAAGGGGGGAGAGTACCTACCAGGACACTTGACCAGGATGGCCTCTGGGAGAGAGTAGGATAATGTGACATCTTCTTCTATGGAGAAAATAGGATGCCCCTCTCCCACAGCATGCAAAATCTTGATTCAGGCACATTTGATGACAGTGAATTTCAAGAAATAAAATGATGTCAAGTACATATGCACTTTTTTGTCCTTCTTGAGGTTTAGCCTTTTATATTTTTGATTGTTGTTTAAATACTGGAGATTATTCTGTCTCTCATAGTGTTTCATTTTTTTGAATGTACTGTACTAAACTTTTCATATTTCTATTTCTTAAGTAAAATGGATATAACATAGGTTTATTGCTTGCGCTTAATCGAGGCCCAATGATCTAGGATGACCTAAAGGGGAATTGACTTTATACTGTCTTAGATGATGCAATGCACAAATGTTTAAATAATGATAGCACAACTTGAAAACAAGACTTTAAATACCTTTATACTTGATGTTCTAAGATGCAATGCTATGTTCTGCTTTATGGTTCTAAGGTGCAGTACAATTTACTGCTTTATGACTGAGATGCTGCCTAAGAAGATTAATGCTGAGATCTGATGGAGATTATTTAAAGAAATAAACCACTATTCTATTGATAGAAAACCAAAGTAGAAATGTTAATTAAGAAGTTAACTAGGAGATGGGTTTTCTTCATCATCTGATAAGCACCTTTAAGTGTTAAAAGCCTCTCAATATCTAACTAACAGTGAAGACAACTAACTCCCTTAAACAGCAACTATGGTATGCTCTTAGCACTCTTGTAGTAGGGAACTAAGGGGGATAAAAACCTATGCAAGGCTGCTGCTATGGGGTTGCAACAGCCCCTAAAATATAGGGTTTTGGATGGAGGAAAGGTTCTGTTTTGGGCTGAGATAGTGTGAGAGGGAAAGAAATGGTTGAGGGTTTAAGGTAAAGTAGTTAGCTATAGGCTTCTGAGGATTTAATGGCTAGGTTTTAGGGTTTCTGCAGCAAAGATGGGCAATATAGCTCAAACAGCAAATAAATGGGATGGAGAAGTAAAAGGGGAGGACAGGAGTTAAAGAACCTAGAATCACATCAGAGGGCCTCATACCTACTTTGCATCACACAAAGGAAACTCACATAAGAGAACTAATTTCATTCATCAATGTTACATGAAACCTGGAGGGCAGCCGCTTGCTTATAGATAACATAAGTATTATAAGATAAATATACACCTCCACTAAAAGATAATTACAAACTAGCTCTTACTTCTTACCAAGTGATCTTTATTGACCAAGTGAGCTTGCTTGTAGATCAAATGAACTTAGAATATATTAAAGTTCTTGGCACTCAAGCAAGTGCATTTAGGGTCATGTAAGGTTACTTGCTAGCCAAGTAAGCAAGTTAAAACAAAGCTTGGTACTTAACAATCAACCTAATTGAATACATAATGTAAAAAGAAAATAATGAAAAACTGCACTGAGCTCATTAATGACTCAAAATAATAAGATTAGGGTTCCATACGACCTAAAGTTTTTGTCTTCATTAATCTCCTAAAATCAGCTTTATATCCATTAATGTCCAAATAATAATTTTTATTTTGATTCTAATATCAAATGTCATGAATGCCTGTCAGCTTCCACCCAAGCATTATATGCTAGATATTTTGAACTTAGCAGCAGTATCTAAAAAATATAAACAATTATTTCTTAATGAGAGGGCTTATAGAGTCCATGAGTCAATTTGGAACTTTGTTTAGGTCTGGAGTGTGAGGTATGGTTAAAATAGAAAATCAAATATTGGCAATGTTGGAAAAGGAATTATTTCGGGCATTAAGGTTTTTGGAATAAAGTTCTCACATAAAAGAAAAATCACACTTTTATAAAGTTTTAGGCAATGCCTGCGGCAACAATTTGTGGCCATGCTAGTAAGGGCAAGGTTGGTAGGGTATATAGTATTAGATCGTGTTGCCCAGGTACCGTACTTAAAAAAAGATATTTCTATTGTTTTCTTTTTAATTGATAAATGGATATGGGCAATTTAATACTTGAACCAATGATTCATTAAAGAAGAGAAATAGAGAAGGACTTTATATGAAACATCAGTCATCTCTCGATTCCCTTCCAACTACCACATAATCTCTCTTGACTCTTCTCCCCACCAAGTGCCTCCTCCAATCCTGCTACTAGCATTGTTGCCCCTTCTCTCTCTCTAACCAAGTGCCCTCCTTGGCTCTCTCTTAGTGGCCACTCCAACTTCCTTTCTTTCCTCTTTTATTCTCTCTCTCTTCCATGCTTGAAAGCAAGGAATGAAGGAGGAAAAGTGAGTAGGAGAACCTTCTTCCCCTAGCTCATGGGTGCAATAGAACAAATAAGCAAGATTTTCAATCCTATGGGATGGGGTCATTTTAATTTTTTCCATGGAATGGAACACATCGTTATCCTGTCCCATCCCGTCTTAACACTTGGGGTAGAGGTATTCCAAAATGCACCGGTTAGAATCCTAGGACAATAACAGGATAATCCTCCTCTGACACTTAGGATGATAATCTATTCTAACATCCTATGTGATGTCCTGCCATAATTGTGAACCATGTTGGCAAGTGCCAATTGATACTACTTGGTTCCAACCAAACTGGTTGATATCACTTAGTTTAGCCTAGTTTGGCTCCTATGCTGTTTTGAAAGCTCGAAACATGCTGATATAGAGTGGTATGAGGTGTACCATGTGGCTTAAGACGGTTTGGTGAGTCATGGTTCAGGGATATTCAGTTATTTGAACATTGCAGTTTATGTAGTGGTTGTCAACCCCATGTAGTTGGGAAAAGGCTTAGATGAGTTGAGTTGAGTTGATTTTATGTAGTGGTTGCAAAGAGCTTACATGGAACTAGATGCAATGCATAATAGACTTTGAGATTTGTACTCCGCAAATAGTGTGTGTGAAGATGATGACAAGCCCACATAAAGTGTTCTGTTAAACACAAATCTCCATTTTTTCCATGCATCTCATCTGACATAATTGGTTAGCAGGCCTATTGCACCTCCAATTTGCCAAAGAAGCATGTCTCTACCCCATGAGAATTTTATCTTATCCAAAATCAGATGATATCTATGACTAGGGCTACATCAAATATATTTAATTCAACCAATAATGTGTTGGTTATGTATTCCACACGCCTGCCTGATACATCCACCATATTGTCCTTGTGATTGACCTTTTTAGTCCCTCTTCAAAATAAGCCCAAGAAACTACAGAACATGAGCCTTCTAGGTTAAGCTCTTCTTGACCTGGTGCAGAACATTTGTTTCTTTGCCCTCATTAGGTGAATTGAATACTCAGGTATCAGTTTATGTTTTTGTAATGTTGAAATGTGTTTTTCCTTTTCTTATCTAATCCTACATATCATGCTGTATTTATATCTTTTCATCTATTTTTACTGCACTTTTGCATTCCTTCTGAAAATGCCTAATGTGCAGTGCATATTCTCTTAGCCTATTGAACTTTTTTAAAAAATAAAAAATAAAAGACTTGGACCTCATCAAAAAACTTTTATGTAGATTAGTGTGCCTACATCAGAATCTTTCTGAATGCTCAAACTGGCACTTGCTTCATAAGAGCTTCCTTGTGTTAACTTTTGTTCAAGGAGATCCACTTCCTTTCACCCACAGCACTCCCATTCCAAGCAACTAAGAATTTGATTGCATTTAAGAATTTGATTGCATTTCACATAAAAGAGGCTCAAACTTCACGGGATAAGAAATCCTCTAGGGACCAAAACCTAGTATTTCCATGTGGTGCTTCTGTAGTGGGCTCTATTAGCTTTCCATTCAGTTGCTTATAGGTGCCTTCCAATCGATCAAATTAATAGAGATGACCTAGTGTCTCAGAAAATCTTGCTTTAAGAAAAATAAATGTTCAGCTTTCTGTTTCTCCTTTCTCTGCCACACTTCATGGTATCAGTTTAAGGGTAGCAATTGGGACATACATCAGCCAATTGACTTATTAAAAATGAGATTTCTGAGTTACAGAAGAATTACTTTGGATCAAATGTTAGGAGAGGGGGTCCACATGTAAATTTGGAATATCAAAGGCCTTCGTGCTTGTTGTCCTGAATGTTAATCGATCAGATTTTCTGAGCAGAAGCTAAATAAAGAGGAAAAAGACCTATTGTAATGGAGGTTTGTAATACTCTAAGACTAATTAGGAACATGAGGATTTAATGGAGATGTAGGATCTATTACTAAGTTTTGCTCAAAATCCTAAACAGTTCTGTATCAAATCTTAGTAGAAATCCATCGGATCTGAGTTTTAGGGCAAGAAGATTTAGTGACAAGCCTGAGGTGATGATAATTTGTGGCCTTTGAGGTAATGATAGTTTATGGCTTTTGGGTCTGCTGTACTGATTGTATAGTGCAGTACCGGTAAGATACCTATACGTATTGAGATTCAATTTGGTTTGAATTGAACCGATTCAGATTGAGTGGAACTGTTCTATATCATTTGGTACTGACCCGTACCACTCGATCATGAGCAGTACAATGGTTAAGAAGTGATAAAAGTATGAGCATCCTATCCCAGTATGGGTTCATATTGTACCATATTGATCATATCGAGCCAAACTAGTAGTTTACTAGTATAATTCTTGATACTAGCTTTTGGGCCTATTCAGCATCGTCGATCAATCAGGCAATTACTCACAAAATTAGCTTTCCCTTTGACCTCTATCTTCATGTGATTAAGAAGCATGGATCAAAACATAACTTCATGAAATAATAATCCCCTGAAAACTAATTTTGAGTCACCATGAATTCATCATCATTTCAAAGGCAAAAGGTTCTATACACAACAAAAGTAACAACATACAAATAACAGGAACATCCTATGAAACAATCTCCTTCAACATCATAACAATTCAAAGATAGATAGTAAAAATTAAGACTTAAAGATAAGTAAGAATCTAACCAATATTTTAGCAAACAACTGATAAAGAAAGGGCCTTTGATCAATTAACCCATTGAAATTTGTAGTTTTTTTGTGTGGAAATTGGTTGCTGCAATTGGTTATTTCTTGTTGAGATCTTCTATGCTTAAGGAGAAATTGAGCAATTTTTAATCATATTATACAATTTCAACTCAAAGATTGGATTCGAGATCTTCTAGCATTGATTGTAATATATTTTTATATATATATATATATATATATGAATCGGATATGGCTGCTTTCAAATATAACTAAGTTCAAGACCCGGCCACTTTTTTCACCTTTGAATTTATATAGATTCTAGAGTCACCCCATTTTTTTCATCTTTAGCATATGTGAACTATGTAAATCCAAGGATGGGGGAGATGACTGGATATAGGCTTGGCTATATTCAAATGTAGCCAGCTCCAACTATATATATATATATATATATATAGAGAGAGAGAGAGAGAGAGCATTGACTTGGCTACACTCGAAAGGATCTTCACTTAGATTCATTTATGTTTAAATTTGGATTATGAAAGTCTCATATCGATAATTCAAGCCATTAAATGAGATCTGCTGCCTCTAAAATGCTACATAAAAAAAAAATCGTGTGATTTGAAGACCCCTAGCCTACAATCAAAAGATTGGACAATTTAAATATTACGAAATAATACATGTTCTTTTAACATTTTGATGCTTGGGCTATGGATCCTCAAATCGCATGATTTTTTTTTTTTGTAGGCATTTTAGTCAATAGGTCATATCTAGTTGCTTGGATTATCAATGTATAACCCTCATCATCCAAATTTAGCTAACCAGATCTAAGTGGAGGTCTTTTTGCTCTTTTCTGAGTCTAGGCCCTAGTAAACTTATTGATAGGATCTTTCATGTGGTAAGTTTGAAGCCAGTTGGTGAGAAATTTTGATTTTCTATGGATGCATTTAGTGAGGAAAGATTTGATATTTCTACATATTTTAAAAAGTGGGGTTCTTAACAAAACAGAATGAAGGAAACGAATGCATGCACCTCATCCCAACTAGTTTGAAATTAAGGCTTAGTTGAGTTGAGTTGGGTATGGATGCATGTAATGACTAATAGAATATCTTGTTGTAGCATATAAATATCATTTGTTTATACATAGATATCGATTTGGACATGTGCACACACTCTGCTTCATAAACTTAAATATTGTTGAATTCCATGCATATTCAATTTTAAGTCGGGGTCACTCAGTAAAGTACTGACTATATTGATTGTTTGGCAGCACTGCACTGTTGTAATATATGAGTTTCTTGACAACATTTGACCATTATCTGGTAACAATATTGGCAGGGTATGGTAAATAGTTGAATTTTGAAGGGATAAAGATCTGGCTATCGCATGTTCATAATGTTAAATAGAATGAAACCTGACTTCATGATCTACTGAATGTATTTGAACTATTGATGCAGCAGCTATGCCTGGACTCACTGGTGACAGCTTATATTAATGCAGGTAAGAAGCTATTGCCAATCATAAAAGCATTAGAGATAGGATCTGGTTGTGGGATTCATGTGAAGGGTGTAATGACTGGTTTTCTTTGTCAGGCTTATTGTGTCACCATGAAAACTGCTGATAAACAAGCTAGAACAACTATAGGTGCATGTAAAAAGAACAGACTGACTGCACTAAATCTGGAACCAAGAAAACTGCCAAGCAGAGACAGAAGACTACAGGTAATGATATAGAACCACGTTGTAGCATTTGTAAGCTTGAAAGAATTAAACAGTATCATCTTCTTGGTACTCATTAGAGAACAGGCCATTTTGAGCAATTGTTCCACACTCTCCTTTAAATTAACTGTGGACTTGCATCATGGTTTAGACTTGGAAGCATACAACTAAAATAATATGTCATACATTAGGTAATACTTTGGTTTCTTTGGAAACAAATAAAATCCATCAATAAAGAAGTCTTGATGAGTTGGCCTGTGAACCTCCTCTCTCCTAGAAATTCTTTGATTTTTTCTTTGTTGGTTTTGTATATAATGTGTTTTTTAGTTCCAATTTAATTCTGTTCAGGTAAAAACACTATTGAAACTACTGGACAAATTTTACCTTCTCGAAATCAACCATCCCTCCTGCAGACCCTGGTTATGCAAACTAGTGTTCAGGAAACATTACCAGGAAATTCTGCGTCTGTGTCGAGACAATATCCACAATGTTCTGGGAAGCTTAAGCTCCAGCTGTTTCCAATAGATGAAGTTACTCAAAAAGGGTTGGAGAAGGTGAACTCAAAACTTGAAAATATCATAATCAGTGGCTAGAAAGATTTTTGTTTTGTTATTAAAAACTGTGCATAAACCTAGATATGCCATGCAACATGACCTTTTGTATTCATGTTGATATTACAGGATAAACATAACCCTTACCTGGAACTTACTTTGCCAACACGAAAGAAAATCTCATCTGTCGTGAAACACCTCAATGTCAAGTGGGGCAGCTCAGAATCTGCATCAGGAGAGCTCATGCTCTTTTCCTATGATGCTCAGCTGGACAATCTAGTCAGTTACAGAAGATGGACAATAAAAGATTCTGATACCAGTGCTGCCGATGTATATGCCACCATTGGTAGCCCTTCCATATTCCGCTTAAGGTATCCCTCTTATATTTGTGCTGCTTTTTGTGTGTTCAACCTAGAAGGTTTTCATTTGTGATAGCTATGAGCTACTTTAGCTAAAAAGCAGACTTGGATCTTCTTTTTTCAAGATATGGCTGGTTCTCCAATCTTGAGCTAACTGCCTGTGGGAGACCTCTGACATGTCTCCATTCTGAAGACAACTTACAGACTCAAGAAACTCACATTTTCGATGCAACCGATGAGAGAATGCCTCAATGTCCTACATCAAGCACAGAAAATGGCCCAGTATGTTCTGATAACACGTTAAACCCTGGCATTGGTACACCCCCTGTTTTGGACAAATCAGTTCAAGCAGTGGTACTCTAGCTAATCTTGTCTAATGTATTAACCAATAGTTTTTCCCCTGTATTTTTGTATCTCTGCTGACTACATCTTTAATTTACATGTTTCATTTTTATGGTGTACAAGGACAAAAGTGCCTTGCTTTCGTGGGCTGATTGTCTATCTAACATAAGCGTTGGAGCCCTGCTATCTGAAGCATCATCGATTCCAGATGCCCCTGCGGGTTCAGGTCTTCAGCAGATCCCAATTACCTGTGATTCATTTGATGCTGCTATTGCTTCCCTTATTGCCTGCCATCAAACAAAAGCTCAGTCTACACAAGTGCCCCATCCATCCATCTGGGATGCTGAAGAAACATGTCATGCATTTGCATTCCAAAAGACCACTTCTTTAAACAATAATGATCCAGCTTCATCCAGAGATGCTCATATTGCTGCTGCATGTACTCACAAAATCATTTCAAATTCAGTTAGACCTAATGATACGGTAATTGTTTTGCTTTGCACTGAAGTTTTAGTGGTGAAGGTTTTTTGAATATTGTAGTAGTTGCTTTTGTAACTGAGAAAAGATTAAGACTTGTTTATTAATTATAATTTTGCAGCTAGGCATTCAGGTTGTGCATGCAGTGTCAGATGGTATTCTACAACAACCTGTGACTATTCAGCAGCTTCACATCAAGGACGATGCAATTCCAGAACCCAATCCAGAATACACGGTGGGTTTGCAGCCTCTCACTCAGGGCGATGCCAGTAAAGAATTGAAAACAATTGCAGAGCCCGAAACGGAAGCTTTACACAATAATGACTTGGGAAGAGTGGATATCTGTTGGGTACTAACAAGCTCTTCTAAACTATTGTCGTCTGCTGTTTTTTCTCTTTTTCTGCTATTTTTTTAACTCTTCCATGAAATTAAAGATGGCTAATATGCTGCCTGTTTGTTTTTCCCAGGCTCAGCAGCCTGGATCCTCGGGTCCCTCAGGATGCATCACCTCTTCCTCTAGACAGATCAGTGGGGGTGACAGTACTAATCTTAGCACATTGTTCGAGACAAGTCTAGATGCATTTCAGAACTTCTCTATTTTTTGATACAGAGAAGGTGCTCTCTACTTGAAGCTGTTTCAGAGGTTTGTGCCCACTTGTACAGAAATTTCAACTAGCTGAGGCCATATACCTGTTTCTTTGGTTGGTTTACATGGTTAGGCCTTACAAAAAACTTTTAACTGCCAAGTTGTATGAGGGTCCTCAGGCAGAGTAACCCACTGACATTTTCTTTCTGGTAACCCCAGAACAGCAACATTTTAGGTTTTGAAATTGCCTTTACTGCTTGCAGAAGGCCTATCATAGATGCAACAGCTTTGTAGTCTTTAGACGAATTATCCTCAACCTTTACTTTCCTGCTGTTTTTAGATATGGTGAACATGCTGCAAGAGTCTGAGCATTCCTAATACATGAACCCTTGGCTGGTGCTAAACCTTAAGCTTCACCCAACTCCATATGCCTTGGCCAAAAAAATTTGGAGAGGGCCATCTGTGATTAGCGCGATAGCTATGATTGGAGAGGGCATATAGGGCAGTGGGCCGTGGGTCCCATCCAGTCATGGTGGTCCATCCATGATTGGGAGAACTGCATTCCAGGTTGGGACTGGAGAGGCGAATCCAACAAATCTACCCTTTTTTCTGATCTCAAAATACCCCAGGAAAACATTGCAAATTATAATTTTACGAAGTGGTCTTCCTTTATAAGGAACCGTAAGCCATACAAAGTCGACTATTCTTCGAGTTGCATTCGCTAGTAAAATTGCAGGCTTATTGAGAATCCACTTTATGTGATGTGAGCTGATGTCTCCAAAAAGTTGGTGGTGTGAATGCTTGATGTTTGTAAAACGGATTATGTAGATGTCATGGTTCCAGGTACAAGGACTTCGCTCAATCTTCAGATTCTCCCAATTTTTAATTCTTCGTGACCTTTGATGCTCTATTGAGCGATACCATCGACTCGGGCTTTAGAGTTCAGAGGAGGATGAACTAAAGACCTATCACATATTATCTTAAAAATGCAGTTTTTCTGATGCCCAATTAATGATGTGAACTGTTTGATGCTCAATCCCATGCACCTGTAGGCCCTTCCTTGTAGCAAAAGCAAAACCTTTAGCAACATATGCTGTCTAATATTCAAATTTGACAAATTGTGCAAGATCTATAGCTTGACCAAACCATTTGGTTTTTACCCAATTGGTACAACCAAGACGTGTACTTCCATTGTCCATTTGGTATTTCAAGACGACGTAAAATCCCTCCCCTCAAAGTGAATATGTATTCAGATCTGCGCTACAGAATGTGCTCGATACTTGATGTTTGCAAATCACGTTTGGTGCAGGCAGCAGTAAAACTAACACAGCTGGAGCTTACAATGCCACAGCAAGAAGTGCAATTTTGAATAAAACTTACAATGCCACAGCAAGAAGTGCAATTTTGAATGCGCTGGAGCTGACCACATTTTCTTCCAAGCTTCTGGAAATAGTATACTTGCTTAGATAACTTCGTAATGATGAAGCTGGTATGGATAATTAGAGCGGCCAAGTGATCAATGTGCTTCAAAGGTATCTCGTTGCCATTCCGACCCAACAGATGAACTCCATGTGATGCTAGCAATTTTTGAAGTGATTGTGTTATGCATAGGACTGTTGGCTAGAATATAAATTTGGACGATATATCTGAATCTTTCCTGAAAACATTATTTATACGCCTACAAAAAATTTAAAAAATTAAGGCTAAAATGTACTTTTGATCCTCAAACTTTTGGTTGCTACAATTTAATTCCTATATTTTAAGAACGTGCATTTTCAATCTTCTGTTATATGAAGCCAGCTAAAATTAATGAAATAACTAATTTGTAACTCTAATATAAGCATATGGATGAAAAGAACACAGTGAGGGGTTATATAACAAAAACATCATAAATATAATATTCTATGTGCGTGCGATTAAACTGTAATAATTAAAAAGTTTAAGAACCCAATTAAATTTTGAGTGAAAGTTTGAGGACCATAAATGTATTTTCACCATAAATTAATTATTACTTGATTGTGTATAATTTTTGAAATAAATACATAACATCATGAAGTTTTCAAAAAGTTTTAAGTCCAGAGATTTTTGTACTCAAGAAACTGCCAAATGATGTAATTGGGAACCCAGTGGTAATGCATGAGAAATGAGAGAATCTGACATACTGGATTGGGTTGAAGAAGAGGCAAGATAGAGAGGAAATGAGTACGGGGGCACGGGGTTACGGTAGCGAGGAGTTTCAACGGCTGCTCCATCTTCAGCTATGGAAGCCTTGCCTTCTTGACCGGTTCCTCCGGCACCACCAGAGCTTATAGCTCGTGAACAACCTAGTGGAATCTGGAGCATTGTTATAATTGGACCAACAAGAAATCATTTGAGAAAAAAGCTTGCCGTTGAATGGGTGCCGCAATCGGTCATAGGCGTTACGACGAGCCGAAGACACGAGCTAGGTAATTTTTTGCCACATACAGCAGGTATCAAAGGGTATCAAGCTGCAACTCAGATGTGCTTCCATTCTATTACTCAAAAACACCAAAACTCCAGCATCCAACTTCTCCTCTCAAATTTACTGGACGATAGCAAGGTAGAGAAATGCGATCCTTTTGGCAGGATTTTGCTTAGCAAGTGGCCAAAATTTCTAGGTATTTAGAATGAAAAAGTGAACCGAATCCACAACTTTTCAAGGCATATTAATACCATTCCATGTGATGCCAAATACACTTCTACTTCTTGCTCATGATGAAACAAGCATATCATGGTGCATGTCATTTGCAAATGTACAGTGTTGATAGATGAAAAATGACATGTAATAAATCTTTCAATAATCTTTCAAATGAATGCACATGTAATAAATAATTTACTAAATTAAATGCACATGTAATAAATCTTTCAAGGACATCTTGGACTGTAAATGAAGCGTTTTTACATTAGCAGAGTACGAAACTGATGCTTAGCAAATCTTATCTCCATGAATGGATTTTGTTTCTTGTATTGCAACTAAAAAATGAGCACAAGCATAGAGATCAACATTTGTAAATCAGTATTTCATAGAACAAAGCAATTGTATGAAGAATAGTTGAAGATCATACATTTGCCAGGACTTGAACCTGGATCTGTTGCTTATAAAGCAGCCGTCTTACCATTAGACCACAAATGTTCAATTACAAAAATTATAATCAAAGAGCCGATGAGAATATTCTTATGACATACACACCTTGGTAGTTGGCACTGCAGATAACGTTTCTAAATTTTCATTTTCTTAACATGCTGAGCTACTAATAATTGGAATATATATATATATATATATATATATATATATATATATATATATATATATATCATTCCACAAATTTTGTAACAATCACGAGAAAAAACAACCCTTCAGACCCCCTGGCTGCCATTAACCCGTACAGAGAAAAAAAACAACCCTTCGTACCCCCGGGTTGCCATTTACCCGTACAGAGAAAAAACAACCCTTCATACCCCCGGGTTGCCATTAACCCGTACAGATTATTTGCTTTCAAGCTCCCAGAGTTTTGCCTTTGATGTGATATAATCAAAGGCGCATGCTATTTTAAAATTCAAATACAAAAGCAAATCCTTTGCACACCCTGGAAAGCATGACATTACAATTATAAAATAGCAACATCAGTTCTCTTACAAAGACTTTCCCTATATATTGTTTATTTGTAAGGGGCTAATTTGATGGCTTCCAGTTTTATTAAAATAGATAACAATATCTGATTTGTAAAATAATATGAAAAAAGGGGACAACTGTTTTTTATAATACTTATTTCAGATTTCTAACAAGGTTCACACATAAAGCACCACACATGTTTTATAAATCAGTTTTAGATTACCAAAAACGAAACAACACACAAGTGTTTTTATAAAACAGTTTTAGATTACCAAAAACGAAACATTTTGAGACAAACCTGCAAGCCAAACAGCCCGTAAGTTGTACACAATCTGAACAGATGGTAATAGACGAAAAGGCTTAATTTTTCTTGGACTTCTTTCTTTCCCTCTACTCTCCCAAGCTTAAATTTATAGTGTTATTATACTTTTTTATATTGTTTTCATTTTCAACTTAACAAAAAAAGATGGAATCATTTGTTGAGTCCAAATTGATTATCCAAGTAATCTCAAATGCTTTATTTGTTAATTAGTTGAATCTTCATTGTTGATTATTCCATGTTGCTTCTTTGTTTTTGCATTTCTTTGGTTTTTTTGGGCAGGGGTGGTGTTTGAAGAGGGTGCACATTTGTCTATTTTAGAAATTATAAGGATAATATTATTCCCCAAAAAGACTAGGAAAGGCCCTGTGTGATTGTGAATAAAACTTGGAGGGTCAAAAATGAATTTAAACCCAATAATAATAATAATAATTTGATTTTTTTTTTTTGTGTGGCACTGCTCAAGTATTATTATCATATGATAATGATAATTAAAATATCCTTAAATGTAGATATAGTATCACTACCTATAAATGTACAATATATCAATAGCATCAAGCGTTTTACATTAAGCATGGCATAAGAAGACCATGTATCTGTGAATTGTACCAACAATAAAATACAAGCAAAAGGCAAATATATTGATATCAAAGAGTCTGAAAATGGAGAAAATATAAAACTTCCACAGGAGAAAAACTTCACAAGAACACAGATAATAGTAAAAATTCATCAAATGAACTCCCACAGTTAAGAAAATTTAAATATTTCATCCAATAAACAATAAAAGCGAGTGCATGATTAAAAAAATTTATCAATGCTTCCAATGGTACCGTAAGCACGATGACAATTTAACTCCCTAACAGCAGAAACATAGCATTGTTCATCGATGTCAAGAAACTTAACGAAAACGAGCACAAAATAAAAGGAATCATTTACTTATTATAAATCTCACGATGTTGTGCCCAGATGTAACACATGGCACGATAAGATGAACGCGCCACGTGTAACGATGAGCGCCGTTGATCTCCCAAGCAAGTAACTGTATCAGCCATCGGATCTCCGGCAGCTACCTGACTATGCCTGGTCGAGATTTAATACTAAAAAAAATCCGAAATTTTCTGATAAAAAACAAAAGAAAAAAAAAATAGCTGAGAGAGAAAAAAGGGAACCAAAGATTAGGTTTCTTTTTAAAAGGAAAGGGGGGAAAAATGTGACAACCGGGGCATAGGTGATACAGGACATAAAGATTGAAACAATAACACCCATGATGTGGTTGTGGTCTTCGATATCGCTGGGTATGGGAGGTGCAAAGAAACACTGGAATCCATTCTCAACACCACATCACCAGCTTTATGTCACAAAATAAGATAAAATAAACCGAAATTAATCAGAGAAAAAGAAGAAGAAGAAGAAAAATGTATCAGATCTTGACAAGAGCGAGGCCCGTGGAAGGAGAAAAGGTCCGCTCAGTCAGTTGATCGACGGCTATCTGGCTGGTCTCAGGAGGCGTTCGGCCATGGCGAGGCACACCGAAGCCACGGTGTGCCCGCTTCCCGACGCCGCTATACCAGCTTTCCAATCTCTATAAAAGATCGACTCCAAAGAAGATCGAAAAAAAAAAATTATAGCTAGAGTTTCATCAGGTGAGTATTGAAGGAGGAGTTTAGGAGAGGAGGATGGAGAAATGGTGAAGAGAGAAGTGGGTTCCATGGAGAGCCGCAGACGAACGGGTCAAGGGGATGATAGGGTTTTAGAGAAGAAAAGAAAACAAGCACCATATATATAGCGAGAGAGAGAGAGAGAGCGCTAGGGCGCTTTGGGTTTGGGTTTCGAAGCATTCGGCTATTGGGTTTGCTAGTGGGTCCGATTAGACTAGGGTTTCGTTGCGGCGCTCAGCCTACACCAAAGAGGTTGATGGGTTCATCAAGGGATAGGACCATTTGATTATTCGAATGAATGGTTTTAAATTATTGATGATTTTTATCCCGTAAGATCATTATATTATCCCGTAAGATCATTATATTATCCATGTAATACTAAAACTATCAATATTAACCATGTAATACCCAAACGTTTCTCATAAATTTTTATAATTACTATAATAATTTATTACCATATCATATGATTTATTTTTACAATATCTTATATATTATAATATTAAAATTTAATATTATATTATGCTATAATATTGTATTATGATCTGATTTTAATGAAATTATAAGGTAAATATAATATTGCATTAATTTATAATGTTATAATATGACGTTACATAATATTAAAATGATGTTATAATATAATCATATTTATTATAACTATTAATATACTAAAATCATTACATTATATATATTATTTAAATATAAATTTATAGTATTAAATTATATTGCATTAATATAAAAATAATATCAAACATTTAGTTTTTTTCATGGTTGAAGCATTTTGATCTTCAAATTTTAATCCAACATCACTGCTTAGGAGTGATCTTAGGTGTCATATTTAAGAATAGGTATGAGATCATTGGATTGCATAGTGATTCTATGTATGGAGGTAATTTAGAATCACTATTACACTACATGAACTCCTTGGTACCAAACATCTCAATAATGCATGCATACATACATGCATGCATACATGCATGCATACATACATACATACATACATACATATATATATATATATATATATACACCTTTGTCATAGGGTGACTTCGGCCTGAACTATTTTCTCAAGCTAAAGTTAATCCCGTGCGGCGCTAGACCCCCACAATCTAGCCAGCCTTCTCACTATCGAGACTTCTCACTATCGAGACGGGACTGGGTATAAACACTCATTTCATTGATTTCCTACATGATACAAAGACACACAGACCCGCCCATGGGTCTTTGCCCCAACTGGTGTGTGTATCTCTATCTGCCCGGAAGCTTACATATATAACCCATGCAGTGGACAGTTCCCCCAACAGCTGAGAAGTTACAGAAATCGACTAGCCAGTGACTCAGTCATGCCACACAAGTAGTCTGGGAACCACCCCTTCTCTTGAGAACAGCATTGACCTGGCCAGCACATCACCAAGGTAGTTATGGGAACCACCCCAGATGCCTTGTGTGAATCCCGCCAACTGCACGGCCCAGCCTTGGACACTTGTCCGAGGCTGTTATGGGAACTACCCCAACTGCTTTGTGCATCCATAGGTTCCTCAGCATGCACACCTTCATGCCTTTGTGTCAAGGCTACGAGCTCGACATGTTAAACATTCGCGGTCTAAGGAACCCTTGCCTGCAAATGACATTCCATGGCCATGACATTCCCGCGCCGTGGCCATCTCCTTGCCCGTCCTTGAGATCGGGGCGTCTGCTTGCTCCCCTCAATATTCGGCCACGGCCTCCAGCCATCTGCCACCCCGGGGTTCCCGGGATCTGAACAACATTGCAGACCGAGCCCAGGCCATGCGGTGCCACCCCACAAGATGCCACATGCAGCCTGGCCCCTTGCGGCCCCTGGCGCGCACGCCATGCACCCACACTGCAGCAACCTCACTACAGCGCCATGCTGCCAGTGCCACACGGCCCACGCCGCGCGGTCAAGTCCCTCTTGGCCAAGGCCCTTCATGGCCAAGGCCCGGCTCGGCCAAGAACTCCCGTGTCGTGTGCCAGACAAGTCCCGCATGGCTGATGCCGCGCGGCCAATGCCTTAAGTGACCAAGGCCCTCCTCAGCCAAGGACCTCCATGGCCAAGGCCCTGCTCGGCCAAGGCCTTCTTCCAAGACCAGCGCCGTGCGGCCCCACTCCACGCTACTAACACCTTGTGCGACCAAGGCCCTGCTCGGTCAAGGTCCTCTGTACTGCCAAGGCCCTGCTCGACGAAGGCCTTCCACGGTCCGTGCTGCATGGCCTCACTCAGCGCGGCCTATGCACAGCCTCTCCTGCACCACAGCGTCATGAATAAGCCGTTCGCAGCCCCGTGGCGCATCGCCCAGGACGGGCCCTTTGTGGCCATTTGCAGCACAAAAAGATTGTTATAAACCACCCCCATCAGAAGAACCCGACGTCCTCGAAGGGAGGGTTGATGAGGGCTCATCCCATTTAGCAACCTCATGTGGTACCGCTGATGCTACCTCAAAGCCTTCCTCTCGAATCGCTACGAGGCGGGTACCTCGGCACCTATCAAAGCCACAGACCAAGTGCCTTGCGGAGTCAATCTCCATTTTGCAAACAGACTATGTTCCTTGCCCAGAAATAAGGCAAATCTTCTTCTCATCACCACTGAGAAGTCCACCCATATTTGGGATATTGGCAACTTTATCAAGTAAATGTGTCGCCAAGTATGACTTACAAAGTTATCAAGGGGAAGTCCATTCGCCTTCACTCGTCGATGGATATCAAAGGTCATGCCCATCGTGGCCTAAGATTGGGAAATCACCATCTTGATCCGAGTTGAGGGCTTGGAAGCTTCAATCAAGCCAAAGGAAATCACCATCTTTCGAACAACAAAATCGAGTGTGACCCGAGTCCTCCATAGAAACGACCCGATCCCCATTGATTCCTATCCGAAGAACATCAACAGGGTTCGATCCTTGGTTGCTTCTCTTGCTCAAGCCACCCCTTTACTTGTCAAAGGCAATCCCGAAACACAAGCATCCAACCGATAAATCTCTTCCATCAAGAATTTCTATCCTGTCGTCCCATACCAGCATCAACACAAACTCTTTTGAATAGAGATTTTTCTCCAAAGTCTTCATAAGCAAGCTCTGAGACCTTTGTCACATGGTGACTTCGGCTTGGACTATTTTCTCAAGCCAAAGTTAACCCCGTGCAGTGCTAGACCCCCACAATCTAGCCAGCCTTCTCACTATCGAGACGGGACTGAGTATAAACACTAATTTCATTGATTTCCCACATGATAAAAAAGACACACAGACCCGCCCACGGGTCTTTGCCCTAACTGGTGTGTGTGTCTATCTGCCCGGAGGCTTACATATATAACCCATGCAGTGGACAATTCCCCCAACTGTTGGGAAGTTACAGAAACCGACTGGCCAGTGACTCAGCCATGCCACACAAGTAGTCTGTGAACCACCCCTTCTCTTGAGAACAACATTGGCCCGGCTAGCACATCACCAAGGCAATTCTGGGAACCACCACAGATGCCTTGTGTGAATCCCGCCAACTACACGACCCAGCATTGGACACTTGTCCGAGGCTATTATGGAAACCACCCCAACTGCTTTGCGCATCCACGGGTTCCTCGGCATGCACCCCTTCATGCCTTCGTGTCATGGCTCCGAGCCTGACATGTTAAACATTCACGGTCTAAGGCACCCTTGTCAGCAAATGACATTCCACGACCTTGGCATTCCCGCGCTGTGGTGATATCCGCGCCCATCCTTGAGACCGGGGCGTCTGCACGCTCCTCTCAATATTCGGTCGCGGCCTCCAGCCATCTGCCACCCCGGGGTTCCTAGGATCTGAGCAATGTTGTAGACTGGGCCCAGGCCCTGCGCGTGCTACCCCATAAGATGCCACGTGCAGCCTGGCCCCCTGCGGCCCCTGGCGTGCACACCATGCTCTCGCACTGCAGCAACCTCACCAACAACGCCGTGCTGCCAGTGCCGTGCGGCCCACGCCGTGCGATCAAGTCCCTCTCGGCCAAGGCCCTTCACGGCCAAGGCTCGGCTCGGCCAAGAACTCCCGTGCCGTGTGCCAGACAAATCCTGCACGGCTGATGCCATGCGGCCAATGCCTTAAGCGACCAAGGCCCTCCTCGGCCAAGGTCCTCCACGGTGAAGGCCCGGCTTGGCCAAGGCCTTCTTCCAAGGCCAATGCCGTGTGGCCACACTCCACATTGCTAACACCTTGTACAACCAAGGCCATGCTCAGCCAAGGTCCTTCGTACTGCTAAGGCCCTGCTCGGCCAAGGCCTTCCACTGTCCGTGCCACGCGGCCTCACTCCGTGCAGCCTATGCACAGCCTCTCCTGCACCACAGCGTCTTGAATAAGCCCTTCGCGACCCCATGTCACATTGCCCAGGACGGGCCCTTCGCGGCCCTGTGCAGTCCAAAAAGACTGTTACAAACCACCCCAACCAGAAGAACCCGACATCCTCGGAGGGAGGGTTGATGAGGGCTCACCCCATTGAGCAACCTCATGTGGTACTACTGACACTACCTTAAAGCCTTCCTGTCGAATCGTTGCGAGGCGGGTACCTCGGCACCTATCAAAGCCACAGGCCAAGTGCCTTGTGGAGTCAATCTCCATTTTGCGAACAGACTCTGTTCCTTGCCCAGAAATAAGGCAAATCTTCTTTTCATCACCATTGAGAAGTCCACCCATTTTTGGGATATTGGCAACTTCATCAAGTAAATGTGTCGCCAAGTATGACTTACAAAGTCATCAAGAGGCAACCCATCCGCCTTCACTCGTCGATGGATATCAAAGGCCATGCCTATTGTGGCCTAAGATTGGGAAATCACCGTCTTGATCCGAGTTGAGGGCTTGGAAGCTTCAGCCAAGCCAAAGGGAATCACCATCTTTTGAACAGCAAAATCGACTGCTTCCTGAGTCCTCCATAGAAACGACCCGATCCCCATTGATTCCTATCCGAAGAGCATCAACGAAGTTTGATCCTTGGTTGCTTCTCTTGCTCAAGACACCACTTTACTTGTCGAAGGCAATCCCGAAACACAAACATCCAATCAATAAATCTCTTCCATCAAAAATTTCTATCATGTCGTCCCATACTAGCATCAACACAAACTCTTTTGAACAGAGATTTTTCTCTAGAGTCTTCATAAGTAGGTTCTGATACCTTTGTCATAGGGTGACTTCGGCTTGGACTATTTTCTCGAGCCAAAGTTAACCCCGTGCAACGCTACACCCCTACAATCTAGCCAGCCTTCTCACTATCGAGACGGGAGTGAGTATAAACACTCATTTCATTGATTTCCCACATGATACAAAAGGCACACATATCCACCCATGGGTCTTTGCCCCAACTGGTGTGTGTGTCTCTATCTGCCCGAAGGATTATATATAAACCCATGCAGTGGACAGTTCTCCCAAACACTGCGAAGTTACATAAATCGACTGGCCAGTGACTCAGTCATGCAGCACAAATAGTCTGGGAACCACCCCTTCTCTTGAGAATAGCATTGACCCTGCCAGCACATCACCAAGGCAGTTTTGCGAACCACCCCAGATGCCTTGTGTGAATCCTACCAACTGCACGGCCCAGCCTTGGACACTTGTCCGAGGCTATTATGGGAACCACCCCAACTGCTTTGCGCATCCATGGGTTCCTCGGCATGCACCCCTTCATGCCTTCGTGTCAAGGCTCTGAGCCTGACATGTTAAACATTCGCGGTCTAAGGCACCCATGTCTGCAAATGACATTCCACGGCCATGGCATTCCCGCGTCATGGCCATATCCGCGCTCGTCCTTGAGACCAGGGCGTCTGCTCACTCCCCTTAATATTCGATCGTGGCCTCCAACCATCTGCCACCCTGGGGTTCTTGGGATCTGAGCAATGTTGCAGACTGGGCCTAGGCCCTGTGTGCACCGCCCCACAAGATGCCATGTGCAGCATGGCCCCCTGCGGCCCCTAGCGCATACGCCATGCGCCCGCACTGCAGTAACCTCACTGCAGCGCCATGATGCCAGTGCCTCATGGCCTGCTCCATGCGGTCAAGTCCCTCTCGGCCAAGGCCCTTCATGGCCAAGGCCCGGCTCAGCCTCTTCCACATGTGGTAGACAAGTCCAGCACGGTTGATGCCATTCGGCAATGCCTTAAGCGACCAAGGCCCTCCTCGGCTAAGGTCCTCCACGGCCAAGGCCCTGCTCGGCCAAGGCCTTCTTCCAAGGCCAGCGTCGTGCGACCCCAATCCAAGCTACTAACACCTTGCGCAACCAAGGCCCTGCTCGGCCAAGGTCCTCCGTGCTGCCAAGGCCCTGCTCGGCCAAGGCCTTCCATGGTTTGCGCCGTGCGGCCTCACTCCATACGGCCTATACACAGCCTCTCCTGCGCCACAGTGTCCTGAATAAGCCCTTCGCAACCCCATGCCGCATCACCTAGGATGGGCCCTTCGCAGCCCTATGCAGTCCAAGAAGACTATTACAAACCACCCCCACCAGAGAACCCAACATCCTTGGAGGGAAGGTTGATGAGGGCTCACCCCATTGAGCAACCTCCTGTGGTACCACTGACACTACCTCAAAGCCTTTCTCTTGAATCGCTGCGAGGTGGGTACCTCAACACCTATCAAAGCCACAGACCAAGTGCCTTGCGGAGTTAGTCTCCATTTTGCGAACATACTCTATTCCTTGCCTAGAAATAAGGCAGATCTTCTTCTAATCACCACTGAGAAGTCCACCCATATTTGGGATATTGGCAACTTTATCAAGTAAATGTGTCGCCAAGTATGACTTACAAAGTCATCAAGGGGCAATCCATCCGCCTACACTCATCGATGGATATCAAAGGCCATGTCCATCGCGGCCTAAGATTGTAAAATCACCGTCTTGATCCGAGTTGAGGGCTTGGAAGCTTCAGCCAAGCCAAAGGGAATCACCATCTTTCGAATATCAAAACCGAGTGTGACCCGAGTCCTCCATAGAAAGGACCCGATCCCCATTGATTCCTGTCCAAAAAACATCAACGGGTTCGATCCTTGGTTGCTTCTCTTGCTCAAGCCACCCCTTTACCCATCAAAGGCAATCCTGAAACACAAGCATCCAACCGATAAATCTCTTCCATCAAGAATATCTATCATGTTGTCCCATACCAGCATCAACACAAACTCTTTTGAATAGAGATTTTTCTTCAGAGTCTTCAAAAGTAGGCTCTTATACCTTTGTCACAGGGTGACTTTGGCGTGGACTACTTTCTCGAGCCAAAGTTAACCCGTGCGGCGCTAGACCCCCACAATCTATCCAGCCTTCTCACTATCGAGATGGGACTGAGTATAAATACTCATTTCATTGATTTCCCACATGATACAAAAGGCATACAGACCCGCCCATGGGTCTTTGCCCCAATTGGTGTGTGTCTCTATCTGCCAGAAGACTTACATATATAATCCATGCAGTGGACAGTTCTCCCAACCGCTGGGAAGTTACAGAAACCGACTGGCCAGTGACTCAGTCATGCTGCACAATTAGTCTGGGAACCATCCCTTCACTTGAGAATAGCATTGACCTGGCCAGCACATCACCAAGGTAGTTTTGGGAACCACCCCAGATGCCTTGTGTGAATCCTGCCAACTGCACGGCCTAGCCTTGGGCACTTATCCAAAGCTGTTATGGGAACCACCTCAACTGCTTTGCGCATACATGGGTTCCTCGGCATGCACCCCTTCATGCCTTCGAGTCGAGGCTCCGAGCCCGACATGTTAAACATTCGCGGTCTAAGGAACCTTTGTCTGCAAATGACATTCCACGGCCATGGCATTCCCGCGCCATGGCCATCTCCACGCCCATCCTTGAGACCGGGGCGTTTGCTCGCTCCCCTCAATATTTAGTTGCAGCCTTCGGCCATCTGCTACCCTGGGGTTCCCGAGATCTGAGCAACGTTGCAGACCGAGCCAAGGCCCTGCGCACGCTGCCCCACAAGATGCCACATGCAGCCTGGACCCCTGCAGCCCCTATCATGCATGCCATGCACCCGCATTGCAGCAACCTCATTGACAGCGTCATGCTGCCAGTGTCGTGTGGTCTGCACTGTACGGTCAACTCCCGTGTCGTGTGCCAGACAAGTCCCGCATGGCTGATGCCGCGCGGCCAATGCCTTAAGCGACCAAGGCCCTCCTCAGCCAAGGTACTCCACGGCCAAGGCCCTGCTCGGCCAAGGCCTTCTTCCAAGACCAGCACCGTGCGGCCCCACTTTGCGCGACCAAGGCCCTGCTCGGCCAAGGTCCTTCGTGCTGCCAAGGCCCTATTCGGCCAAGGCCTTCCACGGTCCGCGCCACGCCGCCTCACTCCACATGGCCTATACACAGCCTCTCCTGCGCTACAATATTCTGAATAAGCCCTTCGCGGCCCCGTGTCCCATCGCCCAGGACAGGCCTTTCGCAGCCTTATGCAGCCCAAAAAGACTGTTATAAACCACCCCCACCAGAAGAACCCAACATTCTCGAAAGGAAGGTTGATGAGGGCTCACCCCATTGAGCAACCTCATGTGGTACCGCTGACGCTACCTCAAAGCCTTCCTCTCGAATCACTGCGAGGCGGGTACCTCGACACCAATCAAAGCCACAGGCCAAGTGCCTTGCAGAGTCAATCTCCATTTTGCAAACAGACTCTGTTCCTTGCCCAGAAATAAGGCAAATCTTCTTCTCATCACCACTGAGAAGTCCACCCATATTTGGGATATTGGCAACTTCACCAAGTAAATGTGTCGCCAAGTATGACTTACAAAGTCATCAAGGGGCAATCCATCCGCCTTCACTCGTCGATGGATGACAAAGGCCATGCCCATCGTGGCCTAAGATTGGGAAATCACCATCTTGATCCGAGTTGAGGGCTTGGAAGCTTCATCCAAGCCAAAGGGAATCACCATCTTTCGAACAACAAAACTGAGCGTGACCCGAGCCCTCCATAGAAACGACCCGATCCCCATTGATTCCTATCCGAAGAGCATCAATGGGGTTCGATCCTTGGTTGCTTCTCTTGCTCAAGCCACCCCTTTAGCTGTCGAAGGCAATCCTGAAACACAAGCATCCAACCGAAAAATCTCTTCCATCAAGAATTTCTATCCTGCCGTCCCATACCAGCATCAATACAAACTCTTTTGAACAGAGATTTTTCTCCAGAGTCTTCATAAGTAGGCTCTGATATCTTTGTCACAGGATGACTTTAGCCTGGTCTATTTTCTCGAGCCAAAGTTAACCCCATGCGGCGCTAGTCTCCCACAATCTAGCCAGCCTGCTCACTATCGAGATGGGACTGAGTATAAACACTCATTTCATTGATTTTCCACACGATACAAAAGGCACATAGACCCGCCCATGGGTCTTTGTCCCAACTGGTGTGTGTCTCTATCTGCCCAGAGGCTTACATATATAACCCATGCAGTGGATAGTTCCCCCAACCGCTGGGAAGTTACAGAAATTGACTTGCCAGTGACTCAGTCATGCCGCACAAGTAGTCTGAGAACCACCCCTTCTCTTGAGAATAGCATTGACCCAACCAGCACATCACCAAGGCAGTTCTGAGAACCACCCCAGATGCCTTGTGTGAATCCAGCCAACTACACGGCCCAGCCTTCGACACTTGTCCGAGGTTGTTATGGGAACCACCCCAACTGCTTTGCACATCCACGGGTTCCTCGGCATGCACCCCTTCATGCCTTCGTGTCAAGATTTCGAGCCCGACATGTTAAACATTCGCGGTCTAAGGCACCCTTGTCTGCAAATGACATTCCACGGCCATGGCATTCCCGCACCGTGGCCATCTCCGCACTCGTCCTTGAGACCAAGGTGTCTGCTCGCTCCCCTCAATATTCAGTCACGGCCTCCAGCCATCTGCCATCCCGCGGTTCTCGGGATCTAAGCAATGTTGCAGACTGGACCCAGGCCCTATGCGTGCCGTCCCACAAGATGCCACGTGTAGCTTGGCCCCATGCGGCCACTAGCGTGCATGCCATGCGCCTGCACTGCAGCAACCTCACTGACAGCGCCGTGCTGCCAGTGCCACATGGCCCGCGCTGTGCAGCCAAGTCCCTCTCGGCCAAGGCCGTTCACGGCCAAGGCACGGCTCGGCCAAGAACTCCTACGCCATGTGCCAGACAAGCCCCACACTGCTGATGCCGCGCGGCTAATGCCTTAAGCGACCAAGGCCTTCCTCGGCCAAGGTCCTCCATGGCCAAGGCCCTGCTCGGCCAAGGCCTTCTTCCAAGGCAAGTGTCGTGCGGCCCCACTCCGCGCTGCTAACACCTTGCGTTACCAAGGACCTGCTCGGCCAAGGTCCTCCATGCTGTCAAGGCCCTGCTTGACCAAGGCCTTCATGTTCCGCACTGCGTGGCCTATGCATAGCCACTCCTGCGCAATAGCATCCTGAATAAGCCCTTCGCAGCCCCGTGCTGCATCGCCTAGGATGGGCCCTTCGCAGCCCTATGCAGCCCAAAAAGACTGTTACAAATCACCCCCACCAGAAGAACCCGACGTCCTCGAAGGGAGGGTTGTGAGGGCTCTCCCCATTGAGCAACCTCATGTGGTACCGCTAACGCTACCTCAAAGCCAAGAACTCCCGCGCCGTGTGCCAGACAAGTCCTGCAGGGTTGATGCAGCGTAGCCAATGCCTTAAGTGACCATGGCCCTCCTCGGCCAAGGTCCTCCACGGCCAAGGCCCTCTTTCAAGGCCAGCGCTGTGTGGCCCAACTATGCGCTACTAACACCTTGCACGACCAAGGCCCTGCTTGGCCAAGGGCCTCCATGCTGCCAAGGCCTTCCACTGTTCGCACCGCGTGGCCCCACTCCGCGCTGCTAACACCTTGCGTGACCAAGGCCCTGCTCGGCCAAGGTCCTCCGTGCTACCAAGGCCCTGCTCGGACAAGGCCTTCGATGGTCCATGCCGCGTGGCCCAACTCCACGCGGCCTATGCACAGCCTCTCCTGCATCACAGCGTCCTGAATAAGCACTTCGGGGCCCTGGGCCGCATCGTCCAGGATGGTCCTTTCGTGGCCTTGTGCAGCCCAAAAAGATTGTTACAAACCACCCCCCATCAGAAGAACCCGATGTCCTCGGAGGGAGGGTTGATGAGGGCTCACCCCATTGAGCAACCTCATGTGGTACCGCTGATGCTACCTCAAAGCCTTCCTCTCGAATCGCTGCAAGGTGGGTACCTCGGCACCTATCAAAGCCATAGGCCAAGTGCCTTGCGGAGTCAATCTCCATTTTGCGAAAAACTCTGTTCCTTGCCCAGAAATAAGGCAAATCTTCTTCTCATCACCACTGAGAAGTCCACCCATATTTGGGATATTGGCAACTTTATCAAGTAAATGTATCGCCAAGTATGACTTACAAAGTCATCAAGGGGCAATTGATCCGCCTTCACTAGCCGATGGATATCAAAGGCCATGCCCATTGCGGACTAAGATTGGAAAATCACCGTCTTGATCCGAGTTGAGGGCTTGGAAGCTTTAGCCAAGCCAAAGGGAATCACCATCTTTTGAACAGCAAAACTGAGTGTGACCCGAGTCCTCCATAGAAAGGACCCGATCCCCATGATTCCCATCCGAAGAACATCAACGGTGTTCGATCCTTGGTTGCTTCTCTTGCTCAAGCCAACCCTTTACCTGTCAAAGGCAATCCCGAAGCACAAGCATCCAACTGATAAATCTCTTCCATCAAAAATTTCTATCATGCCGTCCCCTACGAGCATCAACACAAACTCTTTTGAACAAAGATTTTTCTCCAGAGTCTTCAAAAGTAGGCTCTGATACCTTTGTCACAGGGTGACTTCAGCCTGGACTATTTCTCGAGCCAAAGTTAACCTCGTGTGGTGCTAGAACCCCACAATCTAGCCAGCCTTGTCACTATCGAGACGTGACTGAGTATAAACACTTTGATTTTCCACATGATACAAAAGACACACAGACCCGCCCATGGGTCTTTGCCCCAACTAGTGTATGTGTCTCTATATGCTCGGAGGCTTACATATATAACCCATGCAGTGGACAGTTCCCCTAACCACTGGAAGTTATAAAAATCGACTTACGAGTGACTCAATCATGCCACACAAGTAGTCTGGGAACCACCCCTTCTCTTGAGAACATCATTGACCCGGCCAGCACATCACTAAGGCAGTTCTAGGAACCACCCCAGATGCCTTGTGTGAATCCCGCCAACTGCATGGCCCAGCCTTGGACACTTGTCTAAGGCTGTTATCGGAACCACCCCAACTATTTTGCACATCCATGGGTTCCTCGGCATGCACCCCTTCATGCCTTTGTGTCAAGGCTCCGAGCCCGACATGTTAAACATTCGTAGTCTAAGGCACCCTTGTCTGCAAATGACATTCCATGGCCATGGAATTCCCGGGCCATGGCCATCTCCGTGCCCATCCTTGAGACCGAGGCATCTGCTCACTCCCCTCAATATTCGGTCATGGCCTCCAGCAATCTGCCACCCCGTGGTTCCCAGTATCTGAGCAATATTGCAAACTGGGCCCAGGCCTTGCGTGCGCCGCCCCATAAGATGCCACGTGCAGCCTAGCCCCGTGCATCCCTTGGTGCACACGCCATGCACCTGCACTGCAGAAACCTTGCTGATAGTGCCATGCTGCCAGTGCCATGCAGCCCACGCCGCGCGATCAAGTCCCTCTCGACCAAGGCCCTTCACAGCCAAGGCCCGGCTTGGCCAAGAACTCCCGCGCCATGTGCCAGACAAGTCCCGCCCGGCTGATGCCGCGCAGCCAATGCCTTAAGCGACCAAGGCCCTGCCAAGGTCGGCCAAGGCCAAGGCCTCCTCCATGCTACCAAGGCCCTGCTCGACCAAAGTCCTCCATGCTACCATGGCCCCTGGTCTGCGCGGCCCCACTCTGCGCGGCCTATGCACAGCTTCTCCTGCGCCACAACGTCCTGAATAAGCCCTTCATGGCCCCGTGCCGCATCGCCCAGGACGGGCCCTTCGCGACCCTGTGCAGCCCAAAAAGACCGTTACAAACCATCCCCACCAGAAGAACCTGATGTCCTCAAAGGGAAGGTTGATGAGGGCTCACCCCATTGAGCAACCTCATGTGGTACCGCTGACGCTACCTCAAAGCCTTCCTCTCAAATCGCTGCAAGGCGGGTACCACATGGTTTTGTCACGGGGTTGACTTCGACTTGGACTTAATTTCTTGAGCCAAAGTAACTCTGTGCGGCGCTAGAGTCTAGCCAGCCTTTCCTCATATCAAGACAAGAACTGAGTATAAGCACTCATATTAATGATTTCCCATATGATACAGACATACATAGACCGCTCCAAGGACTATCCCACTCGTGTGTCCTTCATTATGCCTGAAGGCTTACATTTATAACCCATACGGTGGACAATTCCCCCAACTGCTGGGAAGTTTCGACAACTGACTAGCCGATGACTCAAACATGCCGCACAAGTAGTTTGGGAACCACCCCTTCTCTTGAGAACAGCATGACTCGGCCAGCACATCACCAAGGCAATTATGGGAACCACCCCAGATGCCTTGTGTGAATCCCGCCAACTCCACGGCCCAGCCTTGGACCCATGTCCAAGGCTGTCCTGGGAACCACCCCATCAGCCTTTGCGCGTCCAAGGGTTCCTCGGCATGCACCCATTCATGCCTTCAAGTCTAGGCTCCAAGCCCGACTATATTTGTACACGGTCCAAGGCAACCTTTGTTGCAAATGACTTCATACGGCCAAGGCATCCCCGCGCCGTGGCCATCTCCACACCCGTCCTTGAGACCGAAGCATCCTATCGTCCCTCTCAATATTCGGGTGGAGCCTCCAGCCATCTGCCACCCCGGGGTTTTCAGGATCTGAGCAAGATTGCAGACCGAGCCATGCCCTGAGCGTTGACCTGCCTGCCGCCACGTGCAGCCCAGCCTTGTGCGGCACCCGGCTCGCACGATAGGCGCCCGCGCTGCCAAATAACCTTGTGGCTAGCGCTGCGTTGCCAACGCCGCGCGGCTAAGCTCTGCTCGGCCAAGGCCCTACTCGGCCTAGTCCTTTAGCATCCCGCACCGTGCTAGACAGTCCGCCCGTCTAGCATCGCACAACAACACTTTGTGCTACCAAGGCCCTGCTCGGCCAAGGTCATCTGTGGCCAAGGCCTTCCATAGCCAGCACCGCGTGGCACCACTCCGCGCGGTCTATGCACAGCCTCGCCTACACCGTGTCGCCCTGAACAGCCCTTCATGGCCCCGTGCTGCGTCACCCAGGATGGGCCCTTCGCGGCCCCATTTCGGCCAAAAAGGCTATGACAAACCATCCCCACCAGAAAAGCCCAACGTCCTCAGAGGGATGTTTGATGAGTGCTCATCCAACAGAGCAACCCCTCTTGGTACCCCTATCGTCACCTCTGAGCCTTCCTCTCTAATTGTTGCAGGGTTGGTACCTCGGCACTTTTCACAGCCACGGGCCAAGTGCCATGTGAAGACCTTCTCCACTTTGAGAATTAATTCTCCCTTGCCCGGATATAAGGCAAGTCTTCTACTCATCACTGATGAGGATCCTACCCATATTTGGGATAATTGACAACTTCATCAAGTAAATTCATCGCCAAGTATGACTTCCAAAGTCATTGAGGGCAGCCCATCCAGCCTTCATGCTCGCAGATGGATATCGAATGCCATGCACTTCACGGCCTAAGATTGGAAAATCACTGTCTTGATCTCGACTTGAAGGCTTAGAAATCTTCAGCCTAGCCAAGGGAATCACCATCTTTCGAGCAACAAAACTGAGTGACCTGAGTCCTCCATAGAAAATGACCTGATCCCCATCGATTCCTGTCTGATAAACATCAACGAGAGTCAATCCTTGGTTGCTTTCTCTTGCACGTAGCCACCCATTGGTCTGTCTAAGGCATCCCGACACTTGCCTCCAACCAAGACATCCCTTACTTCAAGACTTTCTACGTTGTCGTCCCACGCCGACATTAACATAGAAACTCTAGAATAGATATTTTCCAAGAATCTTCAACAAGTAGGCTTGATACCTTTGTCACGGGGTCGACTTCGGCCTGGACTTAATTTCTCGAGCCAAAGTAACCTTGTGCGGCGCTAGACCCCTCAGTCTAGCCAGCCTTTCCTCATATCAAGACAAGAACTGAGTATAAGCACTCATATTAATGATTTTTCATATGATACAGACACACATAGACCTGCCCAAGGCCTATCCCACTCGTGTGTCCTTCATTATGCCTGAAGGCTTACATTTATAACCCATACGGTAGATAGTTTCCCTAACCGCTGGAAAGTTTCGACAATTGACCGGTCGATGACTCAAACACGCCGCACAAGTAGTTTGGGAACCATCCCTTCTCTTGATAATAGCATGACTCGGCCAGCACATCACCAAGGTAGTTCTGGAAACCACCCCAGATGCCTTGTGTGAATCTCGCCAACCGCAAGGCCCAGCCTTGGTCCCATGTCCAAGGTTGTCCTGGGAACCACCCCATCAGCATTTGCGCATCCACGGGTTCCTCGGGATGCATCCATTCATGCCTTCAAATCTAGGCTCCAAGCCCGACTATATTTGTACACGGTCAAAGGCAACCTTTGTCTACAAATGACTTCATACAGCCAAGGCATCCCCGCGCTATGGCCATCTCTGCGCCGGTCCTTGAGACCGAGGCATCCTACCGTCCCTCTCAATATTCGGGCGGGGCCTCCAACCATCTGCCACCTCGGGGTACCTAGGATCTAAGCAAGATTGCAGATCGGGCCAGGCCCTACGTGCCAACCTGCCTGCTGCCATGTGCAACCCAGCCTTGTGCGGCACCCGGTAAACACGCTAGGTGCCCGCATTGCCAAATGACCTTGCGGCTAGCGCCGCATTGCCAATGCCACGCGGCCCATGCCGCATGGCCAAGCTCCGCTCGGCCAGGGCCCTGCTCGGCCTAGTCCTTTAGCATCCCGCGCCATGCCAGACAGTTCATCCACCTAGTGTGGCGCACAACACCTTGCACTACCAAGGCCCTACTCAGCCAAGGTCATCCGCGGCCAAGGCCCTACTCGGCCAAGGAGTTCTATGGCCAGCGCTGCGCGGCATCACTCTGTGCGGTCTATGCACAGCCTCACCTACATTGCACCGCCCTGAACAACCCTCCTATGTGTCTTTTGTATCATGTGGGAAATCAATGAAATGAGTGTTTATACTCAGTCCCATCTCGATAGTGAGAAGGCTGCCTAGATTGTGGGGGTCAAGCGCCGCACGGGGTTAACTTTGGCTCAAGAAAATAGTTCGGACCGAAGTCACCCTGTGACAAAGGTATCAAAGCCTACTTTTGAAGACTCTTGAGACAAATCTATATTCAAAAGAGTTTGTGTTGATGCTGGTATGGGACGGCAGGATAGAAATTCTTGATGGAAGAGATTTATCAGTTGGATGCTTGTGTTTCGGGATTGCCTTCGACGGGTAAAGGGGTGGCTTGAGCAAGAGAAGCAACCAAGGATCAAACCCCGTTGATGTTCTTCGAATAGGAATCAATGGGGATTGGGTCATTTCTATGGAGGACTCGGGTCACACTCAGTTTTGTTGTTCGAAAGATAATGATTCCCTTTGGCTTCGATGAATCTTCCAAGCCCTCAACTCAGATCAAGATGGTGATTTCCCAATCTTAGGCCGCGATGGGCATGGACTTTGATATCCATCGACGAGTGAAGGAGGATGGATTGCCCCTTGATGACTTTGTAAGTCATACTTGGTGACACATTTACTTGATGAAGTTGCCAATATCCCAAATATGGGTGGACTTCTCAGCGGTAATGAGAAAAAGATTTGCCTTATTTCTAGGCAAGGAACATAGTCTGTTCGCAAAATGGAGATTGACTCCGCAAGGCACTTGGCATGTGGCTTTGATAGGTGCCGAGGTACCCGCCTCGCAGCGATTTGAGAGGAAGGCTTTGAGGTAGCGTCAGCGGTAACACATGAGGTTGCTCAATGGGGTGAGCCCTCATCAACCCTCCCTCCGAGGACGTCGAGTTCTTCTGATGGTGGTAGTTTGTAACAGTCTTTTTGGGCTGCATAGGGCCGCAAAGGGCCCATCCTGAGCGATGCGGCATGGTGCCGCGAAGGACTTATTCAGGATGCTGTGGCATAGGAGAGGTTGTGCATAGGCCGCGCGGAGTGGTGCCGCGTGACACGGACCATGGAAGGCCTTGGCCGAACAGGGCCTTGGCAGCACGGAGGAACTTGGCCGAGCAAGGCCTTGGTCATGCAAGGTTTAGCAGCACGGAGTGGGACCGTACGACGCTGGCATTGGAAGAAGGCCTTGGACGAGCAGGGCCTTGGCCGTGGAGGACCTTGGCCGAGGAGGGCCTTGGTCGCTTAAGGCATTGGCCGCGCGGCATCAGCCGTGCAGGACTTGTTTGGCACACAGCGTAGGAGTTCTTGGCTGATCTGGGCCTTTGCCGTGAAGGGCCATGGCCGAGAGGGACTTGACCACGCGGCATGGGCTGCACGGCACTGGCAACATAGCGCTGTCCATGAGGTTGCTGCAGTGCGGGCGGCGTGCGCACCATGGCTCGCTCCCCTCAATATTCGGTCACGGCCTCCAGCCATCTGCGCGGAGATGGCCATGGCGCGGGAATGCCATGGCCTTGGAATGTCATTTGCAGACAAGGGTGCCTTAGACCAGGAATGTTTAACATGTTGGGCTCCAAGCCTTGACACGAAGGCATGAAGGAGTGCATGTTGATGAACCCGTTGATGCGCAAAGCAGTTGGGGTGGTTCCCATAACAGCCTCAGACAAGTGTCCAAGGCTGGGTCGTGTAGTTGGCGGGATTCACACAAGTCATCTGGCATGGTTCCCAGAATTGCCTTGGTGATGTGCTGGCCAGGTCAATGTTGTTCTCAAGAGAAGGGTTAGTTCCCAGACTACTTGTGCGGCATGACTGAGTCACTAGCTTGTCGGTTTCTGTAACTTCCCAATGGTTGGGGAAACTATCCACTGCATGAGTTATATATGTAAGCCTCTGGGTAGATAGAGACACACACACCAGTTGGAGCAAAGACCCGTGGGCAGGTCTGTGTGTCTTTTGTATCATGTTGAAAATCAACGAAATGAGTGTTTATACTCAATCCCATCTCGATACTGAGAAGGCTGGCTAGATTGTAGGGGTCTCGCGCCGCATGGGGTTAACTTTGGCTCGAGAAAATAGTTCACAGGGTGACTTCCACCTGGAGTATTTTCTCGACCCAAAGTTAACCTTGTGCAGCACTAGACCCCCATAATATAGCTAGCCTTCTCACTATCGAGATGAGACTGAGTATAAACACTCATCTCATTGATTTCCCACATGAAACAATAGACACACAGACCTGCCCATGGGTCTTTGCCCCAACTAGTATGTGTGTCTTTATCTTCCCGGAGGCTTACATATATAACCCATGCAATGGACAGTTTCCCCAACCGCTGGAAAGTTACAGAAACCGACAAGCTAGTGACTCAGTCATGCCGCACAAGTAGTCTAGGAACTAACCCTTCTCTTGAGAACAACATTGACCTGGCCAGCACATCACCAAGGCAGTTCTGGGAACCACCCCAGATGCCTTGTGTGAATCCTGCCAACTGCATGACCCAGCCTTGGACACTTGTCCAAGGCTGTTATGTGAACCACCCAAACTGCTTTGCGCATCCATGGGTTCCTCGGCATGCACCCCTTCATGCCTTCGTGTCAAGGCTCCGAGCCCGCCATGTTAAACATTCGCGGTCTAAGGCACCCTTGTCTGCAAATGCATTCCATGGCCCTGGCATTCCCGCACTGTGGCCATCTCTGCGTCCGTCCTTGAGACCGGGGCATCTGCTCGCTCCCCTCAATATTTGGTCATGGCCTTAGCCATCTGCCACCCGGGGTTTCCAGGATCTGAGCAACATTGCAGACTGGGCCCAGGCTTTGATAGGTGCCGAGGTACCCGCCTCGCATCGATTCGAGTGGACGGCTTTGAGGTAGAGTCAGTGGTACCACATGAGGTTGCTCAATGGGGTGACCCCTTATCAACCCTCCCTTCGAGGATGTCAGGTTCTTCTGATGAGGGTGGTTTGTAATAGTCTCTTTGGGCTGCATAGGGCCACAAAGGGCCCGTCCTGGGCGATGCGGCATGGGGCCGCAAAGGGCTTATTCAGGATGTTGTGGCATAGGAGAGGTTGTGCATAGGTCACGCGGAGTGGGGCCGTGCGGCGCGAACCATGGAAGGTCTTGGCTGAGCAGGGCCTTGGCAGCACGGAGGACCTTGGCCGAGCAGGGCCATGGTCATGCAAGGTGTTAGTAGTGCGGAATGGTGTCGCACGGCGCTGGCCTTGGCCGAGTAGGGCCTTGGCCATGGAGGACCTTGGCCGAGGAGGGCCTTGGTCGCTTAAGGCATTGGCTGCTCGGCATCAGCAGTGTGGGACTTGTCTAGCACACGGCATAGGAGTTCTTGGCCGAGCCGTGCCTTGGCCGTGAATGGCCTTGGCCGAGAGGGACTTGGCTGCACGGCGCGGGCCATGCGGCACTGGCAGCACGGCGCTGTCAGTGAGGTTGCTGCAGTGCAGGCGCATGGCATGCGCGCCAGGGGCCGCATGGGGCCAAGCTGCACGTGGCATCTTGTGGGATGGCACGCATAGGGCCTAGGTCCAGTTTGCAACGTTGCTCAGATCCCGAGAACCACGGGATGGCAGATGGCTGGAGGCCGCAACTGAATATTAAGGGGAGCGAGTAGATGCCCTGGTCTCAAGAATGGATGCGGAGGATTCATGAGGACAGTTCAGAGTGGGGCAAAGACCCGTGGGCTGGTCTGTGTGTCTTTTGTATCATATGGAAAATCAATGAAATGAGTATTTATACTCAGTTCCGTCTCGATAGTGAGAAGGCTAGCTAGATTGTGGGGGTTTAGCGCTGCACGGGGTTAACTTTGGCTCAAGAAAATAGTCCAGGCCGAAGTTACCCTGTGACAAAGGTATCAGTATCACAACCTACTTATGAAGACTCTGAAGAAAAATCTTTGTTCAAAAGAGTTTGTATTGATGCTGGTATGGGACGGCAGGATAGAAATTTTTGATGGAAGAGATTTATCGATTGGATGCTTTTGTTTTGGGATTGCCTTCGACAGGTAAAGGGGTGGCTTGAGCAAGAGAAGCAACCAAGGATCGAACCTCGTTGATGTTCTTCGGATAGGAATCAATGGGGATCGGGTCGTTTCTATGGAGGGCCCGGGTCACACTCGGTTTTGCTGTTTGAAAGTTAGCTATTCCCTTTGGCTTGGCTGAAGCTTCCAAGCCCTCAACTCGGATCAAGATGGTGATTTCTCAATCTTAGGACGCGATGGGCATGGCCTTTAATATCCATCGGCGAGTGAAGGCGGATGGATTGCCCCTTGTTAACTTTGTAAGTCATACTTGGCGACACATTTACTTGATGAAGTTGCCAATATCCCAAATATGGGTGGACTTCTCAGTGGTGATGAAAAGAAGATTTGCCTTATTTCTGGGCAAGGAACAGAGTATGTTCGCAAAATGGAGATTGACTCCGCAAGGCACTTGGCTTGTGGCTTTGATAGGTGTTGAGGTACCCGCCTCGCAGCGATTCAAGAGGAAGGCTTTGAGATAGCGTCAGCGGTATCACATGAGGTTGCTCAATGGGGTGAACCCTCATAGGGATGACAATTTTCCCCGTTTAGCCGTTTACCCGATCGGTACCATTCTTAACGGGTCGGAAAATCCCCGATCTAAACGGCTTAACGGGTAACAGGATTTTTTCGTTAACGGCTAAACGGGTAAACGGCCCAGAGACGGTATTCTTTGCCCCATCCTCGTTTATCCATCCCCGTCTTCATTAACTTTAATATAATATATTTAAAATTTAAATATATATATTAATATATTAAAAATTAAAAATAAATAAAAAATATAATCTTGACTCTTGCTCTTCCTTCTTTCATGTAGCCGATCTAAAGTTCTAAACCAAAACCAGACGAGAACCTAGCTCTATCAGTCCATCGTCTATCTTCGTCAATCGCTGCCCCATCGACGCCCTCCAACATCTTTTTCTTTCTCTGCTACACGCTCATCTTTTTTCTTTATTTTTAAAGAAAAATCTCTTCATTTTTTGCTTTGAAATTTGAATGTATTTCTTTTACGGTTGTTGCGTTGGAAATCTTCATTTTTCTGATTTTCCTTCTTGTTAGTTATTTTCTCTTACTTTTCGTTCTCTTCTTCCTTATCATAGAAGAATCTCACTTTTCATTCTCTTCTTCCAAAAGAATCTCTTATATATATCAATATTATTATTTAGTTTTTCTCGATTAGTCTCCATCTTATCCTAAAAAAATTATTTTTTTATTTTTAATAAATTATAAATTTAATAAAATAATTTATTTTTTTATGTAAACGAGAAAATGGATACCCAGTGGGTAACCATTTACCCGGCTGGGTATCCCCGTCCCTGCCCCGTTAACTATAACGGCTTAACGGGGCGGAAAACATGGATGTTTTTCCTAACAGGTACGGGGACCGGTATGGACCGCCTCGGACCATCCCTGAGCCGTTGCCATCCCTAAACCCTCATCAACCCTCCCTCCGAGGACGTCGGGTTCTTTTGGTTGGGATGGTTTGTAACAGTCTTTTTGGGCTGCACAGGACCGCGAAGGGCCCTTCTTGGGCGATGCGGCACGGGGCCATGAAGGGCTTATTCAAAATGCTAGGGTGCAGGAGAGGCTATGCATAGGCCGTGAGGAGTGGGGCCGCGCGGCTCGAACCATGGAAGGCCTTGGCCAAGCAGGGCCTTGGCAGCATGGAGGACCTTGGCCGAGCCGGGCCTTGGTTGCGCAAGGTGTTAGCAGCATGGAGTGGGGCCGCACAGTGTTGGCCTTGGAAGAAGGCCTTGGCCGAGGAGGGCCTCAGTCGCTTAAGGCATTCGCCGCGCGGCATCAGCCGTGCAGGACTTGTCTGGCACATGGCGCAGGATTTCTTGGCCGAGCCGAGCCTTGGCCTTGAAGGGCCTTGGCCGAGAGGGATTTGACCGTGCGGTACAGGCCACGCGGCACTGGCAACACAACACTGTCAGTGAGGTTGCTGCAGTTCGAGCGCATGGCATGCACGCCAGGGGCCACATGGGGCTAGGCTGCACATGACATCTTGTGGGGCAGTGCGCGCAGGGCCTAGGCCCAGTCTGCAATGTTGCTCAGATCCCAAGAACCCTGGGGTAGCAGATGGCTGGAGGCTGCGATCGAATATTGAGGGCAGCAAGCAGATGCCCCGGTCTTATGGACGGGCATGGAGGATTCATAAGGACAATCTGGAGTGGGGCAAAGACCCATGGGTGGGGTCTGTGTCTTTTGTATCATGTGGGAAATCAATGAAATGAGTGTTTATACTCAGTCCCATCTCAATAGTGAGAAGGCTGGGTATATTATGGGGGTCTAGCGCCGCACGGGGTTAACTTTGGCTCGAGAAAATAGTCCAGGACGAAGTCATCCTGTGACAAAGGTATTAGAGCCTACTTATGAAGACTCTGAAGAAAAATCTATATTCAAAAGAGTTTGTATTGATGCTGGTATGGGACGTTAGGATAGAAATTCTTGATGGAAGAGATTTATCAGTTGGATGCTTGTGTTTCGTGATTGCCTTCGACAGGTAAAGGGGTGGCTTGAGCAAGAGAAGCAACCAAGGATCGAACCCGGTTGATGTTCTTCGGTTAGGGATCAATGGGGATCGGGTCGTTTCTATGGAGAACTCGGGTCACACTCGGTTTTGATGTTCGAAAGATGATGATTCCCTTTGGCTTGGCTGAAGCTTCCAAGCCCTCAACTCAAATCAAGACGGTGATTTCCCAATCATAGGCCATGATGGGCATGGCCTTTGATATCCATCGGCGAGTGAAGGCGGATGGATTGCCCCTTGATGACTTTGTAAGTCATACTTGACGACACATTTACTTGATGAAGTTGCCAATGTCCCAAATATGGGTGGACTTCTCAGTAGCGATAAGAAGAAGATTTGCCTTATTTTTGGGCAAGGAACAATCTATTCGCAAAATGGAGATTGACTCTGCAAGGCACTTGGCCTGTGGCTTTGATAGGTGTCGAGGTACCCGCCTCGCAATGATTTGAGAGGAAGGCTTTGAGGTAGCATCTGTGGTAATACATGAGGTTGCTATGGGGTGAGCCCTCATCAACCCTCCCTCTGAGGATGTCGGGTTCTTCTGGTGGGGGTGGTTTGTAACAGTCTTTTTGGGCTACACGAGCCGCGAAGGGCCCATCCTGGGTGATGCGTCATGGGGTCGCGAAGGGCTTATTCAAGACGCTGTGGCGCAGGAGAGGCTGTGCATAGGCTGTGCGGAGTGGGGCTGCGCAGCGTGGATAGTGGAAGGCCTTGGCCGAGCAGGGCCTTGGCAGCACGAAGGACCTTAGTCGAGCAGGGCCTTAGTCGGGCAAGGTGTTAGCAGCGCAGAGTGGGGCCGCACGATGCAAGCCTTGGAAGAAGGCCTTAGCCGAGCAAGGCCTTGGACCGTGTACAAAAATAGTCCAGGCCAAAGTCACCCTATGACAAAAGTATCAGAGCCTACTTATGAAGACTCTGGAGAAAAATCTCTGTTCGAAAGAGTTTGTATTGATGCAGGTATGGGAAGGCGGGATAGAAATTCTTGATAGAAGATGTTGACCCAATTGAGGATTTTGATGATTAACAAAACTATTTGAGTATAACATTTGATGTTACTAATGATTTTGATTAAGTTTTTCAGATTATAAGTCTATTTAATAATCAAAATCAAGAAGGAAAATCAAGTTCTGGTTTGAATCTAATGTCAAGGTAAGACTGCAGACATTAGAGTCGACACATGGAATCGCAGAGCCGACTCCGGAAAATGGCACAGACTTAGAGTCGACTCCGGGACTGTGAGAGCCGACTCTATCAGAAACAACAAAACGTTGGATTTTTAGGCCACGACTTAGAGTCGACTCCCAGACTGTTAGAGTCAACTCCAGAAGAATTTTGTGTCGACCCCAGAAAAGTCAGAGACGACTCCAGATCGAGCGGATTAAATTATTTCGAGTTAGAGCCGACTCCAGAAAAGCCAGAGCCGACTCCAGAATGTCAGACACGGCTCCAGAACTATCAGAACGACTCTAAACTTTATCTTTATCTATTTTAATCCCAATGGCTATTGTTATTTATGGATCTAATCCTTTTTCACTTGCTTCTAACGGATAGTTTCACACTATTTGTGGATTAATCGGATCTATAAGAAGAGGGTCGATTGCATCCCAAAAAAAAAGAAAGGAAAAGACAGGAAAATAGAGAAAATCCTTGAGATCCATCAGAAAAGAAAAGAGGGAAAACCTGTAAGGAAAGATCATACTCATTCCCCAAAAGAAGAGAAAGAGATTCCAAGCCTTCGCTGTTCTATTTAGAAGAAATCTCAAAAGAAGGAAGAAGCCCTAGTTTTTCCAATCTTCTGAGCCTCAAGAGCATATTCAAAAGAATATCCATTCAAAGGAAGAGAAGGAAGAAGCCACCAAGATCTTCGAATCAGGCTTTGGTTCCTAATCTCTATTTATTGTTTCATTATTGTATATTTGCTCATTGAAGGAGCAGTTTGCTTTTGTAAAATCAAAATACTGTTTGCTGGGTCAATCTGGTGATTGATTCAGTTGAGGCTGTTAGCCTTGAGCAAGCATTAGATTGTGGTTTTAGGTTTTGTGCTGGTGAGCCTTGAAAACCAGCTGGGTTCGTTGTGCACCCGGGAAAACAACAAGTTTGAGTTGTGAGCTTGCAAAACAACTCTACTGTAATCAGTTTGATTATAGTGTGGACCCAAGAGGTACTTGGGAGTGGACGTAGGTGTAGGTACACCGAACCACTATAAAATCTATTGTGTTTTCCGTGATTGTCTTTTTATCTTCAACTCTCTATTTATAGTTGCTTAGTTTTAAATCTATGAATCTAAGTTTTTATTTCCGCTAGGGGTTATCTTTCAAAAGAGTTTAATTTTTGAAAAACCCAATTCACCCCCCCTCTTGGGTTGCTATCTGGACCAACAATTGGTATCAGAGCTAGTGCTCATTTGATTTGATCTAACGATCAAGAGTCAAAGATCCACATGGCAACTCAAGCTGGTTCATCTTTTTCCGAAGGTCAATCTACTAATAGACTACCCTTATTTAATGGTTCTAACTATGGTTATTGGAAGGCTAGAATGAAAATATTCATTCAAGCACTTGACTATGATCTATGGAGTATTATAGTCAATGGACCACACACACCCACTGCTAGAGTTAATGGCATGGAGATTCCTAAACCGGAAATGGATTGGGATGAACATGATAGAAAATTGGCACAACTCAATGCCAAAGCAATGAATGTCTTATACTGCTCATTAGATGCAAATGAATTCAATCGCATATCTATTTGCATTTCTGCTAAGGAAATCTGGGATAGACTTGAAGTTACCCATGAGGGAACAAATCAAGTCAAGGAATCTAAGATTAACATGCTAGTTCATAAATATGAATTGTTTAAAATGGATGCATGTGAATCTATTGCTGATATGTTTACAAGATTTACTGACATAGTGAATGGTTTAAAAAGTCTTGGTAAATCTTATGATAATTCTGATCTTGTGAGAAAGGTCTTGCGTTCCTTGCCTAGGACTTGGGAAGCTAAGGTGACGGCAATACAAGAGGCAAAGGATCTAAGTACACTACCCCTAGAAGAACTGTTGGGATCCTTAATAACTCATGAGCTTCAAATCAAGCAACATGTTGATGAAGATGAGTCAAAGAAGAAAAGAAATATGGCTCTTAAGATTTCTGAATATATGGAAGAGCCTCATGAATCCGAGGATGAAAGTGATGATGAGGACATGGCACTCATCACAAGAAAATTTAAAAGATTCATGAAGAAGAAGTTTGAAAAGAAAAAGCCCTTTGCAAGAAAAGATGAGGACAAGGGCAAAGAAAAGGAAGTTATTTGTTTTGAATGCAAGAAGCTGGGTCACTTTAAATCTGAATGCCCTCAACTAAAGAAAGGTATCCGGAGGTTCAAAAAGAAGGCAATGATGGCCACATGGAGCGATTCAGAAAGCACAAGTTTCGAAGAAGAAGAAAAGAGTGAAATGGCCAATCTATGCTTCATGGCGGACAATGATGAGGTAAGTCTGAGTTTTCTTGATGACTTCACTTTTGATGAATTACATAGTGCTTTTTATGAATTAATGGATGATTTTGCAAACCTAAGTTCAAAGAACAAAGATTTGAAAACTCAAATGCAAAAACTATCATTAGAAAATGAAAAGCATGTTGTTGATAAAGAACTTTTAATAAAAAAAAAAAGTTTGAAAAATGAAGTTGATAGACTTAAGCCTATAGTTGATAAATTTACTCTAAGCTCTATCAAACTTAATATGATTTTGGAAAATCAAAAG